>OZ020549.1:12085518-12435518 GCA_963971435.1 Lasius platythorax | reverse complement strand
GGTGATGCCCGGCCAGTGAAGGCAAGACTGACATCAATCCCAGCCGGTTAAGGCAAGGTTGGGTGAAGCCAAGCAATTGCTGCAAGATTGGAAGTTATTTATTTGAGCAAATGTTCAAAGTTTTCGCCCCCAGCTGTCTGGCAATACGCTATGCGGTTGTAAAATCCTGCTACAGCTTGGCGAATCATGTCTGCATCAATGGCAATGATTTCATCTATTATTCTCTGTTGAAGTTCATTGAGGTTTGCTGGTTTCGTTCGATATACCCTATTTTTGAGGTAACCCCACAAAAAATAATCAAGCGGTGTAAGATCAGGGGATCTGGCTGGCCATTCTATAGCTCCTCTTCTCCCTATCCACCTTGCTGGAAATACTGTGTTTAAGTAGGCACGAACATTTCGGCCATAATGAGGAGCTGCACCATCTTGCTGAAACCACGTCTGATGAAAATCATCGCCCACAATTGCCTGAATCGCCGGTATGATTTCATTTCGCAACATGTCTTCGTACTTCACCGCAGTAAGATTTCCGTCAATAAAAAAAGGCCCAACTATTCTGTCATTAATAATCCCAGCCCAGACATTCAATTTTTGAGGATATTGAGTACTGCGAGTATCAGACATCCATCTTGGATTGTTATCACTCCAATACCTAAAATTATGTCTATTGACATTGCCATTAAGTTCAAACGTAGCTTCGTCTGAAAATAAAATTCTATTCAATAAATATCCATCAGCATCTATTTGGGCCATCATGAATTCACAAAACTGAATGCGTCTATCAGGATCATCCTCAAGCAGTTCATGTACAAGTTTAATTTTGTATGGATGGAACTTTAATTTTTTTTCAAAATATTATGTGTAGATCCTACACTAATATCATGTTGCTGATTTAATTTCCTAATTGTACTGTGACGATCTTCAGTAATTGAAAGAGCAACATCCAGCTGCTTTTCTGGACTAGTTGCTGTAACAGGGCGACCCGATCTAGGGAGATCCTTTACACTTCCACTCAAATTGAAACGTGCAATTGTTCTTTGTACAGTCGATTTGGATATCTGTTCACCTTCTACCCTAAAAGTATCGTTGAATAAAATCTGTACATCTTTATTAGATCTCGTCATATTTCCATAGCCTTTTATCATAAGAATAAGTATTCGCTCACGTTCAGTGAGAGGAGCCATGTTATCTTAAGGTGTAGGAAAAATCCAAGACGTTCAAGCAAAAAATAAAAAAATAACAACATGAACAGCGATACAGACGCCTGATATAAAAATTACAGAGATGAGCTATGAAAAAAAGCAGCTCTATCAAAGAAGAAAGTCACACACAGTTCTTGAAAGTAATAATGAAATGGCAGAAGCAAGAAGAGTACTCAATGATGAACATTCAAATTGATGAACTACTAATATTCACATTAGCGTAAGTAAAATAAACCCGATTTAGAGATGTAATTACTGCAGTCTCACAACTCAATATTTAACCGGTTAAGTGGTAGGCTGTTTTCTAAATTTCGTGCCAAAAGTAGTAGACGACAATTGTTAACTAAAATACACCAAAATTTGTTTCTGGGGGTTTTTTGAGTTGCTGATTTCGAATCTGAAATCAATTTAAGATGGCAGACAAATTCAACATGGTAGACTAAAATTCTTAATTTTCTCGAATTTGGACTGAAAACTGTTTCGGGTTTTTGAGATCGCTGGTTACGAATTCAAGATGGCAGATTCAATATGGCGGTCAAATCCAACATGGTAGACAAAAAATTCTTAATTTTTTCGAATTTGGACTGAAAACTGTTTCGGGTTTTTCAGATCGCTGGTTACGAATCTGAAATCATATTTTGAAAATTCAAGATGACGGATGCAATATGGCGGTTAAAGATTAAAGTCTAGGTCACAGCCAATGTCACCATCGAATAATCTACTTTTGTCTTGGTCATTTTTCTGTGCGACGCCTACTTTCAAGGTATCAGGCCAACCTGTACTTGATCCTGCCTTGATCATCGCTCGACCTTCAGAGATCAAATTTTTAAAATGATCAAGGTCATATCTGAACGTAAAATTTTCCGCTCTATTCATTTCCGGGGTCAAAAATATGGCGTTCCATTTAAAAAAATCGATTTGACATTTAAATGACCTTGAAGGTCAAGGCCAAAGTTACAGCCAAGGTCACCATCAGATAGCCAGGGATATTTCCTACAACTTTTATCTAGGCCATTTTTCAGTGCGACGCCTACTTTACAAGTTATTCAACCGGTCCGGGACTTTTTGAACACCCTGTATATAAATCAATTTTAAATATTTGTATTTAAAATATAAATTATATATATAAAACTAATATTTTGAATAAAAATATTTTAAGTTCGTTTTTCGTAACAGATGATTTAACTTAAAAAAATTTAATAATAGAAAAATAGATAAAATATTAGCTAATTGTCAAATTATTAAAAAAATAATATTAATTAAAAATATTTTGGAAATTTATTTTATTTGTTTAAAGATATATTATAAATGGAAATTTTTTAGGATAATGTTGATCTTGATTTTTATTAATAATTAATTATTAATTTTGTATGTATACACACACACACACACACACACACACATATATATATATATATATATATATATATATATATACATATATATATAAGTAATCTCGTAAAAATTAACAATTTCTGAAAGATAATGCAGTCTTTTGTTTATCTTTATATCCGTAATGAAAATTGACTATGTACTTTTAAGTAGTTAGTGCCAGAGGCGATTTATTCGTGTGCTGGTTGTTAAAAAAATCCAGAGGCGATCTATTCGTGTGCTGGTTATTAGAATAAATCCAGAGGCGATCTATTCGTGTGCTGGTTATTAGAATAAATCCAGAGGCGATCTATTCGTGTGCTGGTTGTTAAAAAAATCCAGAGGCGATCTATTCGTGTGCTGGTAAAATGTTTCACATCAGATGCGGTTTGCATGTGCGCTCTGATTATTATAAAATATGAGGCATTTATTGTATAATAATATAATGTTGTTAAAACATTATATTTCATATCATATAATAGTTAATTTTCAGTACCAATTAAATAAAGATTTGTAAACAAAAGACTGCACTTTTTTTCAGAGTTTTTACTTTTTCCAAGATTAATAATAACACACACACACACACACATCTTATTTTTATAGCAATATTTTTTACAAAATACTAATCCATTAATTTTTCTTTGCAGGCGACAGTTATTAAAGCTGATCCAAGAGGCAAATAACTCCAAGAGCACTAACATTACTATAGGTACTAGCAACGAATCCATCGATTTTCGAAAATCGGTGGAATTATTTCCCGATACGATGGATTCGAAAGTTAGTACCCAAACAATGCAATGCCTGGAGTCAACTGTAAATACAGGTACGTGTTACGAAAGTTTCGAAAAATGCGAAGATAACAATAATTTTGTTATCGACAATGGCCTCCTGCATACAAATCGTATCCAGAAAAGCATGTCTGAAGGCCGTCGCATTGTCGACATTACGTGTTACAAAAGTGTCGAAAAATGCGAAGATAACAATAATTTTGTTATCGACAATGGCCCTGTGGATACAAATCGTATCCAGAAAAGCATGCCTGAAGGCCGTCGCATTGTCGACATTACGTGTTACAAAAGTGTCGAAAAATGCGAAGATAACAATAATTTTGTTATCGACAATGGCCTTCTGGATACAAATCGTATCCAGAAAAGCATGCCTGAAGGCCGTCGCATTGTCGACATTACGTGTTTAATAATTTTGTTATCGACAATGGCCCTGTGGATACGAATCGTATCCAGGAAAGCATGCCTGAAGGCCGTCGCATTGTCGACATTACGTGTTACAAAAGTGTCGAAAAATGCGAAGATAATAATTTTGTTATCGACAATGGCCCTGTGGATACGAATCGTATCCAGGAAAGCATGCCTGAAGGCCGTCGCATTGTCGACATTACGTGTTACAAAAGTGTCGAAAAATGCGAAGATAACAATAATTTTGTTATCGACAATGGCCCTGTGGATACAGATCGTATCCAGGAAAGCATGCCTGAAGGCCGTCGCATTGTCGACATTTCCTTTATGTGGAATGAGATCCACAGAACGTTTGACAATCATGCGCGAGGAATAGAGTGCCAATTTAAAGATTGGAAACTCGTTAGTTCTCGTCGCCGTGGGTTAATGACACAATTGTTCTTCAAATGCCAAATGTGCAATTATGAAGCTAACATATGGTCAGAACCCACACAGCCGGAAACATTGGACGTTAATACGGCTGCTGTAGCAGGAACTGTTACAATGGGAATTGGTTATGTCCAGCTCGAAGAGTTGTGTGCAGCCATAAATGTTCCTTGCATGTCCGAGCCAATCTATGTCAAATATAGGGAAAATTTAATAGGTGATTTTAATAAAACAGCCATGGAAAATATGAAAATGGCTGGCGAAGTTGAAAAGCAACTCGCTCTCGAGAGAAACGATGTTATAAACGGTATACCATATATAACCGTTGTAGCAGATGGTAGTTGGATGAAGAGATCGTACGGCAATGCTTACAACTCTCTTTCCGGTATTGGAGCCATAATTGGTTACCACACGAAAAAGATTCTCTTCGTTGGTGTCCGCAATAAATTTTGCGCAATATGTGATGTGGCAGAGCGAATAGGTATCGAACCAAAAGCTCACAAATGCTACAAAAATTTTGATCGCAACGCAAGCTCCACAAGCATGGAGAGCGATGTCATCGCGGAAGGTTTTAAATGTAGCCTTGAAATGCATGGGTTGATTTTTAAAACCGTTATTGCCGATGGTGACAGCAGCGTTTATCAAACCATTCTTGATAACAGACCATACGGTGAACAGATGGTGTCAGTAAAAAAAATAAAATGCACTAATCATTTGCTTCGCAATTTATGCAAAAAGCTGAAAGCTGTTGCAGAAACGATTCAGCCAAAAACGCAAAGACAGCGTGGCTTTGTGCAGTTGAGAAATGTTGTGAAAAACAACATTTTAAATATCAGAAAAGAGGTAGAAAAAGCAGCCGAGCTGCGAAGAAAAGAACAAACACCTCAACATTGTAAGACTATGGAATTACAAAAAGATATATTGAACATTCCTAGCCATGTTTTTGGCGAACATAAACGATGCGAAGCACGCGGTCATATATGCAAAGAGGATGGTAATGAAATGAAAAAAAATTATGTACCATCTCTGAAATTATATGGTCTATATCAAAAGATAGAAAGTGCAATTATATATCTAAGCGGTTATTCCGACAGTTTGTTGCTAAATTTCACCAATAATCTTGCAGAATCGTTCAACTCGATAATCTGCAAAGAAATTGGTGGAAAGCGAATTAATTTTGGTAAACGAGGCTCTTACAATACTAGAATTGCAGGAGCAGTCGTGCAATACAATACGCAACAAGTCCTTACACAATTGCATCAAAGCATGTGTAAAACTGTTCCGCCTATTGTTGAGAATATGGAAAACCGACGACAAATAAAAATTGCGAAAACTAGAGAATCTCGAAAAATACAGGGAATGCCCAAAAAATTCAAACGAGAGTCAGGAACAGATCGTCATTACGGTCCGCAATCACAGAAACCGGATCTTGCATCCGATGTAATCGAACAACTTCGGCAAAACCATTTAGAAAAGTTGTTCGAAAATGCGAAAAATTGGCAGCAAATTGAACTCGACACGAGAAACCAAAGTGAATCAGAACTATGGTTATCATTGAGACGAATAATGTTGACGGCTTCCAATTTTGGAACCGTATGTCGCATGAGACCGACAACGTCTTGCGCAGCGACAGTAAAAGCCATTTTATATCCTCCGTTCATTGATACCGCAGCCATAAGATATGGTCGTAACAATGAAGAAATAGCAAGGAAAGAATTGGCCATGAAATTAAATAAAAAAATAAAACCTTGCGGATTATTCATTGACATTGAAAATCCATGCTTGGGTGCTTCTCCTGACGGACTTATTGACGAAAATAATCTGGTGGAAATTAAATGTCCTCTGTTGGCTGAAAATTTAACAGTGGAAAAAGCCATTGAAACAATACCTTCTTTAAAAGGTATCTTTGACAAAAAAAATCCGCAGAAAATGAATGAGAATCACCGATATTATTATCAGGTTCAAGGTCAATTAAACGTAACACAACGAGAATATTGCATTTTTGCCGTATGGACACCACAAAGCATGAAAATGGTGCATGTAAATACAGACTATGCTTTTTGGAAAAATAAAATGCTACCTCTCCTAATACGCTTCTATAACGAATGCATGCTTCCAGAAATCTTGGACAGTCGTCATAACAGGCATATGGCTATTAGAAATCCAAGATATATCGAGGAAGCAAGGCAAGCAGATACAAAAATAAATAGCATAAAAAGTATTCGGCAAAATACAGTAAATAGCGAACATGTCATTAATAAAAATAATGAAATGTTTAAATGTGACATTTCGCCGATGAAAGCAGCAATTACTACTGCTTTTATTGCTCAAGATATGGAGCAGGATGATGATTGCATATATATTGGTACAAGCTACAAACGAAATATAACCGAAGAGGATAAGGCAAGACATAAAATAAATTTAGATGAAATTATTATTCCTATTTCCTGTGTGAGAGAGAGAATGTCTTATCCGACAGCTTATTAACCGACGAATCGTTAGATGAATTTTTACGCGTTATAAGAGAAACTACTCTTTTTCAAACGCAAAGTGTGCAATATCAAGGGTGTCCTGATATGATTGAAGCTAGTCAGAGCGAAAAAAGCGTACAAATAATTGGAGGAAAAAGCAAGTGGACTGCACAGGGAATTGAACACTGGCGATGTATATTTTTTGATGGTACCAAACTTTTCGTATATGACAGTATACCTGGCTGTACATACGATAAATTGGTAGCCAAGAAAAAAAATTATATACATTGTCGATATCCTAAAATAAAGCAAAGTAATATTATTTTTGAAAAAGTTGATACACAACCAGACGCTAGAAGTTGTGGAATTTACGCCGCAGCTTTTGCCACAACTATAGCTTTAGGAGGCAATCCTTGTAATGTTCAATATTCCAAGGATGTAAAGTGTATGAGACAACACTTTATGAAAATTATAGAGAACAATAAATTGTTCTCTTTTCCAACACGATAAAAATTAAATTTAAAATTTGATGATATTCGAAAGATATTGAGATAAAACACGCCTCAATAAATAAAGCATCTGTTCTGACGGTACTAGCAAACTAAAAGCTAGAAGCGTCTATCTGACGGTGCTGATTGTCATAAAAATCAGAAGCATCTTTTGTGATGGTACTGATTATTACAATTATTTGTAAATTTTTGTAACGGAGAGACGGAAAACATTTATTGGTTGCGTTCTCACGGGAATGGGCGATGGAGGGGCCCATTCTATTTTTTTAATATTCAGAATATTGTAAAAATTCAATATTCTGTCGCGATTGAGATTAACGTAATATATTATAAATGTTTGTAAATGTAATTTATATTATACAAATATATAAACATTTACACAGCAAAAAAATATGTACATATATAATATATTGTAGTTCAATTTTTCTCAATTATATTGATTGGAAAAAACGACAGAACTGTACTGTTGTACATAGATTGTATATATATATATATTTAACTTATAGAAAGTTACATGATAATACCGAGAATATACATATGTATTTATATGTATACATATACATGTATATATTTTCTTATATACCATGCATATAAATGCATACATAAATATATACATATATGCATAAAATATATACATAAATGTATATGTGTGACCAAATGTTACTTCTCAAAAGATATATATATATATATATATATATATATATATAAAGATACATGTGAGCAGTTGAAATTGTGTTCAAACTATACAATAAAGGCAGACACATCTATGCTTTACTGTCATCGACACGCTTAGATACGCGTGCGAGGCGATAGAGCAGTAGAAATACACGATGTTGTCTAATTTCAATATATTGAACACAATGCGAAGTTGCTCTTTTAACATACATAGCAGAGTCGGTAACGGCAGAACTAAAATTATCGGTATTATCGATAATTGTGTCGATAATGTCGATAATTTTAGTTACCGTTAAATGAGGGCGCTAACCCGTCGGAGTTCGGCCGTCGCTTTTGGATCCCCTTAATATTGTTGTTAAATTTTTTTATAAAAAACATCTCAGCAAAAACATCTCTCTTTTCTTTCTATGTTTTTCACAGTGCAAAATTTTTGGTTCCTTCCAATTAAAATCATGTCCGTATGTAAACCGATGGTTGCTAATTACACTGTGGTTACTGGGATGTTTTTTAATGTCTCTGCAATGTTCATTTACACGTGTAGCTAGTTGTCTTTTCGTTTAACCAGTATATGTCGCATCACAATCATTAAATTCAATCATATATACGACATCAGTTTTATGATGCTAATCACAAGGCTTTAAAAATAGCCTAGAAATGCATGAAATAATTTATAGAACAGTTATTGCCGATGGTGATAGCAGTGTATATCAGACGATATCAGCGTATATCATTGTTGACAGCAGACCATATCGCGAACAAATGGTAACCGTGAAAAAAATAGAATGTACTAATCATTTGCTTCGCAATTCATGCAAAAAGTTGAGGGCTGTTGCAGAGACAACTCAGCAAAAAATGCACATAAAGCGTGGTTTCGTGCAGCTATAAAGTGTTGTAAAAAACAACATTTTGAAAATACGAAAAGAAGTGATAAAAGCAATTGATTTACGAAGAGAAGAGACCTGACCATTATAAGGCTATAGAATTACAAAAAAATATATTGAATATTCCTAGCCATATATTTGGTAAACATAAACGATGTAGGGAACGCGGTCGTACATGTGACCGTGATGAAACAAAAAAAAATTATGTACCATATCTCAAGTTGCACGATCTTTACCAAAAAGTAGAGAGAGAGTGCTATCGTATATTTAAGCGCTTTTTCCGACAGCTTGTTGCTGAAATTCACCAACAATTCTGCAGAATTGTTTAACTCGATAATCTGCAGAGAAATTGGTGGAAAGCGCATCAATTTTGGTAACCGAGGCTCCTACAATGCTAGAATTGCAGGGGCAGTTGTGCAATATAATACGCAACAAGTTCTCACGTAAGTGCATAAAAGCATACACGGTGCGGTCCAAAAGTTTTAGAACTGAATTTATTACGGCAATACTACTAACGCCATTTGCTGGTTTGCGGTGGAACTATGTACTAGAAACCCTCCTCGAAGATTATACGAAGTGGCGTGAATGTGGTTTTAATTGTTGTCAAGCAACGACGTTTTGCGCAATTGTATTTTTTACCCTTAGTCAAAAATTTGAAATTGATGCAAAGGAAGAACAACGTGTCGCAGTAAAATTTTGTTGTAAAGCCGGTTTTTCGGCCACGAAGACGGTTGAAATGGTCAAAAAAGCTTACGGGGATGCAGCCTTGACTCGTTCAAACATTTTTCGGTGGCATGCGCGTTTTCGAGAGGGGAGAGAGTCGGTGAAAGACGACGAACGCAGTGGCCGCCCAACAACATCTCGAATCGACAACAACATTGCCGCCGTTGCCAAACTAATTAAAAAGGATCGACGGATGACGTCTCGAATAATAGCAGAAACACTTTGCATACCAAAAACAGTAGTGCTACGCATTTTGCACGAAGATTTAAAAAAACGAAAGCTGTGCGTACGATTCGTCCCGCATTTCCTGTCACGAGAGCAAAGAGACGCGCGAGTTGCCGCGTGTCAAGATTTGTTGGACACCATTAAAAGGGACAAAAATTTTCTCGACAAGATTATTACTGGTGATGAGACTTGGTGTTTTGCGTACGATCCAAAAACGAAATGGGTCGGCGAACATTCTCCACTACCAAAAAAACTGCGTTTCCAGAAATCGAAAGTCAAGACGATGTTGATTGTTTTTTTTTTGATAGCCAAGGAGTCGTGCACAAAGAGTTCGTGCAGGAGGGTTGTACAATTAATGCAGAATATTATAAAGGTGTTTTGGACCGCCTAATTTCACGCATTCGACGCGTTCGTCCCGCCCTGTTTCGCACTCGTGAATTTTTCCTCCTGCATGACAATGCCCCGGCTCATTCAGCAGCAGTAATTCGTCAGTTTTTGGCGCAAAAACAGATCGCGACGTTGTACCACCCCCCATACTTACCGGATTTGTCTCCTCCCGACTATTTCCTGTTCCCGAAATTAAAATTGCAACTAAAAGGGACCCGATTTGACACTATTGATAACATCCAAAAAGCTGTAACCAAGCATTTGAAAAAGATCCCTTTGAAGAACTATTCCAGCGCCATGCAGAATTTGAAAATCCGCGCCCAGCGGTGCATTGCGTCAGATGGATCATATTTTGAGTAAATAAAAAAGTAAATAAATTAATCCGACATTTTTTTATTTTATATTGCCTTAGTCTTAAAACTTTTGGAAATTTTTGACAGAGGGTAACAAATACGAGTTGCGCGAAACGTTGTTGCTTGACAACAATTAAAATCACATTAACGCCACTTGGTATAATCTTCGAGGAGGGTTTCTAGTACATAGTTCCACCGCAAACGAGCAAATGGCGTTAGTAGTATTACCGTAAAAAATTCAGTTCTAAAACTTTTGGACCGCACCGTGTATGTAAAAATGTTCCTCCCATTGTCGAGACTCTGGAAAAGCGACGACAAGTAAAAGTTGAAAAAACCAGAGAATCTCGAGAAATGAATGGAAGGCAAAAGAAATTTAAACATGAGTCAGGAACAGATTGTCATTACGGCCCGCAATCACAAAAACCAGATCTTCTACCCGATGTCTTTTAGCAACTTCGACAAAATAATTTGGAAAAGTTGTTTGAAAATGGGAAAAATTGGAGACCAATTGAACGTGATACAACGGAGCAAAGTGAATCGGATTTGTGGCATTCATTGAGACACGAAATGTTGACGGCGTCTAATTTTGGAATCATATGTTGCATCAGACCGACAACGTCTTGCGCCGCGACTGTGAAGAACATTTTATTTTTTCCCTCTATCGATACCGCGGCTATGAAATATGATCGCGAGATGGAAAAAATTGCGAAAAAAGAATTGGTCGTAACACTAAAAAAGGAGATTAAAACTTGCGGATTATTCATTGATATTGAAATTTCATGCTTGGGTGCTTCTCCTGACGGACTCATAGATGAAAATGGTCTGGTAGAAATGAAATGTCCTCTGTCAGCTAAGCATTTAACAGCGGAAAAGGCCATAAAGACGCTGCCTCAACTAAAAGGCATCTTTGATAAGAACAATCCAGATAAGATGAATCGAAATCACCAATTTTTTTATCAAGTTCAAGGCCAGTTAAATATAACGCAGCGAGATTATTGTATTTTCGCTTTGTGGACGCCAAGAAGCCTGAAAATAATACGTGTACATAGTACACATGTAGGACAATGTATTTTGGAGTAATCAACTGCTGCCCTTTTTAACACGTTTCTATTACGATTGCATGCTTCCAGAAATCTTGGATAGTCGGCATAATAGACATATGCCGATTAGAAATCCAAGATATATAATAGAAGCTTAACAAGAAGCAGCCAAAAAAATAAACCGAAAATGTCTTCGACGATGTAATATAGAAGACGAAAATATCCAAGAAAAGAAATGTTACGAATCTAATATTTTACCAATAGAAGCAACTATTACTGCTGTTATTGCTCTAACAATAAGTGCAAAACAAGATGACGATTGCATCGTTGTTAGTTGCTCGAAAAATGAAGAAGAACTAACTGAAGGCGATATGGCAAAACAAAAAGAATGTCTAGATAATTCGGTAGCTCCTTTTTATTTAGTAAAGGATAATGTATTACCTGTACATAGTAAAATTAATGATGAATTATTGGACCGATTTTTAGCGTCATAAGAGAAAATTCTTATTTTGAAACACAAAGTGTGCTATATTTGGAATATCCTCATATAAATGTAGCAAGTCGTAGCGACAAAAGCTTACAAATTATTCGAGGAAATTGTAGTGATCACTGACGATGTATTTTTTTTGACGGCACCAAGCTTCGAGTGTATGACAGCCTACCCGGCTGTACATACGATAAATTGGTACCTAAAGAAAAAAATTACATTGTTATCTACAAATAAATGAAAATAATATAATATTTGAAAAGGTTCAAGCACAACCTGATGGCACATGTTGTGGAATTTATGCTGCAGCTTTCGCTACAACTATAGCCTTAGGAGAAAATGTTTGTAATGAGAAATATTCCAATGACGTGGAATATATGAGGCAACATTTTCTTAAAATTGTAGCAGAAAATATATAAACTGTTGCCTTTTCCAAAATGATAAAAATTTATCATTATATCCGAGAAATTTATCGTGATATCCCAATGAATATCACGTTGGAAAAAGACGCCTCAATGCAAATGTCTCGCTTGCAATCTAAAATCGGAGAGACAAAAAAAATACATATATTGTGGTTGCGTTCTCATGAAAATGAAGCCCATTCTATCTTCAAACTCTCTGAAATATTATATTATATAATTCTATTACCTTGATGCTTTTGAGGTAGAAAATGTATTGTAAATATTTGTAAATAATATTTGTAAATATTACAAATATATATATATAACGATACATGATTAAGAAATTTGCATAATATATTTTATATTATTAGCTCTCAATTATATCAATTTAGCAAACAAGTCGTGCATAAATTGTAACTTGTAGAAAGTTATATGCGAATATTGCAAATATAATTTTGATTATACATATATAAATTTTTTGATTTGTACAGATCAAATGTAATATACAGGGTATCCGACAAGTAAGTAGCCAACCGAAAGGTGGAGGTAGATTGGATTAAACTGAAAAGAAAAGTTCTGAATCATTTTGCTAAATTCGCAATAGTTATTGCGTTAATAATTAAAATATCTGAGCCAATGAGCGCGTGGAAAGCGGTAGGCCGGAATCGGTAGGCATGTAAGATTGTAACGTGCCTCTTTTCGAGCACGGCTCGGATTCGCTCAGGCGGGATCAGGGCTCGGAAAGGGCTACGAGACAATTAACACGGAAGTGCGTTAAAGATTTGTTTTATTAATTTAATTGTGTTTGCATGTACAGTGTGATTAAATTATGTATGTGTGTGTGTGTATAAAGGTAAAGTGTGTTGACAGTAGATGCGTGTATGTAGTATTGCGTGTATACGTGTATGTGGTACGGCGATGTATGCGTGTACAATGTGTGTTTGAAATGCGTTCCGCGTGTTAAACATACGGGCCGGATCGGATCGAACGGTAAAGCTTTTATTTAATTATCCGATCGTACATTAATGCGGTCGACTTTCCGTGGTTTAAAGTTCTTGGAATTAAATGACGGATCGGTTTATTGCCGTCGCTTTTTTCGTCTGTTCCTCGGCTCTTTAAATGCCGGGCGTGCGAGTTGTTTACGCGTGAGCGTAGGCGCGGGGCGTGCGGGCACGCGGGAGCGCAAGAGCGCTAGGCGTGAGAGCGCGCGTTGCGAGAGCGCGGGGCGCGAGAGCGCGGGGGACGCGAGAGCGCGTGGCGCGTGAGAGAGCACGCGCTTATTATAATTGCAAGATATCGGGCTTTAATCGTTATGGCGTTGCAGGACGGGATTAGTAATCTGCATACGGGATGCAACGATTAGACGGGAACGCCCGTCAGCGGCAGGTGCCTCCCTACCGGTAGAATCTCGTCGTTGCGAGGTGTGCGGGGATTGTTTGAATATTGCTGAGAACTCTCAGCGGAGACCGGGTACACCCGACCTCGAATATTCAGTATGAGGTTCGTACAGGAGGCTTCTTTTAGGAAATGCCGAAAGCTCTCGGCGGAGGCTGGGTACGCCCAACCCCGTTTTCGCTTTCCTTGGAGAAGCTGTCTGGGTTTCGGAGCTCGTGTCAGGCGTCGTACGGACTCTGAGCGGAGCAGGAAACGGATTGCCTTTTTCGGGGCCGTATCGCCCTTTTTATTCGGAAAATTTACCCGTTCGGATAATTCCGGCGGTATTCGTCGGCCCGATTGTTCCCCTAATCGGGGTAATTATCACCGAACGAATTTGGTGGTATTCCGATGGTAGTGCGGCAGGGACCGATGCTCGGCGCTTTCCGTCGGTGTTCGGAGCGCCTCGGAAGCGCCGAGACAACGGCCCTGGCTTCGAATGTATAGCGGCTGTATAACGGCCCGTTTCGGTCGCGATATTAAAGAAATAAAAAAGGGCGCATAGCGCCGCTGCATTTGCCCGGCTGGTGTTCGCCGGGCGGCAGCCTTCCGGCGGATCGACGGCCGGGTAATGATCACGGGGGTGGATCGTTACAAGATGGTTTACTTATTTAAGTTTCTTAGCAACGGAAGCATCATTTAACAATGAGCGAGAGGTGAAGTCACGCAACGAGCGGTGAGTGACGCATGATATTTGACACCGCGCCGAAAAATGATTGTCACGCAGCGAGCGGCGAGCGATGTCACGCAAAATAATTGTCCTCTCGTCTTTTCGATGGCAAAATTCCGGCCCACCGCTTTCCACGCGCTCATTGGCTCAGATATTTTAATTAATAACGCAATACCTATTGCGAATTTAGCAAAATGGTTCAGGACTTTTCGGTTTGAGCCAATTTACCTTTAAGGTCCCTAGAATACAGAGTCTGGACATTCGAGCCAAAGCCCCTCAAAATGGCGTATATGTGTGGTGGGGGTACAATAGAAGGGACGTACAACACTAGATTTTAATGCCCTTTAATGTCCTATCAATTATAACAAAAGGAAGTTTTTTTTATAGAAGAATTGAAGACAAAAAGAGAGAGTAGGTAATAAATAACATACAATAATAACACACAATAATATATAATAAATAATATATAACATAATATAAGTAATTATTAATACATATAAATTATTCCCTCTCTAACCGCTAAATAATGTCAATTAAGTACATTAAACTTTAATGACAGGCTAAACCATGCCTTATTGTTGCGTCACCAAATGTTCCAATTCCTGGAAAAAACATTATTCGATGCATCGCTTGCCGACAAATATGGACAGAAGGCAACAGTGGATTATGAATATTGGCAGATCTGATTTGGATCAAGCAAAAACCTACTTTATATGTGAGATAGGCTTTGTTTTTCTTTAAAATTCACATTAATAAATTGCACTATAAATGTTATTTGTTTAAATTAGATAGTAAAGTAAATTATTTATTATTTAAGTATTATTTTTAATGTTATTTAATAGTATTGTAACGTCCTCGGATCGGCTTCGGTATCTCGTACTGCGGCTCACTCTCACAACACACTCGCGCCTGCAAAATAAATGATAACACTTATTTAAAAAAGATAACTCAGAAACTTTCAATAAAAAATAATTAACACAACAGAACAAGGAACAAAGGGAAATTGCAATTAAATTAACGTGTGCGAGATGCGTCTGAACGACAGGCCGGCTGTCACACGACTCTCTCAAAATAGCGACTCTCTCTCAAAATGTCCGACTTGTTTGACAACAATTCTCCGAGCAATGCGCTCGGAGACGATCCTCCTCTTACGATTCAATTTCGGATGACTGATACTTCCACGAAGAACAAATATAACGGGTCGCAAATAATAACAGATCGCAAGGACGTAACAGTATAATATTCAACAGGCACATTTTGCGGTTGAAATGTGGGAAAAACCACGTATTGATGGGAGAAAAATGTTAAAAAGTACAGCAGTCCCTACCATTTTCGCAAATAAAGGAAACCAAAATATTACAGTTCTAATCGATACTAAAGATATGTCTTCTTCAAACGTAAGTTTAACTTAGTCTTTTATAAAATAAGCCCACAATGTGTGTGCTGTTAAGAATGTGTATGTTATTAGGTTTACAAATAATAATATGATTGGTTATTTATTATAGACTGAAAATAATATGAAGACAACAGATCATCATGAAGATTTCTCGGATAATTTAATATTGGAGGAAATGGAATCGATTGAAAATATTAATGAATCATATATTTCAACGAGAAGCATTCAAAATAAAGATGTGGAAAAGACAATAGCAGCCATATCTGTGCCCTCTAGCAGTCAACATCATGAAAATTCTGGAAAAAGCTGAGCAGGCAAAAATAGAAGTTAAAGAAACAAAATTGAAACTTCAGCAACCAGATATAATTATTAATAAATTGATTAGGTCAAAGAGGATCCTAATGAAAGGTGTGAAAAGACTAATATATAAAAAAAGAAAATTAAGTGTAGAAAATCAAAATCTGAAACAAACAAACTTCAGGAAGATACTAAATGAGGATCAAATTAAAGCTCTCAATATGCAATCTGTAAAAGGTTGCAAATGGTCCAATAATACTATTAGAAAGGCTCTGCGATTGAAACTATCGTGTGGTACTAGCGGTTACCAAGAATTATTAGCTCAGGGCATTCCATTACCAAACGAACGTACGCTTAGAAGAAAATCGGAGAATATCGACTTCAAACCTGGCATTTGTGAATAAATTTTCGATATACTGAAACAACGGGTATCACAATTTACAGATAATCGGGAAAAAGACTGCATGCTTGCCGTTGATGAAATGAGCATAATGCCTGATGAACAGATCGATCAAAGCACGATGTCGCATATTGGCCTGTCGACTCTCGCTGATATATTTGGTAAATAATTATAATATATTCAAATATCGGTAGAAAGACGGACTAATTATGAGCCTAGCGCTGTAATTGGTGCGCGAATAAATATTATAGTAAATATCTTTAAAATATCTTTATTGAATTTGAATGAATAGAACGTTTCGGTCCTATGATTGGGACCATCCTCAGCATCTGTCAATATTAAAACAATGTGTAAATGGAGGAATTGTCTATTTTTATAATATAGTTGGACGGATTTACATTTAAAGGTGCTTGTACATACATATTCTGTTTTCTTCTTTTTTACATACTTGTAGATTAAAAGCGTGCGCTTGACAAGAGCGCACAGTACCTAACTCCTCCGACTCGTGTTAAACGCATTCTGTCTTGTTCCGGTTCCAGCCGTGAAGGACAATTCAAGTGAAATATAGATGTAAAAAACCATGGTTGTAGTGATTACCTTGAGTAATTAGTCAATTAATGTGATGTACGGCGATGCTAATGAACCAGATTGATTTGAGGAACTTACAACATTTGTCGAACGAGGTGCCGCGAGCCACAAGACACAAGACGCAACTATCATGTTTAAACCGATAATTTTCAACGACTCTTGACATTGTTATTGGATTGTTGACGAACGATTGCAGACGAACGATTAAACATTAAAACGTAAACAGATTGTTTAGGTCGTCTCTCGCTTACTAAATTAAAAATAAATCTATTATATCAATTTAGATGGATTCTCTACTCATTTGTTGAGATAAATAAAGTTACAATAGAATAAATGAACTAAATAAAATGGGAAATGAATAAATGTATAGAATAAAATAACTAAGTTATATATTCAATTATATAAAAAAATGCAGTGTATCTGCATGTATCTGCATGTGCACTTACCTTCTTACTATCTCTACATACTTAACATATCTGTAAATTTATCTGTAATTACTTACCTTTTTATTTATCTTTATTTTTTACTTTTCACTCTTCTTTTCTGTTTTCTTCTTTTTTACTCATGATAGGTGTAATTAAAGAAGCTATGCTTTGGTTTTTATGCTTGGAGGCGTTTTCGTTTATTGGAAGATTCCTGTTGCTTATGATTTCACATCCAATAATGTAAATGGTGTTCTTTTAAAACCAATTGTAGAACAACTCATTCAGAAAGCTGAATCTGTTAGACTATGCGTTCATTCTGTGACTACTGATATGGGTCCAGTTAATTTAGTTATGTGGAGAGCATTTGGTGGCATTGTCTGCAATAGAAACTCAAGAATCAAACATTATATTCCTCATTATATACATAAAAATAGAAAACATTTTTTTATTGCTGATGCTCCGCACTTATTTAAAAAATTGAAATCTGCTTTATTAAATAACAAAATAATTGAGATACCCACGAAATTTTTTGAAACACAATTTATTATATCCCGTCGTAAAATGTGAACATTTAAACGAATTATTAGATATTCAAAAAAAATTTCTATTTAAATTAATACCTAGGATTAGAAAACAAGATATGACGTGCATAACATTCAATAAAATGAAGGTAAATAAAGCGAAACAATTATGGAGCCGAGATGTTAGTAGCGCCATGAAGTTTTATGTTGAAGAGAAAAGTAAAAAGGAATTCAATACGACAGCAGCATTCATTGAAATTATTTCAAAATAGTTCACTTTAGTAACTGCACGGACACCACGAGTTGCGTTAGGCAAAACATCAAGCAATGAAGAAAAGGAAACAAAATTCAATTCAAATATTGCATTTCTTCAATCTGTCGTGGAATTGTTTCGAGAAATAAAAATTGGTCAAAAGTCAGCATTTAAACCAGTTCAAAGTGGTATTATGATTACAAGTTCCATCATAGACTTAACAAAGTATTTCGTGAATGAACGAAAATATGCATACGTTTTAACTGGTCGATTTACTCAAGATTGTCTTGAAAATCTTTTTTCTCCTATAAGAGTTAAGCACCTCACTCCTAATGCGTTACAATTTAAACAAAATCTAAAGCTTCTCGCGATATTACAATACCTAAAATCACTGCGTACTTCGAATTATGGCAAAGATGAAGGTCAAATTATTGAAGATTTTTAAAATAATCCTAAAAAATTACAAAAAGTAGAAGAATGTACAGAAATTTTTTTGAATCCAAACGACAATATCCATATTGACAATATTGGACTGAATATATTGTACAACATAGCGGGTTATACAATTTCAAGTATTGTTAAATGTACTAGGGTATGCTCGGAGTACTTGAATTCTGTTGGATCAAAAAGTGATGCCAATCAAAAACATTTCAAATTAGTTCAGTTACGATATTTCCAAAGAAATACACTTTTTTGTATCAGGGTAAGAGGAATAGGCAAATGAGAGCCGGGCGCAAGAACTCAAGCGCTAAGACTTCGGTTGTAGTCTTTTTTATTTAAACTTGAACGTTTCAGTCCCTTCTTCGGACCATCTTCAGCATTACGTTTACAGAATGGTTTACAAAATAATACTGACGTATTGTGAAGTAATTCCTGGCCGACAACACCTACACTGTAGTTAAGAAAGACCCAACAAGGAAAATCATCAATGGTCTCCATGACATCCTCACGAGATGGAAAAGATTGAACTACATTAACAACGCTACATACAGACGGCTCAACTGTAATGATGGTGTCTTGCCGAGGGCGTACGGGTTGCCGAAGATCCATAAACCGAACTGCCCTCTACGCATCATTGTGTTTTCGGTGAACAGCCCGCTGCATCCTATTGCGACCTTCCTCCACAACATAATTCATGGATCGATTCCCAAGGCTCATAGCCACATCAATAACAGCTTTGAGTTGATTGACAAACTTATGGGATTGCATATTAAAGACAATTGTAAATTAATTTCCTTGGACGTGGTCTCGCTTTCCACAAACATCCCTGTGGAATTGGCAATGAAAAGCATCCTCAAGAGATGGGAACATATAGAGAGGAATTGCTCCATACCGCGCGACAAATTCCTGTGCGCGGTTCGATTCGTCCTTAATTTCACATTTTTCTCCTTCAACAACGTGCATTATCAACAAACCTTCGGCACGCCAATGGGCTCCCCTTTGTCACCTATTATTGCGGATATCACCTTACAAGACCTGGAGAAGCGGGTGTTAGGGACTCTTTCGTTTAAATTACTATTCTACTTTAGATATGTAGATGATATTGCGTTGTCGGTGCCGTCCTCCATGCTGGAATTTACTCTTAATTCATTTAACTCCGTCCATCCACGATTACAATTCACGCTGGAGCAAGGTACGGACGACCGCCTAAATTTCCTTGACACCACCATTATTATTAGAGACAATGTCGTCAAAATCGATTGGTATCATAAATCCACTTTTTCGGGTAGATACCTTAATTTTGAGTCCAAACACCCTCTTTGCCACAAAAAGGGCACCATCATGTGTTTAGTCGATAGAGCAATCCGATTATCTCATCCAAGATTCCAACAAATAAATCTCGAATTTGTAATAGGAGTTTTGCGTGAAAATGGATATCTGTCACCTTTCGTGTTTCAAGTGCTCCACACAAAATTAAAAACATTGTTTAATAAGAGTGAGAGAACGTCTAATTGTGAGCGGGGGGGAAAATGTTATTTCCGGGACCCCTCAATTTGATAAGTGTACTATATAGATTTTTTACCGAGAAAAAGAATGCCGCAAACCAGAATGCGCTACGGCGCATAGTTTTTGAGATATCAATGTTTCAAAATTTTAATTTTTTGGTAAATATGCATATTAGGCTTATCGCCAATAACTTTGACCTTGAAATATGTTGTCAAGGTCATGACCCTGAGTAATATTCAAAAAGTTTTAGCCGTCGGTCATTCTTTATTAAAAAGTTATTAACAAAAGAAGTTTGGAAAACATACCAGTTAATGTTAGTGCTCAAGGATGTAATTTTCTTATGTGTATGTAACAACAGTAGCAAGGTCCACCCCCATCATCTCCTGCTTTCAGTGTGAAACAAGGTCTATGTTCTTACAATTCTACATGGGTTTGCAACTTTCCACGCGAACCAAGGTCCACCCCTATCATCCCCTGCTTTTAGTGCAAAACGAGGTCTATGTTCTTAGAATTTCACATGGGTTTGCAACTTGTTACGCAAAACAAAATCTACCCCCATCATCCCCTGCTTTCAGTGCGAAACGAGGTCTATGTTCTTAGAATTTCACATAGGTTTGCAACTTTTCACGCGACGCGTTCGATTTACAAAGACTATACAGACAATACTACTACCTGATACTGAAACGAACATTTTTCTCATTTACGAACATTTCTCATTAAACAGTTGAGTTATTAACAAAGAAAATTTATTGAATAAATCGCTGTCACTGCTAATTTTCTGTATATTATTATAGTACATGATAGATCACGAATTGTTGTGGCAAAAGTATTGCTGTTATTGCGACTTTTAAAAATCGATATCTCGAAAACTATACGTCGTAGCGCATTCTGGTTTGCGGCATTCTTTTTCTCGGTAAACAATCTATATAACACACCTATCAAATTGAGGGGTCCCGGAAATAACACTCTTGCCGTGAGCGGGGTGTTTCTGTGGAGGAGACAGCGGAGCGCCCAACATTTTTTAACATTCCGTGTATCCCAGGATTTTCGGAACAATTCAAACATATAGTCCGCGACCAGAACGTAATCATGTCCTACGCGGGCATGAACAAACTTCGTTCTTTCATTAAAGTCTATAAAGATTCGCTACCGAAATACTCACGGAAAAATGTGGTATATGAAATAACTTTTAAAGATTGCGACGCGTCGTATGTGGGCCAAACAGGCAGATTACTAAAAACACGTATCACTGAGCACCGCAGTCACATCAACAGAAACACTCCGCAAACATCTGTGATCACAGACCACAGATTGTTAGATCATGAATTTAATTGGGACGGCGTTGAGATCTTGGGTGAAGAAATCAATTTAGGAAAAAGATTAACGTCAGAAATGCTTTATATTAAACGACAAAAAAAACAGTCTAAACCGGCAGACCGACACGGAGTGTTTACATCATATATACGCAAGAATTGTTGAGCGTCTAAACAAAATCTGATAACTTTTAAATCCGAGATACAACCGTGGAGGTCTGTTTATTAACCTCCCACACTTAGTGTATCGCGGTTCACCAATATGCGACCGTCCACTTTTATGTCCCATTTTCGTTATTTATTCCGTTACGGACATACTAAATAATTTGGTTCACTTTTATTACCCGACTACATATATTTGTGATCTGTTATTGATTGGCACATCTCATCTTGCTCCTTTATGATTTGTTTTGATTTCACAATCCATCAACAGAATTTTACGATCATTTATGATCTGTTATTGTTTTGTACTTCAAAGTTCATTCTTTTATGATCTTGTTACTTCACAATCCGTCAGTATTATTTTGTACACCATTCTGTAAACATAATGCTGAAGATGGTCCGAAGGAAGGACCAAAACGTTCAAATTTAAATAAAGTAGATTACAACCGAAGTCTTAGCGCTTGAGTTCTTGCGCCCGACTCTCACTTGCCTATTCCTCTTACCCTGATACATAAGTATAATAGAGCCTTTTACTTTAATTTATTACACTTTTTTTGTTAAAAATGAAACTTTCAAATATTTTTATGACATGAAATAATAATACGACAATATTTTTCACATTTCAAAAACACTCAATGCAATTTTTTGCTGTTTATATGGACAAAATGAAAAATATCATTTGTAGTACAATAAAGCGTTGTCATAACTTGCCCTAAAAAATTATGAAACGCTTTATTATATAGAATGCGCATTTCGTGTAAAAGAAAGGGTTTGCAAACTAAAGAATACAGTAGTAAAACTATTGCGATGCATTCCATAGTTAAATAATATAGTTAAATATTGTTCGTGAGCGCGACTAGAAATGGAGAAGCGGTCTATCCTTTTAGGTCACAAGGAGTTTGAGTCAAGAATCACTACACGTAACGTACACAAAAAATCAAGTTTAATAAACACGAATGAAATGAAAGTATGTACAAATGTACAATAAAAGAGTTGGTAAGTTATATTAAGTTCAACCACTAATTGATTCGCGAACTTTTGAAGACGTTTAAATAGCGAAGATAGCGTGAACTACGAAATCTTGTGTAAGATTGAAAGCGGTAATTTAATTGCGGTTTATCTGCGGTTTAACGTGCGAGCGAAAAGCTGACGATGTCGCCCGTCGCCGATGGGCGCATCTTTTAATCCCTTTGCAAAGGGGCCGTCTTTTAGTCAGCATCCAATCGCTTTTGATTATTCTAAACATTTTAAGGTGATCTCGGGGCGCCGTGCTCGATTGGCTGCCGACGGGTCTTGCAAAATTTGTACGCACCTGACATGCGCGAGGTGCGCGTCAACGTGCGTGATTATTAATCGAAGGCCCACGCGGGCCTTCGCGCATGCCTGACGTATCTCGATCGATTTATCGACGGCCAAAGGTGGTTAGCAATGTTTATTTCTTGACATGTTTTTATAGCGCGAAAGAAATTAACTTTATTTGTGTTTTCTGCCTTTCAGGACAATAAATATTACCGAGGACTTGAGTTTTTTCCAAAGAGAAAGGTCGACGTTTGTTTTTTCTAGCACACGGTATATTTACCGTTTTAATATAATGAACGTGCTAGATTAATTATAGCGCTTGAATTGTGAAACTAAATGCTCTATCTCAAACAAATATAGTTTATATTTTAATATTATGTAATATCTTGCTGTGTAGCTAAGTCTACGATTTGTTGTCTTGCTATGTATATGATCGAATCTTATATTTATAATAAATGAAATAAGCCTTGTTTCCGATGTTTTATATTTACCGTTTTTTGAATATATGTGCATTCCCGCTGCATTTTGACTTGTTCCGCCATTTTGAGGGGCTTGAAAACGTGAACCAATGAAAAGATGTCTATAAGATGTCCGGACTCTGTATTCTAGGGACTCGATCTGCCTCCACCTATCGGTTGGCTACTTACTTGTCGGACACCCTGTGTGTGTGTGTGTGTGTATATATATATATATATATATATATATATATATATATATATACACACACACATATATACATACATATATATATATATATATATATATATATATATATACGTTGTGACGTGACGTTTTGTACGTCCGTCACAAGGGCTGATAAGCCCGGCCGGGATCGGTCGCGCGGGCCTCCGCTCTCTCGATTTAGGGAGAGAGAGCGCGGTCTGAGCGCGGGATCGGACGCGATCCCGCGGTTGTCGTATATTTTCTGTTGGCGTTTCGTATTTAGCGAGAATTAGCGTAATAACGGTAACAATCATGCGGTCGACGGGATCTCATCCGGCGAACGACCAGAAGAGCCACGTTAACGTCGAAAACGAAAGGAGACTGGCACCGAAAAAGAGAGCACGCCCGGTAAGAAGAACTGAATAATAAACCGAATTACTGCAATTAACAAAAGAATCGAAGCTGCCGCCCTTTGTGTTTAATAATTACGCTTCACAGGCACGAAGGAAGCAATCGAAGGGAAGGCCACTCAAGCGCAAGGAGCGCGAGAGCCCCGAGGAGGAGCTACGGCACTGTATCCGAAGCGCGGGCCCGAATTTCTTTGCCGGATGAAGCCCGATCGAAGAGGAAATCGATCGCAGATACATCCACTAATAAAGAGTAAGGAGGGCCGGATACAACCCTACGCTGCCGCAATTAGTACTTTCCGAGGCCTGAAATTAATAAGAAGCGAGCGAAGGAAGACGGGGGCCGGAGATTAGAAGCGCGAAGGCCGCAAGGACCCGCAAGGCCGCGCCACGGCCCTGCGTAATTCGGAAGCGCCGCACGTGGCCTTATTACATATTAATGTACCGGCGTGTCTCCTGCGGGCCTTTCGTTCGTCACTGTTCGGCGAGCTAGCGAATGGAGCGGAGGCCCTTTATCGAGAAGCTATTATAAGGAAGTTTCGAGAGTTCCGACCGGTGAGACTGACGTCGACTACGTGTAAAGCTGCCAAAAATTACGAGTAAGGTTCGGATGAGTCGCGCCCTTTGGTTATCGCTGTCGTAAGTAAGGTTTTCGTATCGTTAATGTACACGATTTTAGTTATTTCGAGTTATTGCGCAGTAGATCGGCGAAACGACTCATCCGAGCCGACGGATCCGCGTGAGTGCTCTCTCTCCCGAGATCATTTGCCGCCGACAGTCAATATTTTGCGTCTTGTTAATTATTTAATTGTTCTTTTTCGCTATCGTGTGTGATCTTTGATATTACTGAGCTCGTACACGTAACCGCCTTGTATATTACGCGTCTGTAAAATCGTAGGTTCGTTTCGTATTGTGCAGTAACGGAATTATATGTGTCGCGTAAAAGTTAGTATCTTATTTCGTCGCTTCCGAATTATTGTGTAAATTCGGGATATTGTTATTTATCGCGTTATTAGATTGAAACGTTCGTCGCTGTCGTAAAGGCAGTTCATTCAGCGTATAATTCCGATCAGTAATACGAGTCGTACCGCGATATTGATTGAATATATCGACAAATATTATTGTCGCGGCGTATACGGCTGCTCTAAGCGCCTATTATCTCTTGTTTGACTTTGTGAGAATTCGGCAATTTCACGCGGGCGAGCGCAAGTTAATTGTTGGCTTACGACGGAATTTTCCTCGCTGCCGAGGCCCGGATAAGCCTCGCGCCGCGGTAAAACTCTTCGCCGAAGAATTGACTTTCGGCTCGCGCGTGAAACCCGATACTCTTGCGCTCGATCGCGAGAAGCCTTTCGGCCGACAAACAGCTGGCCATAATATTACGAACTGTATCTATTATTATTATTTCTTTTATATTATACTCTTTCTTTATATTTTTTTCAATTCAAGCACTCTTTTTGTCAATATTTCTTTTCCATAATAATATTCTCACTGTCATTATCAGTTCCATTATAATTATTCTCTCACATACGATTTGCTATATTATATTCTATTACACTAATCTCTCTCTGTGCAATTTATTCATGCCTATCTCGATTCCCTCCCGTCCCGTCCGCAAGGATCACCCCCTCTACCAATTCCGTTGACTGAATAGCCGCGTATTGTCCGTCGCGATTTATGACTGATGTAAAATTATTGATTTAAAGTTTGTTTTCGACGGCGCGAATTTTCGCGTCTGGCGCCCAACTTATGGTATAATTGTTTCGTTTTAGTTGTCGATCGGTTTCCGTACATCGCGCCGAAGGTGTGCCGCGAGTCACTAATAACGACTACTCGATTGATTAATTGTCTCCTAATTGAATAAAATAATCACGGTCACAACGTATATATAAATAGCATGTGGGCCACTATGGAGAGTCAAAACAAACCCCCTCCACTCGGACACTGGTGCCAGTGGCGTGGCCGACTAGAAGGGAGGGGCGTTCTGATTGGTCCGCTCTATAGTGGTCCAGAGTTCTGAAGGCTCTCTCCATTATGGCCCAGCGTTCTGATTGGTTAATTAAATGAGGTTGTTAATTAGAATGTCGTGGGAATGGCCGACAAAATGATCGATGAAAAAGAGCCGTCATGACGGCGACTATCATAGGAAATAACATGAAAAATGCGTGTGTAAATGGAGGAAAAATCAGGTAGATAAGGTATCGAAAGAATGGTGGGGCCCGATAGGGGATTCAAAGCAGGGTTGGCAAAATTCCACATTTTTTAGAATAAGTCCATGCCAGTGGTAAAAACCGGTATTTTCCGGAAAAAACCGGCAAAAACTGGACTTTTCCAAAAACTTTTCTAAAAGCGATAAAATAAATAAATTTTTATCGATATTCTAATTTACAGGCAGCCCGGTGGGCCCTGTAATCCTAGCTACTTCTCTGTGCGCAAGACTGCGCATAAAGACAAATGAAATGCGCGCTATCATTTGTTTATACTTCTTACTGTCTCTTTACGTAGCAGCGTTAAAGTGATTATTATACGTTTATTAAATTTATTTAGTGTATTTAGTTAGTAGAAATAGTTCATTAGTAAAATAAAATGAGTAGTTTGAAACACGTAGGAGGAGGAAGACACAAAGATACTGTATGGGCTTGCTTTGAATCCTGTTCTATTGATAATTTCAATAAGCAGAGATGTATTGCTTGTGGAACATTAGTAAGTGCAAAAGCCTCACGACTGAAACAACATCTCCAAAAATGTGATAAAGTGAAAAAAAACGGAGACAATAATTTAATATATTCAGATAAATTAGATAATGATTTATGTGTAGAAGAATCAAATACAAGAAAACGAATCGACACCGAATTACCTTCATGTTCCCATTTAAAGCAGCCATCGATGTCGAATTATGTAATTAAAACTACAACTGCATATAAAGAAGAGTTGGATAAAACAGTAGCGACATTTTTTATGCTTGCAACATACCCTTCAGAGTTTCTGAAAATAAATATTTTAAAGAGTTTATTCAAGTTTTACGACCAGGCTATGAATCTCCAAACAGAAAACAGTTTTCTGGAAATTTGCTAAATGAAATTCATGATGAATTAATGGATACAATGCAAACCGAATTGAAAGGAAAGACAGTAACATTAATGCAAGATGGTTGGAGCGATATACATAACACTCCAATTATTGCTAATGTTTTATCTACTGGCGAATTGTATTATTTCCTATCGGTAATTGATTTTGGAAGTAATAAAAAATCTGCAGATTATTGTTTACAATTAGCAAAGGAAGCTATTAAAAAAGCCGCTACAAAATTCAACTGTAAAGTACAGAGTTTTGTTTCGGATAATGAAAAGAAAATGGTCCTGATGAGAACAAAATTATCCGAGCTATACAACGATGAGAAATTCATATTATATGGTTGTGCCTCACACTATCTGAATTTAGTTGGTGAAGAAATTGTCAAAATAAAAAACATCAAAGGCTTAGTAACAAATATTTTAGAAATTCAGAAGTACTTCAGAAATCACCATTGTGCAGGAGCATGGCTAAGGAATTGTAAAAGATCATGCAAACCTCAGTTACCTGGCGATACAAGATGGAACAGTCATGTAAAGTGTTTGGACACTTTTATCCGTAATCGGCAATTTTACCTCCAAATAGCTGATGAACATGAAAAAGAAATAGATGACAAGATTGCCCGCATCATTAATAATGTTGTGATTTATAAAGAAGCAAAATCTTTTGTTGTGTCGGGGGCGTGACACAATCTTTTTTATTTTCGTTATGGGACGTCTTCAGGATTAGGGAGTTGGGACTCCGTGGATCACGCCCGACTCACTTATATTTTCTCCTTTTATATTCTTTTTATTTCAATTAAACTCACAACTTAACATAAAGTGGTTATTAATTTATTTAGCGTACTCCTGTTTCCCTTTTAGTAACGCGGTCGCGATTATCTTTTCGAACTGTCTCTAGTTTATGTCGCAACTTCTACTCATTTTCTGGCCCGCGCGTGTTAGCAGCGAGCCTCTTTATTATCGCGGTTTTTTCTATAAGAGGGGGTGCCTGGTAACAGGTTTTTTAAACGTAAGGGTTTTTCGTCGTCCGGATGCAGGCGAGGAAGTTCAAAGTCGAACTTCTTCGCTTGCATTTCTCGCAAGGTCGATTTCCGCGCGTGGCTCGCTGCGTTAGCGTTTTCGCGCATTCCTTCGCGTCTGGTACGCTTATTATAACTTTATCTATATAGCTTCTCGGGCTATAACACTTTGCACAGCCAATTAATACATATAGCGAACGCGCTTGACAAGGTAAAACTAAAAAAATATTATATATTTATTGAAAAGAAATGCTATTCTCTAATTTCATTATTTTTACTTCAACATACGTACATATTGTTCAGAAAAAGTATACATATATATACATATATATTAATATACATATTTATTAATATTAATATGTATAATATAAGTAATAAACTCTGTTATAAAATAAATTGAAAGTAACGGGCTAAATAAGAGCCAAGGCGCTGTTATGGGTGCGCAAATAATTCTTTCTTTTTTTGGTTATTGTAAAAACCTTTTATTACGTACGTACAACAACCTTTCTAATTATACATTCAAGAATTCACCTTTGGAGAGGGAGATCATCAATGCGTCGCTCGCCTCGAAAAATTTCATACACGATAATCCGGACTTGATTTTCACAAGAGCAGACAAGGGCAACGTAACCGTAGCCCTTGATAAAACTGATTACATGAATAAATTGAATGCTCTTCTAAATGACAAGAATACTTATTCGATAGTCAATAAGGATCCTACAAGAAAAAAACTCATTAGAAATCTCCACGAGACGCTCGCGAGATGGAAAAAACGTGATTATATTACAGATATTAATTATAAAAGACTCAACTGTACGGACGGTGTATTACCGAGAGCCTATGGGGTGCCAAAAATTCATAAGCCGGGTTGCCCTTTCCGTATCATCGTATCATCGAAAAATAGCCCGTTGTACGAAATATTAAATGTGGCTATTTTTTACACAACGTCATAAACAACTCCATACCAACAGCCAACAGCAGAATCGACAATAGCTTCCAACTCGTCGAAAAATTAAAGAATAAGCATTTTCCAGACAAACACAAGCTGCTATCACTAGACGTGGTTTCATTGTTCACCAACGTACCGACAGATCTAGCCTTGGAGAGCGTAACAAAAAGATGGAGCTCCATCGAAGAAAAGTGCACCATACCACGAGACGAGTTCCTATCGGCAGTCCGGTTTGTCTTGGATTCTACTTATTTCACTTTCGACAATGTCTGCTATCAACAGACGTTCGGCACACCCATGGGCTCCCCGCTCTCTCCGGTCATCGCCGACATCACTTTACAAGATCTGGAGACGAGGGCGTTCGAGATTCTCCCAGTAAACCTCCCATTTTTTATAGATACGTGGATGACATTTTGTTGGCCGCGCCTTCCTCCATGTGTAACAATATATTACAAACATTTAATTCATTACATAAACGACTACAATTTACCATGGAGGAGGGTGAGGACAGCCAAATTAATTTCCTAGACGTCACTCTAATTATCAGAAACAACGTAATCAACTTTGATTGGTACCACAAACCAACGTTTTCAGGGAGATATTTACATTTCGAGTCTCGACACCCTCTCTGCCACAAAAAAGGCACCGTCATCGGCCTTATAGATAGAGCATTCCGTCTTTCACATCCAGATTTTCACCAAAAAAACCTGGAATTCGTAATTAACACGACACTCAACAATGGCTACCCGTTAAAATTCACATTTGAAACATTAAATGAAAGACTCAAAAAATTAATTTCATTACATAATAAGAACAACGAAAACTCGGGCATTACGAATAACTTTGACATAAACAATTTGATTAATTTTAGTTACTTCAACATCCCGTACATACCAACAATCTCGGAACAGTTTAGACCTGTGATTCGTGATCTACAAGCAAAGCTGTCCTATACTAGCTTGAGTAAATTACGGAAGTACATTCGCGTACAAAAAGATCCCTTGCCAAAAGAATTACACAACAACCTAGTATATAAAATATCATGCAAAGATTGTGATGCCTCATACGTAGGCCAAACGGGCAGGTTACTTAAAACTCGCATCACAGAGCATCGCAATCACATTAATAAAAGAACGTCACAGCACTCTGTCATCACCGATCACAGGCTAAATGGTCATGAGTTCGCATGGGATGAGATGGAAATCCTGGATGAGGAAAATACATACAAAAAGCGGTTGATGTCGGAGATGATTTTTATTAAGAGGCAAAAAAACAGCCTCAATCTACAAACCGACACCGAAAGTATGCATCTGGCTTATCTCACGACAGTAGAGAGAATGTCAAAAATTTAAACTATCGCGCGCCAGATTATGTCATTCGATCGATGAAACAATCATCTCGATATCCACATTGTTTATACACGCACGCACAACTAAACATGTCACGCGACGACTAAATCTCGAAATGTTAACCGACAGTTGTGTATCGTCTCTCACGGCTCACGGTCCTGTCACCGCTCGACGAAGTAAGACACCTCTCCATCAACATATCGTTTTATCATCAATCAAATTTATTCGCAAACGAGAAATCAATTCTCATATTAAGTTACAGTCAAATTGTCGACAACCCTTAAGAACCACGACAATTTTTCCTTCACGACTGGAACCGGGAGAGGAATTATTTCGTTTATTAGTTGGTGAGGTCCGTGATGGCCACGAAGAAATTAACTCACGAACATATCTCGTACGTAAATCAATTTTTATGAAAAATTATAATCCACAACCCTAACGCCGACTAAAGAACTAATTATCCACGCGTAACAAAATTTTAATCGTCCACGACTTTTTGTATATAATTTTTGTAATATTATTTCTTATTATTTCTCTGTTTAATGACAGTTAATTACTGACACCGCTGATGATGGTCCGATAGGAGGACCGAAACGTACGTAATAAAAAGTTTTTACAATAACCAAAAGAAGAAAGAATTATTTGCGCACCCATAACAGCGCCTTGGCTCTTATTTAGCCCGTTACTTTCAATTTATTAATATATATACTTTTTCTGAGCACAATATGTACGTGTGTATATACTGTCTTTAGATGTATTATATGTTGTTATCTTGATATGAAATTACTTGGAAATAAAAATAATAAAAAATAAAATACAATATTTAAATGCTTATTAAAAATGTAACATAAATTATAAATAAAATCTATTTCTTTAATATTTTACTTTAATTCTTATATTTTATTTAATTTAGTGCCAAGCTGAAGAGTGTAATATAGCGGACAGTACCAATTTATGGATATCATTAATAAATAATGAAGAATTGGAACCATATAAAAATATTTTAGAAAAGAGATTTTCTGAAGCTATTACACCTGCACATATGTTAGCTTATCTACTGCATCCGCAAGATGACAGTTCAAGACTGTCTAAACAACAAGAAGAAATCGCACGGAATTATGCAGCGGAATTATCGCCTGATTTTTTACCATTAATTATATCTTTTCAAGCAGAGGCTAAACCTTTTCCAAAATCATTCTTTTTTGAAAAAGCCAAAAATATGAATGTTAGAACGTGGTGGAAAGCATTACATAAAAATGATGCATTTCCTGCAGATTTTATTAATTTTGTCGTGCATTACATAACTGTCCGGCGAGTTCAGCATCAATTGAAAGAGTATTTTCTAATTTAAATTTTATCCAAAATAAAATTCGTAATAGATTAGAAACCGACACAGCAAATAAACTAGTTTTTTGTTACAAGTTATTAAATAGTAACGACAAACTAGATTTCGAATGGTAAAAATTATTAATTCTGATAGTATTATGTTCTTTTCATTAAATTAAAAATTAATATAAAATTTAGTAATATATATATATAATATATCTTTAAAGTTTAAAAAAAATGTATTTTATATATTAATTTCAATTAAAAAGACTATATTTCTTTTATTTTTTTAACTATAATAATTCATATGATTTATTAATTAAAACAAATGTATTTTTTCAGAAAGTTATATAAATATATTTTAATGTAATAATCATTTGTATAGTTTTTGCTAATAATTTATTCCATTGGATAAAGTCCGGGACGGTAAAAACCGGAATTTACCACGGTTTTTTCCACCCACTGGACTTTTCCGGCCAACTCTGGTCCAAAGGAACATCGCTCGATAAAAAGAGATAATGAAACGTATATAGCCGTTCGGGCACATCTGGCTTTTTACGCTTCGCCACCTGATGACGTCACTGGCGACAATGTAAGACTAATAAAACACGACCGTACGAGCTCGCTCCCTCGGGGCGTAATGTAGCGTCAAAAGTGAATACGTAATCGACGACAAAGGATTTACCTCTGTGAAGTTGGCCCCTAATTTTTTAAATTAAAAAAAACTGACTACAGTTCTGGGTGCCCCCCGAAGAGTTCTAGAGTTCTCTATCGGTTTTAGAAATAGTTCCGTTGTTTAAAGTATCAAAAATAGCACTTGAAGATACGTGGGGGCCAACTTCACATGTTTTGCAACTTTGAGGCCGTATAATTTTTTTGTCATTAACTTTAGCACTTTGGTTGATTAAGGACAATTGATAGAACTCTTCGAGGGGCTATCAGAACTCTCAAGAAAATTACCGGTTATTGACAAAAATTTTTAAGTTCCATAGGGGTAAAAATTTTTTTCGGAAATCGGCAGTTTTGTTGACAGTTCTGGTAGCCCTCCGAAGAGTTCTGAAGAAAACTATTGGCATTCGAAGCGCTACGATGCGAAATAAAAAAGTTCTCGTCATCAAAGTCGCGAAATCGAAAATTTTCAAGTTCCATCGGGGTAAAAATTTTTTTCGAGAGAGACGAACATCGTCTTTTCAGCAATCGTGTAACTTATGCTATCGGTATACGGTTTTTCGTATTCGTCTTCTTAGGTTTACATTTTTTAGCTTTAAATTCTTTATATTTTACTTTAGATTTTATTTTAGCTTTAGATTTTTTTAGCTTTAAGAATTCTTTTTAATTTAATAATTTTTTCTATTGTTATTTATAACCATATATATATATATAATATATATTTTATTTCATTAAAATTTTAAATATTTTCTCACAATATGTATGACAAAGAGAAATTGCGTGATGTCATAACAAATGACGAATATAGAACCGTAGATAATGATGGTAAAATTTTTCCACCATCTCATTATGTTTATCAAATGATATCCGAAACGCTTATGAATAATGGGTCACACATCACCCCTAAACATATATATACAATTTTTAAAAACGATAGAACGGCGGTATGTATAGCGCCGTATTGAAAGCGTTCGGCATAGATAAAATAACTATATATGACAATTCAAATGATAGTACCTTTAACATGACCGATAACACTTCCGATAACATTTTTGAAACATCGAAAAACTTTAAACTTTTAATTTCGGAGGAAAAGTGGGCGGAAATAAAACCTACGCGTCAAACATACGGACGTGACAAACGAAGATATATGGCATTACAACCAGGCAAATGGACAAATATTATTGCTAATAAAGTATGGGAGCAAACCAAATTAGCATGTGCATTTACGTTTAAACGCGTTAAAGTTAATATTAATAGTGATGCTAACAGTGGCGTAACCTCACTCTTCTCACAGGGGGGGCCTATTCTTAAGACAAGGGGGCTCTGCCCGGCGTGGACGATCAAGCAAGCAAGCAAAAAAAGGAGGGAAGCCGCAAGTGTAAAGAAACACAAAATATTTTTTTGGGTATTATTGTATATTAATTAAAACGATCTGGTCCGCCGATTCGGAATAGGGCATATTCGCGGAACTCGCATATAAAAATCCCGACTTTTCGAGGAACCGGGCTCTCTCTTTCTCCGAACACCGCAGAAGATTGACAGAAGATTTATCTAACGAAGAATTGCAATAAACATAGATCAACAAGATTTCGCTCTTGTTTAATAACGTTGACATTCCCGACCATTTATCCTGACAAAATATATTACGAACGAGGAAGAAGGCTGTTTGTAGCGTTGGAATCCGAGCGGGAGTTCTCTCTCGCTCTCTATTAAATAACCTACAATACGAATAATTAAATATATTTTATTTATTAGGAAATTTACCATATAACGAACCAAATTGAAACAAATACAACGTCGTATTCACATCAATCTGCAGCAACTACTTCATAAAGCACAACGTCTATTGATGTAGCAGCTTCGTCTACAGTAATATTTTTTGTTTTAATATTTTTTCTTATTTTCTTATTTTTATTTTCATACTGTTGCTTATAGTAGAATCTTAAACATTATTTTGAATCGATCGGAAAAGGAAAAGAAATAATCTTGACCTATATTTTCAATAATAAAGAATTAAGCAGTGATTTGAGAAAGCAAATTAGTCATTTCGTTATACAAATGAAATTAGACAAAGCATTTAGCAATGTTGAAGTAGGAGAACAACTGAGATCATTTAAGTGAGTTTTCATATCATTTTTGTTTTGCAATGTATAGAATTTATGTTTATAATACGGTATATTTTTAGTATTTCCAGTACAAAATTTTCTATATTAGCTAAAGAGATTTGTGAAATCTTTTGCGAATCAGAAATTGATGAGACTATATGGTATTCAAAATACACAAAAGAACAGACTGGTTGCAAGCGAGCAGATGGAATTCTATATAACCATTACGAATATATAAAAAGTAAATTATATAAAAATAAAGTAATTAACTCCGACAAAGCAGGCAATTCATCAAGCACTAATTTAATTGACATAGGTGGTAAAAAATAAATCATTTATTTTCATTTATTTAAAAGTTTAATAATATTTTTGTAAATTGCAAATGTATGTGATATTGAAAATCTTCAAAATCAATCTAAGCCATCACGTGAAGTAGAAATAGAGTGGCTCAAAACTTTTAAAAAACGTAGACAAATATTAGAGCATGAGAATTATACAATACACAGCTACTTGAACTTATTTCCTTTTTCGCATTTTCAAGATGGAAAAGAATTGGTAAGTCTTTCTATAAATATTAATGCATTGAATAAAAAATTATATTAAAAAATAATATTTTTTATATTTTTAAAGCTAAAAAAAGACTTTGAGTTGTTGTATCCTGAGAAAAGAAGTTATTTTTATTCAAAATGGAGCAGGCTTCGAAGCTTTTTCATTGAGAAATTCTCTAAAGCAAAAGTTGAACAAAATGATCAATATTTGGTTCCTATGCTGAAACTTGTTGATGAAAGTAATATATTAAATCAATATATTTCATCTGTTATTTATGTGCTCAGACTTAATTATAAGTTTATGCTTTTTAGATAAGCAGGACGTTATTCTATTTATTTTATTGCCATATTTGATAACAACGAATGTTGTGAATTCTAAAAAGACAAATACAGCTGAGAATAATACTTCTGTGGAGGATCCGTCAGATAGTAAACGTCGTCGGTTTTCTATAAAAGAAAGACGTAATTCGTTCATTTTGCAAATTGAGGTAGCTTGTAATAATTCAATACGAAGGACAACAGTTTAAATGCAATTTGTGATAGAAACTAAAATTTTTCTATAATTTTTGTTAGGATCCAACACATTTTGAAACTGACATTATTGAAGAGCAGCTCATTTTAAAACAAAATAGACAGAGCTTCCAGCCAATTCCGGCTAATGTAGGACCTTTAAGTGATAAACAACTTTATTATGTGTTAATTAATAATATAATATATAAAGTAGATTCTTGTCTCAATGCTATAGATTTAACGTTTCAGAGTTTTTTCGCTTTGAATGCTGAATATCCCGTTACTGCATATAACATTTGGATTTTTATTCAAAGATGTCTTTATGGGATTAAATTAAAAATAGATAAAATTAATAATAAATCTATAAATATACTTATGTCAGATATAAACAATTATGAAAGAAAATATTTTCAATCAACTTTACTCTAAGCTTTTTTTGTGTAATATTTATGTTCAAGTTGATTAATAGTTTATTTTCAGTTGGTCTTTTGTTTATGAATACTGAATGATATATTATCGTATTAATATATAGAGTGATATTATAATTTGAGAATTATTATTTATATAATAAAGTGCATCAATATGTTTTCTTGTAGTGTATACAAAAATACATTTACAAGTAATAAATTTCTGATTCAGCATGTACGTTCTCATCATCCTTATTGTACAAATTATACATGTGAAGAAGCTGATTGTGAAAGAGCATTTGTTTCCTTATACTCTTTTATAAATCATAGAAATAAAGATTACTCTGAAACTTATAACATTAAAGATATAGAATTAGAGAATTATTTAAAAAATTAGAAACTTTAAGTGAGACAAAATTAGTTGATGAAGAGATTAAGGAATATGTTTCAGAAAAAAGTAATAATGTATTTGATGAAAACGATTTAAAAACGCAAATTTATAATGAATGTGCAGGCCTCATATCTAAATATTATAACAATTTAGATATATCTTCACCAAAAATAACTGAAATAATTCACATTACATTTGATTGGATTCTAAATGTTATAAAAAGATTAGTGTTGCTGAATTACTCCGCGATTTCGATAAACATCCAGCGTCATGAGTTGTGCTTTATTCTCTCTCCTTTCATATAAAGGAGAACGAGAGAGAGAGAGAGAGAGAGAGAGAGCGAGAGAGAGCGAGAAGCGCTCGAAACAGAAAATAATTGACACGGCCTTTTGGTTCACGCACTTTATTCTTTGCACAATCACCATAAACTCAAAGTTAATAATTGCTGCTTAAAGTTCTCCTTACTTTTTCGTGACGATCTCCGAGACATACGGAGTTGCGATTTAATCAGGAAGCGTTCGCGCACAAAGAGTGTATTAGAGCAATTCTGAACGTCTTACTTCTGTGCCTGTTCGGAGCCGAGTGCTTCAAATCAGAGCCGAATCACGGCACTCGCAGAACTCTTGCCAATTTCCGCGTTCGGCGCTATCGGTACCATTGATAACTGCCGTCTTCGCGCGGCAATAATCGCAATTAAATTCGAAATTACGTTTACTTTTACGGAATACCGATTTAATCCTAATCATACCGCTCGCCTCGCACCATTGGTGCGAAAGAAAGAACGAAAACCTTATTAAAGATACTTATAATAATACCTTATCAATAAACTTAAAATAATAAAATAATAAATGATATTAGAAAGGGATGCACACAGAGACCATATAAAAATATACACTTTTTGTTTTGCCAGTAATTAATAACTAAAGTTTCTAACAAAGGAAGTAACAAATTTGCGCACGCTGCCCGCCATGCGACTAGGATTCTCCTGAAGCGTCATTGTAAGAAATCGGTAACAATCGGACACAGCTTTGAAATCGGACACTTGTAAATGCCTGAAACGGTTTTAACATCCACTACTCTTACGCGCCCGTTCGCATCAGGATATAAAGCTTGTATACACCTTAACTCCCACTTAGTGGGCGGTAATAATTCATTACGCACTATCACAAGTTCGTCTTTGCATAAGTTCGCACAGCCCTGTTGCCACTTTGCTCTTTGCTGTAAAGTATGTAAGTAATCTTTGGACCATATTTTCCAAAACTGTTCCTGCAAACGACGTACGCGCTGCCATCGATCAAGCCTGGATTCAAATAAATTTAGCGTAGTCTCCTCAGGTACAGATATCAAAGGTTTCTTTATTAAAAAAATGCCCGGGAGTGAGAAAGGAGAGGTCATCGGGATCGTCAGATAGGGCGGAGATTGGTCGAGAATTGAGGCAGGCTTCTATTAATGTCACAATAGTCGTAAATTCTTCGACCGACGGAGTGTGGGAACCGAGTGTTCGTTTCAGGTGATGTTTTACAGATTTAACACCGGCTTTCCACAATCCTCCGAAATGTGGTACTGAAAGAGGTATGAACTTCCAGGTTAAGCCATCGGAAGCCAGATGGGCTAACAGATTTGAATCTCGCGAAAGAGCTCGGAAGGCACGAATTAGTTCACGCTCAGCTCCTTGAAAATTAGTCCCGTTGTCGCTATAAAGTACTAAAGGAAGACCGCGTCGTGAAGAGAACCTTTTGAGCGCAGCTAAGAAGGCGCCGGATGTGTAGTCATTTACCAATTCTAGATGAATCGCACGAGTGGAGAGGCACACAAAAAGCGCAACGTAAGCCTTAAAAGTACATTGGCTCCGGCCCACTATGGGTAGAATTTTAAAAAGACCGACGTAATTAACACCTGAGTGCTGAAACGGACGTGCAGCAGTGACTCTCGCTTTAGGTAAAGAGCCCATTATTTGAGTGACAGGGTTAGCTCATTGTCAAGCACAAACCACGCATTGACGTACGTGAAGCTTTACTAGATTGCGCGCGTTAATTACCCAGAAATTTTGTCTCGTAATTCGAAGTGTTAATTGAGTTCCTCCATGAAGACAGCGTTGGCGAGCTTGTGCAACTATGAGATCTGAGATTCTGTGTCGAGGCAGGATTATAGGATGTTTTTCTTCGAACGAGAGGAAAGCGTAATCTAAACGGCCGCCAACCCGAAGTAATCCTTCCGAATCCGTGAATGGATTCAAACTTTTTAATTTACTTGATTTCGTCAAGGGCCTGTTTAATTTGGGAGCTTGAAAATCTTCCTTGAAGTTTAAAGCTTGAACACAGCTAATCCAGAAGAATCGGGCTTGTCGAATAGCAGAAGCTAAAGAAAGAATCGTGTTATTGTACACGGCGTCCTTAGAGCTTATACACGTTCGAAGTTTATCGGAAAAAATCATACAATATGCAGTAATTCGAAGGAGACGAGGCCAGGAAGATACCTCGTTCGGCAAGCTCCACTCGGAAGTTTCGCTTTAAGCAACTAAAACATGGTTAGTTCTTTTCTCTACATCAATCTCTACTGGTAAGGAAAGGTTCTGCTCCGGCCAGACTGTAGCGGATTGACTGAGCCACGGAGGTCCTTTCCACCAAAGCGGGTGATTCTTGAGAGCAGAGGCGTCCACTCCTCTCGATGCACAGTCCGATGGATTTAGCTTAGAGTTAACATATCTCCATTTAGCAAGAAGTAGGCGCGTTTGTATATCCGACACTCTGTTTGCTACGAACGTTTTCCAACAAGATGGATGCTGTCGCATCCACGAAAGGGTGATCGTAGAGTCTGACCAGCAGTATACCGGCGCTGCGGAGATGTTTAAAGAAGTTTGGACGATGCGGACGAGTCTAGCGAGTAGTACGGCTGCGCAGAGTTCTAATCTGGGGATAGTAATAGTTTTAAAGGGAGCTACTTTTGTTTTACTAATCAGTAAAGAGACGTTGAATTAATCCATCGAATTTAATACTCTAAGATAGACTACAGCAGCATATGCTTGACTAGAACCGTCTGAGAACCCATGCAGCTCGATGCTCAAATCTTTAGGAGATTGATTCGTCCATCTTGGGATAGAAATGTTCGGTAGATGCTTTAAGCTATAATAATATTCATTCTACCACCCCTTAAGATCGTCCGGGAAAGGGGAATCCCATTCTAACTTCCGAATCCAGAGTTGCAGAAGGAAGATTTTAGCAGAAATTACTACTGGAGCGATCAATTCAAGTGGATCAAAAATGCGAGAAATGACTGATAACACTGAGCGTTTTGTAACCTCCATCGGATTGCGAAGCTGAAAATTGAACGAAAAGGAGTCGCGCGAGGGATTCCACGACAAGCCTAAAGCTTTAATAGATGCATGTTCTTGAAAAGACACAGTGGTAAGATCCAGACGATCTCAGATAGGTATCTCATTAAGAAGTTCGTCATAATTGGACGCCCACTTTCTCAAATGGAAGCCTTCTAAATTTAAGAGAGTGTTCAATTGATTGCGAATTTTTTTGATATCGGTCACTTTGTCCGCTCCGAATAGTACATCGTCGACGTAGGTAGAACTTTCGAGGACAGGGATAGCTAAAGGAAACTTGGCTCCTTCATCAGAGCACAATTGTTTCAGCACGCGCATAGCTAAGTAGGGCGCGGAAGCGGTACCGTATGTAACGATCAGTAATCTATAATGTAAAATTGACAATTTAGCGTTAGGATGCTATAAAATTCTCTGATAGTCGGTGTCGGAAGGATGTACTAATATCTGCCGATACATCTTGGCGATATCTGCAATAAAGACTAGGCGATGAGTTCTCCAACGCAAGAGAATCGACGAAAGGTCCTCTTGTAGTTTAGGACCGACGAGGAGTTGATTGTTTAAAAAAGTACCACTATTAGTATTACATGAGGCGTTGAAGACAACACGCAGAGGCGAAGTGCTGCTGGTTTCTCGCAACACGGGATGGTGAGGCATGTAGAACTCCGGCCCTTTAGCGAGCTCTGAGGCCGGAACCGGAGCCATGTGTTCGAGATGTTCATATTCTTCTAGGAAATGATGATCAGCCTTATTTAATTTAACGTCACGTCATAGACGGATTTTTAGTCTAGCCAAAGATTTTAAAACAATCTGGAAAGAATTACCAAAGTTAGTGACTGCGTTACTTTTGAAAGGTAATCGCACTACATAGCGCCCATCGGAGCGTCGAAAGTGAGTAGAGATAAAAAAAGTTTTACAAGTCTGTTCGTCTTCGGATAATACATGTGAAGAGGGCACTTCCTCTAATTCCCAAAACTTTCGAAGATCGTCCTCTACACACGTAGATATCGTAGTGTGAAGACAGAAGGTCGCGTCTGTGGTCTCGGAGTAGCCCGGTAGATTTTCAACAGTACGGGTACAAGGTCCGAATAAGATCCAGCCGAATATCGTGAGCTGAGCTACTGGCTCGTCTTTGGAACCTTTACGCAAACCTTCAAGCAAGATAAAACCGTAAATATCGGCTCCAATTAGCAAGTCGATGCGGTCACGATTGGATGGATCCGTATCCGCTAATTTTAAACCTTGTAAATGACTAAACCGTTCGTTGTTGATTTTTGGTACTTGTTTATATGACGTAAGATTTGGAAGGATAAGGGCTTTGGTTTTAACATTAAAAGTATCGGTACTGCAAGAGCTCATTGTGATTAAAGCAAGATAATTTAATACACTGTTACATCGACCACCTAATCCAGTCACTCGCACTTTAGTCTTTTGACGTTTTGAATTCAGAGCTTGCGCAGCTCTTTCAGTGATAAACGTGGCTTCGGAGCCAGTATCTATCAGAGCTCTTAATTGAAGAGAGCGACCTTCATTATTTTTCACTAATACTCTTGCAGTAGCGAGCAACACTTGAACAGTCATAAGATCTGATCCCTCGGAAATCTGTACCTTAAGGGTCGACAGGAGACACGGTGGAGAACTCTATCCGCCGGCCGTGAATTACGGATATGTTTATCCCAAATTTCTGCCAAAATAATGAATGAATCATATTAGAATTGGGATATTCGTAATCAGTAGGATCGTCCGTAAGCCTGTAAAGAGCTATTTTTTGGAAAAAAGGTCAAAATAAAATTTATAATAAATGTGGGGAAATGCGCAGCTAGCAACGGGTCAGGTTGGGTTAGTCACGAGTCCGTATTTCATTTATTATAAACTTTTAGGAGCCAAAATGCAAAATCTGACTCTTTAGCACCTTGATTTATTATATATAGAATATATCAAAAAAAGTTTCATGAAGTAATATAACCTCTTCGATGCAAAATTCGGGATAAGCGAATCTCACTAGATCTATATCTAAGGAGCAGGCATGGGGAAATTTCCATGGTAGCACACTGACCGCGTGTCAAGGAGAGATGTATGCGTCGTCTTTGTCTCTCTTGCACCGCATGTGTAGTAGCGTCCGTGCAGGAATAACAGCAATATGTTGAGCACACGGATGCGATTATTGAAATAATGTCAAACAAGAACCGGCTATTGCACTATCTTTGTTTCTCTACAGCATGAGAGAGGAACAAAAAATAACGATAGTTCTTGCCTGATATTGTTTTCCAACAATCGTTTCGTGTACGCAGTATCTCGCATCATATGTATCACAAAAATGATCGAATGACTTATTAAATTGTATATATGTAAATTGTTCGCGCTGATACCGCGCGAGAATATTTCGGCAGTAAGCAGGCGATACATTGTCTCGAACTCCCCCTCAATCCCTTCGGCATCGAGGTCTCGATCGCGGCTATTACAGCTGATCGTGGGTTCGGCGACCGAGGGGAAAGAGGGGCAGTCAAATTTTGTTTATCACTGCGGCCCTTGCGAAAAGGCCGCCGTTGATAAAAGCAGTTCGTGAGCGACTTCCGCGATCGACACATCGAGTATCCCGAACAATTGACGAGGTCTATTCCGCGCTTTTGCTTCGGTACGCTAACTCGCATGGTCAATGCTTTCTGCATGCAGTTAATCTTCTGCGTATTGCGCTTTGCTTTCGATAGCTTTTGTAAAATAAAACTGGTTGTAATTTGTCAGAATAAAATGGACAGCATTTCGATATAAACAACAGTTTATTAACTCAGATATAAAAGAAAAATATTTTATTCTACAGCGCACTTGACTTAACCATCTTATCTCGACGAAGCTCTCTTTTCTAGTGCCGAGTCTTTCTTAGGTTTTCATGGACGCTTTTGTGTACTAGCTTAATGTGGTTGCCGTTAGATGGTAGCATATGCACCAGAAAATACAAATTTAACATATACTCAACATAATTAATAAATTTAAGAATTATTCAGTCTAACTATTACAGTCCACTCACTATTAATATATCGCGTAAGGACTCTAAGATTTTTACAGGTTAAGAATCCGAGCCGATAAACGAACATTTGGTCCTTCGAGCCGGATCATTGCGGCCTCGAATGCAGATAACGCACTCGGCGCTTCGCGAGTGCATCTCTTGCTAATAGTAAATTAGGAGCCACATGGCTCCCGAATACACGACCATTACGGTCGTCTCGACTTCCGGCGTGTGTTCTGAGCAAATTCATCGCAGTGAACTTCACCGTGCATTGTGAATCGCTTTGAGCGGAGCATCGGAGGTTTTGGAATCACGCGCTCTCGGCGGATTCAAAGTGGAGGCGCCGATATCTCGATCGATTGACGTCGAGCGGTGAGTAGCGCTGTCTCTCTTGCTCTCAGAAGTTTCAGTCTCGCGTAGCTCCGAGGTACCGCGCACGCGCGCCCGCGCGGCTTCCGCTCTCGGGCCACGCGGTCGGCTGGTTTCGGCGCGCCGCCCGACAAGTGCTTCGCGAGTGATAGCCCACGCTACACGCTGTAGAGCGCGACGGACTATCCGCGCTACACGTTGCGGGTTCCGGGACCGTTCCTTTTTAAGACTCCGAGCAGTCAACGGGTTTCGCGAGTGACAGGCAATGTAACACGTTGTGCGTCGCGTCTGCTAGTCCGTGCCACACGTCGTGAACGATTCTCACTCGCCGCAATTTTTGCTCTTTATCGCGCGTTTAACTTGAACTCTCGGCTTCTCCGCAAACTTTAGTTAAAAAAAAATGGAGGTTGCTTTCAAACAACAGATGCTGCTCTCCGGTTACATGAGTCGCATGTGGACCAATCTTTTAAAAATGGGCCAGGGGAAGATTACACCCACGGAAATCAAGAGCAGACGGTCTTTGCTAGACGATTACTGGAAGCGCTTCCAAGACGGACACTTCGGTCTTCTGGTATACGAAGCCGTCATTAAGACAGAGTATGTCACGAAGGATGTCTTTTCCGCGACCGAGGAGATGTATTTTCAGATGCGCTCCAAACTCACCGACGCCTTGTCGAAGTTAGAACGTCGAGTCGGAGCCGCTGAATCGGAGCGGCAGGAGCCGATCCAGGTGGGCGGAGCGACGTCGGTTTCGCCGGTCGTCCGTCGATTGCAGCTCCCGAAAATTAACCTTCCGAAATTCGCCGGCGATCAACTCGCGTGGGAGGGCTTCCGCGATCTTTTTCGCTCGCTAGTACACGACGTGCCGGACATACCGGGTGTCCAAAAACTCCAGTATCTGAAGAGCTGTCTTTCGGGCGAGACGGCGGACCTTGTAGCTAACGTTACGCTGTCGGATGCGGCGTATCAAGGGGCGTGGAAGGATCTCATAGCACGTTACGACAATCCCCGAGTGCTGCTTTCGCGCATATGCGCAACCTGTTAGCTTGCCCGGCCACCACCAAGGCTTCCCCTAGCGAATTAAAGAGGCTGTTGGGCGTCATGACGCTTTCGATCCGAGCGTTCGCGGCCCTGAAGCGGCCAGTCGACTATTGGGATGACTGGTTTGTCCACCTGTTGGTTCGCAAGCTAGACGCGAGTACTCGGCTTCATTGGGAGACGCCGTTGGCGGATTCAAGAGTGTTCCCGACGTTCAAGCAGCTCCAAAACTTCCTGGCCAATCGCATTCGCGCCTTAGAAGCGGCACACCCGGAAAAGGCATTGTCCTGTACCGTCGCGACTACCCCATCGAAGACGGGCAAAGGTTCGCGTGTCGGCCAACGCTGCTACGACGGGTAAACCAATGAAAGGCAAGAAGTGCTCACTGTGCGACGGTTCTCACATGTTGCCATACTGTGCAAAGTTCAAAGCACTAACCGTGGTCCAGCGGAACGATAAGGTAAAAGAGTTCGGTGTGTGCTCAAACTGTATGCGTGCGGGTCATCGGGCGAGCTCCTGTCCGACGGAGGGGCGCTGTCTTGTATGCGCGGACACGCTGCTCCACGGTGGGGGGCAAGCCTCCTTAAACCAGACCGAGGTAAGTGGACCATCGACGTCTAAGGAGGCCCAGGGTACCAACGCTATGAGCTCCAGCATCTGTGCCCATGCCGCTAAAGCGGAGAATTGTTACTGGCGACGGCCAAAGTGCTATTACGGAACGCTGCTGGCAGCGTTATCAAGATTCGCGCGCTGTTGAACTCGGTTTCGGAGGCCACATTCGTCTCAGAGTGGGTGGCCCAGTCCAACCTCAAAGTCTTTTGAGGTTGCGACAAGACCCGGTGGACGTGACAGTAACCGGTCTTCGAGGAACGCAGACCGGAACGGTAACCTCGTCCGTCCGGACGATAATTGGTTTCGAGTTCTCACCGGCACTGCAACTCGAAACGGACGCGTTGGTGCTCAGGTCTCTTACAAATTTATTGCCTTCCAGACGAGTCTTGCGCAAAACATGGCCCCACCTACGAGACCTGACGTTGGCGGACCCTGAATTTGGCCATCCAGCCAGATTTGATGTCATCCTCGGAGCGGACGTGTATGGACAGGTGCTGGAGCTGGCCATTCGTCGAGGAGAACCGGGAGCACCCATAGCCCAGCTAACAGCCTTTGGTTGGGTGCTAACCGGAGCCCTGGGTGAGGAGAGTGCGACGAAGACGTCACACCACGTCTCTGTCTTCTACGCACAGGGCGTCGACGACGTGGCCCAAGCGCTCCAGCGCTTTTGAGAGATCGAGGAGGTCTCTGCCGTCAGGCGCCTCTCTCCGGCGGAGGAACAGGCGGAGGCGCATTTCAAGGAGACCCATCGACGGAACAATACCGACCGGTATGTGGTCCAATTACCGCGGATAACGCCAATAGGGGACGTTCTGGGAGCCTCTCGGCCGGCGGCACTCTCAATGTTGTTTTCTTCCGAAAGACGGTTGGTCAAACACACCGAATTGAAGCGGAAGTATGTCGACTTCATGGTCAAATACTTAGCCCTGGGGCACATGGATCCGGTCTCTCACGAGCCGTACATCCCCAGAAATTTGTTCTACTTGCCGCATCATGCGGTGTTCAAAACGGGTGACACAAGTGGGAAGATTAGAGTGGTGTTTAATGCCTCATTCCGTACATCCACAGGTCTCTCACTGAATGACCTCCTGCTACCTGGACCGAAACTACAAACTGACCTGTGGCTCATATTAACAAGGTGGCGCCTGTTCCGGATGGGCTTTATGACTGACATCGTAAAAATGTTTCGTCAGATCCGGGTCCATTCGGAGGATGCAGACCTGCAGCGCATTCTGTGGCGAGCCGATCCAGCGGAGGAAGTCAAAGACTTTCGCCTTACAACCGTTACTTACGGGACGGCTTCTGCACCATTCTTGGCGCTACGGACCCTGCAGCACTCGCAATCGACGAGGCGTCAAGGTATCCACTCGGCGCGGCAACGCTGGCACGACACACCTATGTGGACGACATCTCGGCCGGCGCTGACAACTTCGACCAGGCGCAGGAAATGCAGACGCAGCTGGTAGGCCTGCTCCGGTCCGGCGGTTTTGCCTTGTCGAAATAAGCAGCCAGCAGTCCATCTCTTTGTCCGGCTGGAGATCAGGATGAAAGACAATTGCCGATGGGTGGCGCTCTTGGCTTATCGTGGCATCCAGCAACAAACACACTCTTTCTACGGGTAGCTGAGATCCCGATCCACGCCGTCCTATCAAAGCGAACGGTGCTCTCTATCGCGGCACGCTTATTCGACCCGTTGGGCTGGGTCGCTCCGACATTGATTTACGCGAAAATATTTCTGCAGGATTTTTGGTTGGCAGGATGTGGATGGGACGAGTCGCTTTTCCCGGAGCTTGCGCAAGCTTGGACGCGCTTCGTTACCTCTCTCCAGGGGCTAACTGCACTGCGGCTACCCCGATGGGTGCGGATGGATGCCGGGAGCGCGCGGGTGGAATTGCACGGTTTCTCGGATGCGTCGGAGAAAGCCTACGCTGCCGCGGTCTATTTGCGGCTGACTGACAACGACGGAACCATTCACTCAAATTTGCTGGTGGTTCGCACGAAAGTCGCACCAGTCAGGACTCAGAGCGTGTTGCGCTTGGAGCTGTGCGGAGCCTTGTTGCTCACTCGCTTACTGAACGGAGTGGCACAGGGTCTCCAGCTGGATCCATCACAGTCCGTTTTCGCCTGGACCGACGCTCGCGTAGTGCTCAGTTGGATCCGCTCTCACGCGTCACGGTGGACTTCTTTCGTGGCGAATCGGATAGCGGCCATCCAGGAAATTCTTCCGGCAACTCGATGGGCCCATGTGAGAACGGACTCGAACCCGGCTGACCTGGCGACTCGCGGGGTTCCCCTGGCTGAGTTGGTTAACACGGAGTTGTGGTGGTGCGGCCCCTCCTGGCTGCGAGCGGAGAGGCCCGAATGGCCTGCGCCATCATCGGACGTGAGCCTTTTCACCGAGGAGGAAGTCAAGCGGGCATCTCACCACGGCGCCCAAGCTGTCTCAATCAACAAATTGTTGGAAAGATTCTCGACCTTTTCTCGTCTGATTAGAGTCACAGCCCTGTGTTTCAGATTTTGCCACAACACGCGGAGGAGACAACCAGCACGAGGCGGATTTTTTACAAGCTCGGAGCTGTCTGAGGTCGGGAGCGGTGCACTTGGACACCGTACAATTGGACACGTTGCAAATGGACACGAAACTTTGCACACGGTTCAATTGGACACGGTGCATTTGGACACAGTATTTTTGGACACAGTCGCTTTTGGACACGTAAGAAAATACACGCCGTTCGTTTGGACACCGTTTATTTGGACATCGTGCAATTATACACAGAAAAATGCGCACCGTTCATTTGGACACCGTCAATTGCCCACCGTTCGATTGGACACCGTCAATTGCCCACCGTTCGTTTGGACACTGTTCAATTGGACACCGTCAATTGCCCACCGTTCGTTTGGACACAGTTCGATTGGACACCGTCAATTGCCGACCGTTCGTTTGGACACCAGAGGTATTCCACATGAGTTTGTAAGAGGGTGGGGGGCGGGGGTGGGGGGTGCAGTCTGTGCGTGTACTTTCTAAATTAAACAGTGTCCAAACGAACGGTGGGCAATTGACGGTGTCCAATCGAACAGTGTCCAAACGAACGGTGGGCAATTGACGGTGTACAATCGAACTGTGTCCAAACGAACGGTGGGCAATTGACGGTGTCCAATCGAACAGTGTTCAAACGAACGGTGGGCAATTGACGGTGTCCAATCGAACGGTGGGCAATTGACGGTGTCCAAATGAACGGTGCGCATTTTTCTGTGTCCAAATGCACGATGTATAAATAAACGGTGTCCAAACGAACGGCGTGTATTTTCTTACGTGTCCAAAAGCGACTGTGTCCAAAATTACTGTGTCCAAATGCACCGTGTCCGATTGAACCGTGTGTAAAGTTTTGTGTCCATTTGCAACGTGTCCATTTGCAACGTGTCCAATTGTACTGTGTCCAAGTGAAGGCCACTCTGAGGTCACCATGCGCTGGGCTTTTCTGGAACAGCGGCGAGCGTTTGCCGAGGAGATCACCAAACTCCAGGCGGGGCGCCAGATCCCGTCAAGGTCACCATCTGAAGGGCCCCTTTCCATTCCTGGATAACAAGGAGTTGCTCCGAGTGGGCGGTCGCCTGCACGCGGCGTCGTTGGATTACGGCGGACGGCATCCCATCGCCCTTCCGAAGACGTTGCACCTCTCAAGGTTGTTGATGCGACACGCTCATACGGCCACTCTGCATGGAGGTCCACGTCTAGTGCAAAGCTTTCTGCACAGACGCTACTAGATCCTTGGCAAGGGCTCATTAATCCGGCAGGAGATTCATCGGTGTGTGCGTTACACGCGATTCCGGGCCAACCTCGGTCGCCAACAGATCGGACAATTACCGCCGGAGAGGCTGCGACCAGCCAGAGCCTTCTTATCGTACGGCGTGGACTTTGCAGGATCCATCCGGTTACGCGCGGCGAAGGGCCGTGGCCACGCCGCGCTAAAAGGCTACATATGCCTATTTGTGTGCCTGGTGACCAAAGCCGTCCACCTAAACGCGACCTCGAACCTCTCAACGGACGCATTTCTTGCGACCTTTTGTCGCTTCGTAGCACGACGAGGCCGATGTGCACACCTTTGGATCGATAACGGCACAAACTTTCGAGGTGCGGCCGCAGAACTCAAGACTATGTTTAGGGCGGCTTCCCAGTTCTACAAGAAGGCCGGAGAGCAGCTGGCCAATGAGGAAACTTTTTGGCGCTTTATTCCCCCGCATGCATCACACTTTGGTGGACTGTGGGAGGCGGGCGTAAAGTCAACGAAGCACCATCTGCGGCGTGTCCTGGGCGATCAAACGTTGACTTATGAAGAACTCACCACCCTTTTGTGTCAAGTCGAGGCGTGCCTAAATTCACGCCCACTGTGCCCCGCCAGCTCGGATCTATCAGATCCGACGGCCTTGACTCCTGGGTATTTTTTAGTGGGAGAACCTCTCACAAACATCCCGGAACCGGAGGAATTGTCGGACACGCTCACGCACCCTAAAACGCGCTGGAGACTGATCTCAGCCATGCGAGATCATTTCTGGCGCAGATGGTCCGAAGAGTACCTGCATCTTGCAACAGGCCGGAAGGTGGAAAAACGCCAGACTCAACTTCCAGCTCGGAGATCTAGTCCTACTCAAGGATGAGCTCTCCTCCCCCGGCGAAGTGGTCCATGGGTAGAGTCAGGGCGGTGCACCCGGGTCCTGATGGACACGTTCGGATGGTCAAGATCCGCACGGCTACCACGGAGTTAACGCGACTTATTACTAAGTTGTGTCTGCTTCCGGTCTCGCAACAGGAAGCGTTTGAAAACCCGTGATTTTTGAACGCTTCTCAAATTTATTAAAAACCACTGTAAAATTAATTAAATAAATTTCTCGTCTGCACGTCATTCTTACGTGGCGCAGCCTGTACCGTTTATTGGAGCGAAGCTCCATTTACCCCCGACTTTTGCATTTCAGTCTACACTCTACTCTTCCGTATCGGAAGTATCTAACGACACCGAATTTTGCACACATATGGAGACACGCATTAAGATGGTTTTTATCGAAAAAAATTTTTTAAAATATTCACAGAAAAAAGTTATGAATGGAAAACTTTTACATAGACTTGCAATGAAAAAAGTTTGTAAGCAAAGAAGCACGTGAAATAGAATTTTCCGATTTGTTAGAAAACGGGCAAACCCATGTCAAAATTTTTTCTAATGCTTTTTTACGCAAATTTAAGTTATTATAAGACTCGGATGTAGTTCTAGATTGTTCTATGGACAGAGCTTTTTGTCTCCCTCATCCCAGATACCACCAAAACAGATGGTGACATTTTTAATTTTAATAACACTGACAATCAAAAGGGTGTCCATTTTTATAAATATTCTGTATATCTCTCAAGGACGTTTCCGAGCAGTTTCAGTACGTGACTAGAGATCTCAATATAAAATCATCTTATATAAATTTTCAGAGCGACACAGAACAACTTGACGATATCCATTTACCCGCTATCAATAACATGAAAAAAAATGTACCGGTTCGGTTTTTGTTTATATTTTATTATTCTTATTTTCGGCATATTATATGACTTTTAATGTCAGTATCTGACATGTTCGTCTCGCGGCGCGCTGTTTCTGCCTCATCGAATTTATTGTGAGTGTTAAGACTTATTAATTAAATTTCTATTCTCTCAAATTCTCCGTTATATTCTCGTATTATACTGTCTGTATCTTTCTATCTATAAATACTGTTCGCCGAAATCACCGCATCTTCGATATACCCGTGCGGCATGTTTACGCGTTTTGTCGTGTTCGCCCGTCCTACCGCGCGCGCCCTTTATCTTCGCCCGTCAGTTGACTTGATTTATACGGTGTATAAATCAAAGTTAGCTGTTTTGTCTTCGATCGACATTCTTTCGAGTATCATCGCGCTTTAACCGCCTTCTTTCGTTATCGAAGTTCTATTGTGTGTTCAATCTTACATCGTTACATCAACTCAGTGCACATTTAATCAACCTAATGTTTCTATATTTTTTGTGTGCAACGATCCTTTGTATCTTTTAACAGTGAGTTATTTTTATTTGCATAATTTGAAAAGATAAGCGTGATTTTTATTTGTAAAACCACTTTCTATCTTCTATATTTATCTATCGGTCATTATTCAATATTTATAGATACTGAGGATGGTCCCATATAAGAACCGAAATGTCTAATACTGAATAAAGAATTATTTTTGGCACCTTACCACACACCAGTGCGTCGGCTCTCAATTATTTTCTTCACCTATATAATTATTTTGGAGCAAATTGTGTTCTTTCGCTTTGCATCTTTCAAAAAACTATAAAAAGGAGAAGAAATAATTCCGAGACCACGTCGATCGAATCTGGGTAGACGAACTAATAACGCTGTTTATTACCATCGACGACAAGCTGTCGGTAGGGATAATGCTCGAGTACAACCACCGCCTAACAGCGATCTCCACTATCTAGAATCTTTTTATAATTATTTGGACTCGATTACTTACAAGCCCTGCGACAGTTGTAAAAGATTAAAACTCACTGCTTGCGCTGCTGCGAATTGTTCGGCGTGCGCAAAAAATTACACCAAATTCACTGCTGCGAATCGCATGGCGCCTGGCATTGTACCTCAGGAACTTCAAGATCTCTCAGTTACCGAACAAATGTTGATTGCTCGCGTCCATCCTGTAATGACAATATATCAAGTACGTGCCAACGGTCGTCCCGGTCAGTATCGCTACAATGGAAACATCGTCAACATCGAACAGGATATTGTAACGGTCCGCCTTTCCCGACGCCTCGGATCGGCTCGCCGGTGTCAGGGTTCGGGAGAAGGTAGAGAGAGATTCGAACTCGCTTGTATTCTTTACGGACAAAGTTTATTGTAATCAGGATTGATACATAAGTGCAAGATACTAGCAGTAGGTGAAGCGCAAGTTCACATGCAATGCGTAGTTATAAAGCGGTGCTAGATTAGCGCGGGGTTACATGCAAGGGTGCGTGTAGCGTGCAGCTAGTCGCTAAGCGACATCGAATTTAGTGAGAGTCTGCAGATAGGCGTGCAGTGCGTGGATACAAAGCGGTAATCAAGTCAACGCAACTTTACTACGCAAGAGCGGAGGGATATTAATCTTACTCAAAACAAACGGTATTTACATCGCGATCTTACTAACTAGACGGTATGTACAGCGTGCCTTATAACTAAGGGCCAGTGACCGAGGGCTCTCAGCCTTACGACGAGTACGCTCGTCGTCTGGTCCCTAAAGCGCAAGTACTAAAAGCTAGGTCAGCGACCGAGAACACTCGGCCTTACAACGAGTACGCTCGTTGCCTGATTTCGAAAACGGAGGCGCGAGAAGCTAGGTCAGCGACCGAGAACACTCGGCCTTACAACGAGTACGCTCGTTGCCTGATTTCGAAAGCGGCGGCGCAAGAAGCTGGGCCAGCGGTCGAGAACACTCGGCCTTACAACGAGTACGCTCGTTGCCTGGTTTCGAAAGCGGAGGCGCAAGATGCTGGGCCAGCGGTCGAGAACACTCGGCCTTACAACGAGTACGCTCGTTGCCTGGTCGCTAGAGCGGAGGCACAGGATGCTGGCCAGTAACCGAGAACACTCGGCTTTACAACGAGTACGCTCGCTGTCTGGTCGTCGCGGTGGAACTGGATAGTCTGGATGCGGGATCGGGACTGGTGTCGTAGCGTCTGCCGGGCCGCGTTATATACCCGGCGGCCGGCTCCCACTCCCGCGCTCCGGCGTGGGGGATGGCCCCGCGGTGGGGCCACTACACTGGTAACGGCGTTTAGGGGCGCCATAGGCGCCAGGCCTCATTTATCGGGCTGATGTTCGGCCCGAGAGGCAATTCGTAACAAGCGCTAAAAGCGCTTCGTTACAATATTATTGAGATTGCGACAAGACTGCCTAAAACTCCATCACATCTCAATATTATCATTATGCAACGTCAAGGTGTGTCAGGTCATAGCAATTTTCGTGTTCGAAGGAATAAGGTTCTCAATGCGTTACGCTGGCTACAGGTTAATAATCCCTACTATCGTGACATTCAAATCGCTGATGAGGTTCTGGAAAGCTTACCAATCGATGGTAATATCTCTCAGGATTTACACTACATAAACGAAGGTGGTGTATCAAAGGAGGATATTGAGGACGACGACATTGTTGGAACTGATGTTCCCATGCAGCAACAGCAGCGACAGCAATCTGTTCTCGAGCATGCGATTCAATGGCCAACTGGTAACTCTTTTCCAATTAATGAGTACCGAACCGAAGGTTATTTGTCCATGGCTTTTCCTCATCTCTTCCCTGACGGGATGGCTGACTATACCGACTTCAGACGAATAACTAAATTGTCATACAGCGAATGGACAAAATTCTTAATAGAATATCATGATCATCGTTACGCCAGAGATCCACGCTTCAGGTTCCATGCTTTAAACACTATGCAAAGGCATGAATCTATAATGCGAAGCGGTGTGTTTGCGAAAAAGAACGATTTCACTGGAAATATGGAGCAACTTGCTGCTGAGTACAATCGTAATCATAACATCGTTAATAAACTACTGTGTTGGGCATCGAAAATACGAGGTTCAGCTCCTTACTGGTATCAGCGCAAGTTGGAATTGCAAGCCATGGTTAGCCAGCTAGGTGTTCCAACATTGTTCCTTACTTTGAGTTCTGCTGACCTCTGGTGGCCATGTATGTATCGTCACTTAGGAGTCAGTCCTGGCGTTCATTCAAAAAAAGAACTCTCTAAAATTATGCAAAGAAAGTTGAACGAAAACCCTCGAGTCGCTGATGAATACTTCGCAAAACGAGTTGACGAGTATATGAAAATATTGGATAAAAAATTCAACATTCAAGATTTTTGGTGGCGTTTCGAATATCAGCACCGTGGAAATCCTCACATTCATGCTGTTCTCTGGATCGACGGAGCTCCTGATGTTCGGACATTTGATTCTCAATCGACGGAACAACTTGCGATTTTCAGACAGTATTACGATTCTTTGGTTTCAGCAATCAATCCTAACATTAACGAACCTCCTGCTGAGCATCATCCATCTCGTTTACAAGCTAGCGAAATCAATCTTATGAGTAACCAACAACATGCTCAATTACTCAATCGCGTGCAACGCCATACAAGATGTGGCACGTACTGTCTTCGTGGACGTGTTGGTCACCAAAAATGTCGATTTAACTTTCCTAAAGACCTGCTTTCAGATTCTAAGCTCGAGAAAGATGACAAAGGAATATGGACGTTTACTCCTAAAAGAAATGATTCTTTGCTTAACGATCACAACACCTTCGTTGCTGTGTCCTGGCGCGCGAATACTGATTGTAAAATCATAGCATCTGAATACGCTATAATCAATTATTTGTCAAAGTATGCGTCCAAAGCGGAACCGCAGTCTAGCAATTACAAGCAATTTTTCAACGATATTGTATCTTCATCAACAGCAGAAACTCCAGCGAAACAAGTTTTTTAACGTCTACTTATTAGGATTGTCGGTCAACGTGATATTTCAGCTTGTGAGGTAATGCATCTTTTGAACGGCGAACCACTTTTTCACTGCAGTCGTCTAATTTCAAAGATATACATTGGTTCAAATGATTACGTTCTTATTCCAAGTAATGATGATAATTTTGTTCCTCAAGATATTTTTGATTTCTACAAAAATTGTTCTGCCCAACTAGAAAACATGACTCTCCGCCAATTTGCATGCGACTATCACATAGTGAGGAAACGCTTGATTAAATGTCGAAAGCAACGCGTGCTACAAATTATACCAAAAGTGATTATCGGTGTCTCCGATGAACAAGACGAGACTTTTTACGAACAACGCGTAATGTCGTTTAAGCCTTGGCGAGACGTTGATTCACTTAAATCTGAGAATACATGGAAAAACACATATATTTCGTCAGGTATTAATCTGTGGGAGCTTGCTGATGAATCTTCAGATCATGACGATGACACTGCCATTATTGAGACGCCAGAAAATGAGTCTTACGAATGGATGCAATTGGCAGCTGCCCAACCTTTGCAGCCAATTTCTGACACCGATATTGGTTATCGTAATATAGATCGTGAAAATGACTGGTATCTTTCTTTTGATAAATATCCTGATATACTGAACCAGTTAGACTTCATCAAAATAAACAAAGACGCCTTTTCGGACGAAAGAGAAATACAAATCGAGAGTATCAACTTCAATCAGCACCAACAGCAAATTCTGAACTTTCTACATGACCAACTTCAAGGCAACACAGCTCATAAGCTCACGATTGTTCAAGGCGTAGCGGGGAGTGGAAAATCATGTGTCATACGACAAATGGTATGTGATATTGAAGCTGTTTGTGGCTCAAACTCTGTTTTCTTAATGGCTCCAACTGGGATCGCAGCTAATAATATTGACGGGTGCACAATTTACTCTGCACTCAGTTTAACGCAGACAAGATCCGGTCAAATACGTAATCTAACAGGAGAAGCTAAGCGTAAATTCCAGAACAAATTCAGTTCTATCCGTGTTGTTATTTGCGACGAAATGTCCATGGTTGGTTTAAAAATGCTATCTATGATTGACCAGCGATTACGTCAAGTATATCCTGAGAAACAAGATATTGAGTTTGGTGGAGTTATGTTCTACTTCTTCGGTGACTTTCAGCAGCTACCGCCTGTTGTCGATACGTCTATGCTTGGAATACCTAACCCTACAGACATGTGTTTAATTCGCGGAAAACTTTTGTTTAAAAAATTTAAGAAGGTACTTTTGTTAAACCAAGTAATGCGTCAAATAGGAGACGATCAAATCATTTTCCGTGATACGCTTGACTGTCTTGCTAATGGGTGTGTTACGCCTGAAGATTACGATTTTCTAAGCTCGAGATTCGTTAACAGCGTTGTGAATGCTAAATACGATTTTAAGGATTGCTTGCGAATAAAGGCCCGTAAAGATAAAATCGTCATTTATAACGATCATAAGCTGCGTTCACTTGGTTCACCAATTACAGTAATCCAAGCTTATCACAACAATAAAACGTCAGAACTAGCATCAACCGAGGACGCACATGGCTTATAAAGCACACTTCGACTGGCTGTTGGCTCACGAGTTATGCTTAATCAAAATTTGTGGACTGCTCAAGGGCTGTGCAATGGAACACTAGGAACTATTATCGACATTATATATCAACCTACTGATGAAAGAAACCATCTGATAGAAATACCCATTTGTGTTCTCATCAAGTTTGACGGTTACACAGATCCAACTATATCTAGAGATGCAGTTCCCGTAACTCCTTATTCATCTTGTTTTACTAAGAATGGAACTTCTTGCGTACGCAAACAATTTCCTATTGCAGTTGCATACGCGATATCAATACATAAAAGTCAAGGGATTACATTGAACAAGGCAGTTGTTGATATTGGCCCAACTAAATTCAGTCTTGGACTATCTTATGTGGCATTCTCTAGAGTAACATCATATCAAAGTCTATTAATTGATCCTGCATTCCCAATTACTCGTTTGTTGAGCATTAATAAAAATTTAGGTTGGACTCTAAAGCGAACTGGAATGGAAAAACTAACTTCTGGTTTAACTTAAACACTGTTTAACAATTAATTGTTAATTGTTCTAATAAAATCTATTAAATCTAATTTTCCTGTGTATTATTTACTATATTGCTTATATCTATTGAAAATTGTTAGATAATATTGAGAAAAAGATTAATTTTCCGTGAAAAACTGTTCTATCATGATGGAAAAAGGTGATTCTAAGTATAAGTTATTAACATTTATATTGGCGTAATAGACAATCTTTGTAGACAATGGAATTGCTTCGCTCCAATTATTGGCTAGAACTAGCCGACCTAGTATATATTATCATACCTTATTCTTAGGGTGCTTTGTATTTAGTCGCTCGCATAGCGGGCGGCTCTTTATACAAATTCTCTCACTATTTCGTCGTTGGACGAAGTGGGCGGCATGTTCGCGCTGATACCGCGCGAGAATATTTCGGCAGTAAGCAGGCGATACATTGTCTCGAACTCCCCCTCAAACCCCTCGGCATCGAGGTCTCGATCGCGACTATTACAGCTGATCGTGAGTTCGGCGACCGAGGGGAAAAAGAAGCAGTCAAATTTTGCTTATCACGGCGGCCCTCGCGAAAAAGGCCGCCGTAGGTAAAAGCAGTTCGTGAGCAACTTCCGCGATCGACACATCGAGTATTCCGGAAAATTGACGAGGTCTGTTCCGCGCTCTTGCTTCGGTACGCTAACTCGCATGGTCAGTGCTTTCTGCATGCAGTTAATCTTCTGCGTATTGCGCTTTGCTTTCGATAGCTTTTGTAAAATAAAACTGGTTGTAATTAATAAATTTAAGAATTATTCAGTCTAACTATTACAGTCCACTCACTATTAATATATCGCGTAAGGACTCTAGATTTTTACAAGTTAAGAATCCGAGCTGATAAACGAACATAAATCTGTGTAAGTAATTAAATATTTATATACAAATAAAATATTTGTGTATAAATTTAATATATAAATATATGCTGTGACGTTGCCGTCCCGACGCGCGTCCACCGCACCCTTTTATACTGCGTGGCGAAAGTCGAGCGGTCGCGCCAGGCTCAAAAACCGAGATCTGTACCGAAATCTCCGGAGGCGAAAAATAATTATGAGGAATTAGTTTTAATTTAGTTGTACGTTTTATTTCTTTTTACGACGAGGGGAGCCTCAGCGAACATCCTGGCCAGCGGCCTTGACAACAGCAAGGAAACCAGTTGAACGATGGAAAATCACCGGAATTCGGGGACGAGTCAGCTTCGACGATTCCTCAACTTAATTATTATTTGGCAATCCGGGAGAAGGTCACGGCGGTCGAGAATATTTGTTTGGAAGCGAACACCGGCACAGGGCGTCGGGAAGTAAGCGGACCCTCGCGGGACAAGGCCGCTTCGAGGAGCGGGCGGCGAAGGCGCCCTAAAGAAAAATGCGAAATTGTTCGCGGAGCCGGCGCAACCCGACCCGCCGACTTCCAACTGCGGACAGCGGTACACCCTGCCGTAGGAATGTATTTTGCGGCACGCCGAAAAGGCGAAAAAGTCTGTCGAAAGGATTCAGCAGATAAGGGCCGGGGGCGCGTAGGCCCCCCGGTACAGCGTTATGTTCGTCGCGCGGCGGCGATAAGCGGCGCGCGTACGTGATTGGTCGCGCGATTACGCACTCCGGGCGCGCAGCTTGAAGCTGGCCCCGGATTATCGACCCTGAATCGTGCAATCCTTACAAGTTAGACTGGCGCGAGCGCTTGACGTGACAGGTCGAAACTGAGAGCTAATTAACGCTGTCGCGGATCTTGGAAGCTGTCGGACGTTGACTACACGGAGGCCCCCAAGGATCGAGGAGCAACCGGACCGGTGAGGCTACCCCGTCGTGAGTCTGTGTGAGCCGCGTACAGTGTGTCCGAGTCGCGTCGTTCTGACGTCATTGCGAATTTCGTGTTAGTGATTTCGCGAGGGCCAAGCCCGTATATTAGCGATAATTAAAATTCCGAATTTAATGTATGCGACCGACGTCAAGCGAGGGCTCAGGGATAATTATCGCGACGGCTAATTGTTAAGCTTTTCGTCTCTCCGGGACTCGAGATAACGCGAATCGTTGCGGTGTTTATTCTGCGCTTAACGATAAAGCGAGGGTAAAGTCGCGATTTTCGCGCTCGGTGTTCGTTCGTTTATCGCGCAGAATTGACGAAATCAGCGAAATTGTTGTCGGCCCGCGCACGGAGAAAACTGCGTCATTGTAATTTCGCGTTGTTAGTGAATTGTCGTGGCAAAGTCAACGCGCGCCTACGCGTTCCGGTTATTATTTAGCGTATCGTCTCTGTGTGAATGTAATACTTTTCTGTGATCCGGCCAGAATATCCCGACGGCATTGTGAAGATTATACTGTACGCGTTCGTCGGTATCGTATGTCGGTGTGATTCGCGTATTGCTTGTCGCGTAAATAACTTCTCGTTGTAATTGCGTGTGCCCGATTATCGGTGCGTTCGTCTGTTGTCGTGTGCATGTAATTAGCGAATGGTGAGGAATGAGTAGCGTCCGTAATTAGTCGTCATTGAGAGATAGTAAATAGCGTTACGTTCACGTTAGCGGGACGTAATGTCGTGCCTAGAGTAACTATTGTATGACGCGTTTTTCGAGCCTGTCTTCGCGTCGCAGTTAGCGGATCGCGATTTTGTTATCGGGCGAAAATCTTTCTCGGCTCCGTCCGAACTTGTTACGTCATCGTCTCTCTGTCGCTTCGGTATAGTAATTGTTGTCAAATCATCATTGACAGTAAGGAAATCTACGATTGTCTGCGTCCGAAAAACGTCTCGCGGCCGACGCGTCTATTGGCCTGCGGCATAACGTTGATCGCGGCGGTAATTCGATACGGCTTCCGGCCGTACTTTCTAGCCGCTCAGCCTCGCAGCCTAAATTCACCCGAGAGAGCGTAATTACTGCATTCGTTACGACACCTAATAATCGGACGTCGACTTCTGATTATTAATGATATTTTGTTACTACTCTTATTGTCAATTGAGGAGTTCTTTTCAGAAGCCTGCTTATTCTTGTGTTATAATTCATGTTCAGAAGTAAGATTCGCTATTTCTTTTATTCGTGCTGAGTTTCTTTTCATCGCATACTATTATTTAGATCGCACTGCTGTGAGCACGTTATTGTTTGCTACTTCATTCTGGCTGCTTATTTCTTTTTCTTCTTAATTTTTCTATTATTTCTAATATCATTTCTCTAATAAACTTTATACTTTTCTCCTCATATTGCGTGTGTTGTTTCTTTGTCGATACCCGTGTGTTCGTTAGCCCGTTTCTGTCGAGTATAGTTTTCCGTCGCGCCTCCTTTACATTTTTTCCATCCAGTTAGTACCGCCCCGCCCCTCTGCCGTTAGGAGAGCTAGTTAGCCCGTAATATCCGAAGCGCCTTATCAACTTTCGAGGTATTGGTATGATTTATCGCGTATTCGTGAATTGACGCGTGCAAGACCGCGTCTGGCGCCCAAATCGGTAATTTTCGTCTTAAGGCTTCCGGAGTATTACGGTTTGCGCGGAACAATTTACACTCCTCTTCCCTGGATTTTTTTTTGTTTTTGACGATGTTAGCTCCCCCTCCCCGGGCTCGTCACGCATCACGCGCGTCAGAACGAGTGATAATTCCGGTAAAAATAATACGTCGCAATGCATTAAAAATTGTAATCATAAATCTAATATATTAAAATAAAAATATTTTAAAATAAAAAAAAATATTGTTAAAATATATCTATATATTTATTTATATTATACTTATTAGTATATATAGTCTTACAAATGTTTCTCTCTCTATAATATAATAAGATATAATTAAAATTTTTTGCTTAATAGAAGTTAAAAATAAATTTTTTCCCTTCCCCTTTTTCGTCCACCCCGACCTCTTTGATATCTCCCCCACCTCCCTTTGATCCCATTACCTTCTATTATAAAATTGTGGTGGTAGTGGCAATGGTGGTGGCGGTGGCGGTGGCTGTGGCGGCTGCGGTGATGGTGGTAGCGCTGGCGGTGGCGGTGGTGGTGGTGATGGTGGCGGTAGCGGTGGCGGAGGCAGCTGCTGCTGTTGCCGCCGCTCACGGCGGCGTTGGCGATAACGCCGTCGTCGCTCTGATAGAGCAAGCTAAAAAAATTAATTTTAATCATTTTAAATTATAAAAATTATACTGATATTCTCTCTCTCTCTCTCCTTCTCTCTCTCTCTCCTTCTCTCTCTCTCTCCCTCTCTCTCTCTACCTCCCTCTCTCTCTTTCCCTCTCCCTCTCTCTCCCCCTCTCTCTCCCTCTCTTTTCCCCTCTCTCTCCCTCTCTCTCCTTCCCTTTCCCTCCCACCCTCTCCCTTCCACCCCTCTCTCTCTCCCTCTCTCTCCCTCTCCCTCCCCTCCCCCCCCTCTCTCTCTCTCTCTCTCTCTCGTAGTGACTACAGGGAAAGGTATAGAGCTGAAGAGAGTGACAAAAATGAAGTATCTGGGACTTATGTTAGACGACCGTTTACAATTCAAAGAACACTGCGATTATATAATTAAAAAAGTAGGGAAGAAAACGTGTTTTCTGCAAAGAATAGGGAACCACATATCCGCGTATGCGAGGTCAATAGTATATAAGTCAATAATAGCACCCCACTTTGAGTACTGTTCAACAGTTATGTTGTGTATGGAGATAACAGAAATAGATAAATTACAAAAAGCACAGAACCGAGCCATGAGAGCTATACTACATGTAGATCGCTCCGCTAGCATAAGTAGTATGTTAGAGGCACTTCAGTTTATGTCTATTAAAGAGAGAATGGAATACAATGCGTGTGTCTTCGTATTCAAAATTTTGAAGGGAATGTTGCCTATAGATTTAGTAAGAAGAGTTCAACTGGTAGGTGAAACAAGGGAAAGGGAAACAAGGCAGGATGCGAATGTAGCGATAAATATAAGGAAAACAACGAGTGCACAGAAGAGTGTCCTATATGCGGGTGTAAAAATATACAACGAATTGCCGAATATTATTAAGAATAGCGTTAGTATACATAGTTTTAAGCAAGACGTGAAGGAATACATAAAAAGTAAAAAATAACAAGGGAATAGATAATTAACCGAAGTATGTAAATTATATGTAAAGTGCATGTAACAAGTAATAGCCGAGAAGGTTAAATAAACCAGCATTCATTCTCTCTCTCTCTCTCTCTCTCTCTCTCTCTCTCTCTCTCTCAACATTCTCTTAAATCTTTCTAATCGCTCACATTGCTTTACCTCGATGGGTTGTTCATTATACATTTTCACACCCTTATAAAAAACACTCCTCTGTGCCTCACTCGTTTTACGCAACTTTATAGCTATATTACCTCTTTGTCTAGTCTCCCTCTGCTTACTCTCTTCCACTAATTCAAGTTTTTCTCTTAACGCTCGCGGTAGATACCCTCTTAATATCTTAAACATAAATATACAAGTATTATAATATACTCTTTGTTTTACTGACATATACATATTGCAAAGCTTGCCACATATATTCCACTCTAGTATCTCTTTCACATTGTAGAATCACTCTCATTGCTCTGTTTTGTGCTACCTGCAATTTATTAAATTGCGTCTCACCCTTTCCTACAATCATTGTTGCACAATACTCAAAATGTGGTGAGATAATCGATTTATATACTATTTGTCTACTATACATTGTTAAATATTGACCACATCTATTTAAAAAATTTGTGTTTCCCTATCTTTTTTACTATATAATCACAGTGTTCCGCAAAAGCAAGCTTACTATCAATCATTATTCCTAAGTATTTTATTACCTCTACTCGTTCTAATACTTCACCATTCATACACACTATTTTTACTTGCCCTCTCACTTCCTTTCTATTGCTCCTGACTATCATATATTTTGTTTTATTCGCATTTAACTTTAGTTTATTTACACTCATCCACTTTTCTATTTCATTAAATACCTCATTCAACTTTTTATTAAGCTCTTCACTAGATTCTCCTGATACATAGATCATCGTGTCATCCGCAAACAATTTCACATTACTACCCTTCGGATATACTTCAATTATATCATTAATATACAATATAAAAAGCAGCGGCCCTAGAACCGATCCTTGTGGGACACCATGATTTGTTGCCATTAATTTGGAGTATAAATTATTAAATCTAACTTTTTGTGTCCTGTTATGTAAATATGACCCTAACCAATCTAACGCCTTTCCTTTTATACCAATCTGGTACAGTTTTCCTAATAACCTCTTTCTATCAACAGTCTCAAAAACTCTCTTTAAGTCCATAAATATAACTCCTACCATTTTCCTCCCCGCAATTTCTACTTTCCACTCATCTATTGTTCCTTGTATTGCCGTCTCACAAGAATATGATTTCCTAAATCCAGATTGATGTTCCGTTAATACCTCATTCTCCTCTAAATATTTCTCTAAACGTTCTTTGATCACTAATTCTAATACCTTTTCATATACTGGCAGTACATTAATTGGTCTATAGTCGCTAGCCTTTATTGGTTTTTTAATTTTTGGTATTGGAATCACCGTTGATGTTTTCCACCCGTTTAGACATTCTCCTAATGCTAACGAATTATTTATTATGTCTTTGAATTCCTCTTTTACCGAATGAAAAGCTGCTTTCATCACGTCTATACACTTATTCCTTCTTCTGTTCCTTTCTTCGCCGGGAGATTCATCACAATCTTTTCTAACCCACACGTATCAATGGGATCAAAATAACCAAAAACCCCTTTATTTTCAATAGCATATGCTCCTTCCCTGTCACTACTATAAACATCTATCTGCTTCATACTATTTATAATATTATCGATACTTTTAATATAATATTCATTGAACTTATCCGCTATATTTATTTCGTCATTTATATTAATATCTTCAAAATCTACCCTATCAGTAATGTTTATATCCACAGTTTCTCCTTTCACTACTTCTTTCAGAACTTTCCACATACTCTTTGAATCTGACTTATTGTTATCAATCATATTTTCGTAATATTGCTTTTTCTTATATTTTATAAAGTTAGTAACTATATTTCTTTCTATATTTCTTTCTATTTTGTACTGCAGCCAATCTTGATGTAATCCCGTAAAAATTGCTTTACCATATGCCCTATCTCTAGCAGTTGCCGCTCTTTTTATGCCTTCTGTGAACCATACCTTTCCGTCCCAAGCCTTAGGTATTCTGAAAATTCTATCGGGTGCTACAATATCTAATGCCTCCACAATATGTTTTACAAAGCTACTAGCTCTTTCACTTATATCTAACTCTCCACACTCATTCATGCTTCGCTGCATTTCAATAACAAAATTCTCTATATTCATCTTCTTGTAAGATCTACCTCTAAATTCTTTATAGCAATTTTTTCTTTCTTTGTCTATTTTAAATTTAATTCTTATCCATGCATGATCAGTAATTTTCGGACTCTCAATTACATCTACACATTCACTCAGATTCAAACTTGCAAAAACTAAATCTATAAGGGTACTACTGTCAATTGTTACTCTCGTCGGTTGATTAACATATTGCTTCATTCCTAAGCATAACATATTATTTCGTAACCTATTTGAGTAGAACGTATCCAAACTTAAATCTACATTAAAATCACCTAATACTATACATTCTTCTTTTATAACCATTTCTTCAATTATCCTCAATGAATTTTATAAAAGCCCCATCTGACGCACTAGGTGAATGGTATAACACCGCAATTGTACCTCTATACCATTTTACATTAATTTTTATCACAACACACCAACAGTTGCCTATAATCTTCTTCACCATTACTGTCTCATATTTAATGTCATTTCTGATGTAAACAACAACTCCTCCTGTAAATCTATTTTCCGCATCACATCTCACACAACTGTAGCCTTTAATATTTATCTCGAACTCTTCTATGCTGTCATCCACTCTCGTTTCCGACAATGCAACTATGGCCGGACTTCTCAGCTTCATTATGTGGTGAAAAATTTCCTCTCTGTGCACCATAAGGCTTTGTGCATTCGTATACATTATTTCTTCACTCCCAATCTGTAGTTGCTAATCATCGTTTCGCCATCCAGTTTTCTTTTTTTCTTCCTCTAAAGCTTTCTTGAGTGTCGGGCACTCCCCACTTAAAGCGTTATGCTCATCATTTATTTTTAGATTATAATTTTTATTCTTGTACATACAATTTACACATTTTTCTTTTTTTGCTTTACAGTCCATGTCCTTGTGGTCACCTGCACATTTTGAACAAGTTATCGGTCGCTTGCAATTCCTCGCAATGTGATAGAAGCCCCAACAATTGAAGCATCTTTTCACATTCACATAATCGACGACACGACATTTTCTCCATCCAACATTTATTCTCTCCATTCTTAACATCTCCTCGTGCGTCACATCATCAACTTCGATTAACAGTGAACCATCTCCTAACTTCTTTCTAGCCACACTGCTGTTTTCATTCCGTTTTCCTATTATCTTCTTTAGAATTTTCATATGAAATTCACTTCTTTCTTCAACTAAATGATTCTGTTTTATTATCATATTTACTACTCGATCCTCTTCATCTTTCATTTCCTCTTCATCCACATTGAGAATTTTTACTTTCAAATAAATCTTCTTTGGTTCTGTTATTTGGTATTTGTCACCCATTTTATTTTCGACAGTTGCTTTTAATTGTTTCAGTTTTTGCTCACTTTCACATCCTAATATAAGTGCACCTTTCCCTCCTTTTCTCATCTTTGACACACCTATCGGCATATTTTTAATATCAATGTTTTGCTTTATTGCTTTCTTCGTCTTCTCACTCTCCTGTTGTTCTTTCGGTTTCACTATGATAACATTCTCTTTTTTCTTCTCTTTAACTACTTCATTGTAACTACGTGGGACATCTCTGGTTGCCAAAATGTTACTCATCATCATATCTTCCATCTCCTTCTTAAAACTCTCAAATTCAACCTTCATTATATCTATAATTATACTCCTTATTTCATTTTTACTAATCATTTCATCCGTGATTTTTCTCACCAACCAGTCAATCTTTGATTCCATATTGGTTCTCTCTACTCGATTCTCATCTACATTCGTCGATTTATAATCCTTCGCTGCACTTCCTTCTCCACTAGTAGTACTTTTTATAGTAAGTATCTCCCACCTTCCGGGACAGATAATTAGTTCCCTTTCCGAGTTATATACCTTATGTACTTTATGGCAACTTGGGTGAAATACTTTATCACAAGGTATACATTTTATTAGCTGCGTTTTTATCTCCTTTTTACATTGTCTGCACACTATGTGCTTCGCTCCTTATACCATATCTATCTTTCATTAGTATTCTTCCTTATCGACACTTAAGATCTCTCTAAATAATCTCCTTCGTATCCGCTGGCAGCAGGGTCGCCACGGCATTGACACCTCGTCTCACACAATATGCTGACTCACCCAGGTTGTTCCTTATGATCCACAATTATAATTCCAATTAATACTCCCCAAATAATTGCTCTTGGCGCCTAGTAACTCCTTCCCTAGTACACCATCATTACATCACATGCAGCACGAACCTCCACGTCCAGGAAACCACTATTACCCACTCTATATAATGCAACTCTTTTCAGGAGCACTCTCTAACACACCTTTCAGTTTCGAGAGAGAGAGAGAGAGAGGGAGAGAGAGGGAGAGAGGGAGGGAGGGAGAGAGGGAGAGAAGGAGGGAGGGAGGGAGGGAGGGAGAGAGAGAAAGATTGTATTATTTTATTTTATATATATATATATATACATAAATATAATAATTTATGTTATATATATATGTATATATATAAAAAATAAAATAACAAAAAAGAAATAATGTATGTGTTCTAATAAATACACTTACAATTTGCGGTCGTCGCATTACGAGAACGTAATTCAAGAGCCTGGGCGGTATGTACGTGGCCAGGCGGCACGTGGCCAGGTAGCACGTGGCCGGGCGGCAGGAGACCGGGCGGCACATGGCCGGGCGTCATGTAGCCGAGCGGCATAGGAATTGCTGCAAAAATATGGTTAATTATAAAAATATATATATATAATGCGTCTAATATATGCATATATATTTATATACGTATATGTACATACGTTGATGAAAACATATAAGAGGTTATTAGAGATTATAGAAATTCGTTGCTCAAGAATTATAATTGTAAATGTCACATATAAATAAGCTTTATATAGATGTGAAAGACAATATTTTAATATATAAACGCGTATATAGTATGTACGTAAGTACATATACATGTACAGGGTGTCCGATAATTATTGACACACCCGAAATGTAAGGGCAGATTAGCTTAAACTGAGAAGGAAAGTCCTATACCGTTTTGCAAAATTCGCAATAGTTGTTGAGTTATTAATTAAACCGTCTGAGCGAATAAGCGCGTAGAAAGCGGTAGGCCGGAATCGATAGGCATGTAAGATGGCTTATTTGTGTACATCTCTTAGCAACAAATATCACACGTCGCTCGCCGTTCGCTGTGTGACTCCACCTCTCGCTTAAATGATGCTTTTATTGCTAAGAGACGTAAACAAATAAGCCATCCTACATGCCTACTGATTCCGGCTTACCGCTTTCTACGCGCTCATTAGCTCAAATATTTTAATTAATAACGCAATAACTATTGCAAATTTAGCAAAATGGTACAGGACTTTTCTTTTCAGTTTGAGCCAATCTACCTTCACACTTCGGGTGTGTCAATCATTATCGGACACCCTGTATAAATGCATATAAATATGAAAAGAATGATTACTTACCATGCTCGCGATTCGCCATCATGCAAGGTATTGTCGAGTGCAATTACATCATGCAATAGCATATCGCGCACCCTATGAAATGCTTTTATGTGTCGTGATTGGTGCGCTGATTTTGATGCGTTTAGAGCAGTTTATTGTTTCATGTCGAGTACAGTTTAGTACAGTGCCTTAGAGTACAGAGTATTCTAAAGTATACAGAGTGTTTCGTTCTCAGTGTTGAGGTTGTTTTATAATATTATTAGTATTATTTAGGCATATTATACATTATATTATCATTATGTCAAAATATACTTACAAGAAAACAACCTCAGCAAAACGTATTTCTGTGTCACAGAAAATGCGTTGCATGCTACAAGCATATAACAAAAATTCTTTCTTGAGCAAAGAGAGAATTGACGAGGACTGCGGAAAAAGATCGGAATGCGTATCGAATTTCATGGAAATTCCAGGTACGTCACAATTATATGCATGCGAGGATAAAAGAAATGTAGATAACGACACGTTGACATCGCAATCACTATCTGTTATGGATACATTTTCTCAATTATTTGTCGATGCATGCGCGACAGAGAAAATTCAATCAGAAAAAGTCATTGATATTTTCAATGATAATTCTGTGGGATCTGTGTCAGACGTTCGCGAATTTAGCAAAAATGCAAGTTTATCGAACGAGTCGCACGCATATATGAATGAGAGAAATGCGACAGATAATAATGCGTTGACATCACAGTCGTTTAATACATTTTTTGAACATTCTGCAGATGCATGCACATTTATGGAATCGGAAAATACAATGCAAAGCAATATGGATGATATCGAAGATATTGAAGATATTGAAGATAATATCGAAAATATTGAAGATATCGAAAATATTGCTTTGCATGTTGATGGGAACATCGACGCAAATCGTTTGTGTTCTGCAGAGATTAATGGACGACGTATCGTCGATTTCGGGCATGTTTTTGCTGAATTGCAGAGACTGTCCACTCATTGGATCGGCGAATGTCGTTTCACTGATTTTGTAATAACCAAAACGAAATGTCACGGTCTGAAAACTCAATTTTTTGTCGAATGTTAAATGTGTCACTTCAGAGATAATTTTTGGAGTGAACCGACAGACGACAGAATATTGGATGTCAATAGAGGTGCCGTATGCGGTACTATATTGACAGGGACTGGTCATAAGCAACTTGAAGAACTTCTTGCTGCTGTGGATGTTCTATGCATGAGTAATAAAACCTATTTAAATTATCATAATAAAATGTCGGAAGCCTTTGCCGCCGCTGCGGAAGAAGAAATAGGCGTGGCTGGCGAAGAAGAAAGACGTTTAACAAATGAAAGAGGAGATGTCGTTGATGGCATTCCACATATTCCAGTAATAACAGACGGCTCGTGGATGAAGAGATCCTATCGCAGTGGTAGTTATGATTCTCCATCTGGAGCAGCTATTATTACGGGATATTATTCCCAAAAGGTTTTATTTGTCGGTGTTAGAAATAAATATTGTGTTATTTGCGCAAGAGCAGCTAAACTTTCTTTGAAACCGAAAGAACATAAATGCTTTAAAATTGGGGAAATAATCAAAGTTCTACAAGTATGAAAAGCGATATAATCCTCGAAGGCTTCCGACATAGTTTAGAAATACATGGATTAATTTATAATAAATTTATTGGTGACGGAGATAGTAATGTAGCAAAAGAATTGAGAGATTTCCCACCGTACCCGAATATTGTTGTGGAGAAGATTGAATGCACAAATCATCTTCTCCGCAATTTGTGTAATAAAATACGTGAAGCGGGTAGTAGTGGTAGTAGAAATATCTCAAAATTAAAAAAGTCGTTACAAACAGCGTGATGAAAATTCGAAACGCTGTAGTAAAGGCTGTAACGTTTTGCCGCAATAGTAAAGGATCCCGAGAGCAAAAACTCACAGGATTGATTAAAGATTTACAAAATATACCCAATTATGTATTTGATGAGCATAAAGGTTGCGCTTCTCTTAAATATTTTTGTATTGGAAAACGAAAAGAAGGTGAAGAAAATTTTGTGCCCCAATTACAAAAAGCAGGGTTATTTTTAAAAATTGAAGTTGCAATGAAACGCATTATAGAGAATGCTGATAGTTTATTTGATCTATATATTAGTAATATATATACTAGTAATTCCGTGGAAAGTTGCAATGGAATTATTAGTAAATTCATTGGCGGCAAACGTATTCATTTTGCGAGAAAAGGTTCTTATGAAACGCGCGTGAAAGCATCTGTAGTACAATTTAATACTTGGCAAGCATTGAGTTCTGCTTGTCTTGCAATGGGTAAAGAACCACCGGCACGTACAAAAATAATAGAAAATCAAAATATTATAAAAAATGATGCTTATCAGGAACGCGTACACGCGGCAAAAGAATTAGGTCTCTCTGTTCGTACATCAAAATATTTTGCTAAAACATTAAGTTCCGATAAAGATTACGGACCGAATGCAGAACGACCAGATATAGAAGGCCGTATGTACGAACAGCTGAAATCTAATCATTATCAAATGCTAAAAGATCAGCAATGTAATCGTGCTGTATTGGAATGTGCTACACGGGGTCAGCATGAAAACCCGGCGTGGCACAACATACGGCGAACTCTTCTCACTGCTTACACCTTTGGAAAAGTTTGTAGTAGAAGAGAAACAACTTCGTGCCAAAATCTTGTAAAAGCCATTCTTAATCCTCCTCAATTGACGAATGCAACTGTTGAGTGGGGTAAAGAAAATGAAATGATGGCACGAGAGCAATTGCAGGAGTTGGGAATAGACATTAATGATTGTGGAATATTTATTGATGAAAAAATCCCATATCTTGCCGCGACGCCTGACGGCATTAACGGAGACGATACTATCGTTGAGATCAAGGGGTCGATTCTGTATCTAAAATCTAGTGAAAATGCTAAAAGTGAGCGGTTGCCGCGATTCAGTAACTTTCATCATAGTGAAAATGTGAGCCATCTCACGGGAGTTCGTTCGACAAGAAATTTCTTGTCGAATGGTGAAATCCGAGAGTGAAAGACTGAGAAATAGAGCGAGAGAAAAATCATAGACAGCGTCGTGACGCGTTTTTGACAGTTTATAAAAGGTTAAGTGTCGTTGCTTTGTTTACAGTTCTCATCGTCGTGTGTTCATGTTAACATTTTGTCCATTAAAGAACATTAAAGAACATTAAAGAATTATAATAGTTAATCGAAAATATGTGCTTCCGTTTATTTTGTTTTTGTCATTGTTTTGTAGACCGTAATCCTCATACGTCGTTTACAGTTCGTTGCATAAATTACTTTTTGTGTTTTTATAAATAAAAGCTTTTATGAATATAAATATAATTATATTCTTTTTGGACTAAAAAGTATAATTATATTTTTACTTATTAAAAGCTTTACAAATTTTTCCTTTTTCCCTTTTTTATTTATGACGAAAATTATTTTTATCTCTCATTTTATTTATATGTATAACTCTAAATATATATATCTAAAATGTGTGTGTAAATGTCATTTATTTTAAGTTTAACAATATTGTTTATTAAATCTAATTGACATTAATAACGCCATAAAATTTTATTTTACTATATTGTTACATAAAAAAGTTTCTTTGTTTACTTATACATATATACATATAGAGTGCTTTTTTATTTAATTTATTTAAGTCCAAATTATATACAAAACATATTGATCCCAACAAATATATATTTATTAATAATACATAAATATTGTTTTCTAATGAATAATCATGTTTCTGTTATCTTATTCTTTTATTATGCAAATGTTTTATTTTGAAATGTATTTTTTAAATTAATGTTCGCGCACAAGCATTTTGAGAAAATCTAAACATGGCTAATTGATGTATTCTATAATTGTGTTGTAACGCCGAAAAGAGGAATTTATTCGTAACAGTTGTAAAAGCTGTTTTTTAAATGATGAACCTTCAAACATTTGTGATTATTATTTTAGGTACAGTTTCTGTACGTACAAAACGTTTTTCCCCACACTAGCAAATCTAGTGATTTCGTATTTTCACTTCGTATTTTCACTACGTTACAGAATCGCGCAAACAAATTCACGTGAGATGAAAGTGCGAAAAGTGAGTGATCTCACTTGAGTTACAGAATCGACCCCTAAATGTCCTTATGCGGCGCGGCAAGTGTCTCCCACACCGATGCAATGCTTAATAAGATTTCGGACATCCATAGAATTTTTGATAAAACGGATGACACTCGTATGAATCAAAGTACTACTTCCAAGTACAGGAGCAACTCCACATTACGCAAAGAAAGTATTGCATTTTTGCTGTGTGGACACCTTTTGGATTGAAGTACACGATTGTCGAGCGTGATGACAGATTTTGGGAAATAAAAATGTCACCACTGCTTAAACGATTCTAAGAGGACTGCTTGGTTCCTGAAATAATCGCCAATTCGGGAACCGCAGTATGTCATCGAAGGAAGCGGCTCAGAAAAAGAAAGAGTGTCATTGAGCGATAAAAAATATTAGTAGTTATTAAAATGTAAATATTAAAATGTTTATAGATATATACATTGCAACGACTTTATATTCCTGGTGTGAACGGGCTTAATTGCCATCCCGCTCTCGCCGTCGCGCGGATCTTCTCTTTTGCGCCAACGACGGGGAGTTTCCTCGTTGAACGCGAGAGCCGAGCGGGAAAGTCGCCGACAAAAAAAAGGCGAAAGGATCAAGGGAAATGATAACACGCCGAAAAGAAACGGGATGCGGTGAGTTCCGCGCGTGCCGTGCCGAAAACCGAGTATCTAACGCGAAAACCGAAAATTGGGCGCCAGACGCGGTCTTCCACACGTCAATTCGCGATATCGACGAAATTACGCGAACGTTAATTATCAGTATTTGTCACGGGCGGGCTAGCTCGCCTAACGGCAGAGGGGCAGGGTGTTGGTTGACGGAACGCGAAATTAGGCAAGAGGCGACAGACACAGTAGACGAAAAATACGGACGGCAACGAACACAAAAAAGAAAGCAAATAAGTAAGATAAAGAATTGCCGGGTTTATTACAAAATAACAGTGCATTAAAACGATTAAAGATAATAATAGAAAGAGAGGCAAAATGAAGAAGTGTTGGAGATTATAAAATTAATAAAAGAAAGAAGTGTGGCTAACGGAGGATATCCGGTCCGTGCGTAATGACAAGCAGATAATTGAGAGTGAATGAAGCGGCAGAAAGAAACAGTCATCCAGAAATCGAAAAATTAATATTATTACGATCCCCAATCGAGAAATACGGCGGACAGAATTAATAATATTAACAGATCTTAAACCCGACAAAGAAATAAAATTGCGTGAATAAACTTTAAACAGAATCACTGAGAATCATAATATTCGCGAGACAAAACGAAATAATAACGATACGTAAGAATTCACACTCGCCGCGCTCGGCGGTAGCGATTCACCTACGAGACTGGATGTTCGGTCCGACGGATCAGATTCTCTTACAACGACGTGGAATTATAAGCCGGACATTTCTCGACTTCCAGATACAACGACGATTTTCGATCACAACGGCCTCGCTAGCCGCATGAAGTCGTAGCAAAATTACCGATACCGGCGCGAAGAGTAAGCGAACTCGAGACGCCGACAAAGGCGGCAACGCGACGCAATTCTCTCACACACATTCACGCTTTACAGGCGGCTCACGCAATCGTACGCGTCGAACGCGACGCTCAATCACCCTATTGCATTCACGCTACGAACTTCGACATACCACACGACGCTTCATTACATGCAACGAAATAATATTCGCGACGCGAATCTCCAGAGCGACACCAAGCTTTTAACGCGATCGCGATATCATTATTAACAACAAGAAACAAGGCCTGTACTTTGCAGGCTCCGGGAATCGAGATTACTTGTCGACGTGGCCGCGTCGCCAAAAAGTTTGCTAATTATCGGGCATAGCCCATGCACCAAATCACCAAAATTACGGCGGCGTCGACAGAGTAACGCGATCCCGGACGCGATCGCACGTGGCGTGTAGTGCGGAGGGCAACCTCACCGGCACCTTGGCTCTCCGGGGTCGGCAGATCCGCAACGGCTCGTCCGGTCTCGAAACGTCCACAGGACACAAAAGATAACGGTAGCGATGGCACGAGGTCCTCTCTAGTACACGTGTCGCGACAGGCTGTCTCCCGGATCTTCGCGATCCAGGATCGATGACTCGGGGCCTTCCCCAAGGCTGCGCACGTGAGGTGCGTGTTATCGCGGCCAATCACGCGACGGCACGCGACAACGCCGGTATGCGGCACGCTCAAGGTCGTGTCGGGGGCTCGTGCACCCACGGTATTGCCGAATATAATGGTAAGGCCCGTTCGCCAGGGCTGTCGCAAAGATTCCACCGCTGACTTCTTTCCGGTAGAATGCCACGGGCCTTGCCTCTGCTCTTTCCTTCCTGCTCGTGTTCCGCTCTTGATTCGTACTCGCCACCCTGCCGTGCTCTGCGTGGAATTTCGCCGTTAGCCGAGCCTCTAACTTCTCCTCGGCCTCGATCGTCTCCGTACTCATTCGCTCGTATCATAAAAAAATAAAAATAAAAAATCTATAACACTTGAACGAAAAGAACGATAACAGACGCCTCTCTGGAGACTGCGGCACGGTTCTCGTTATTTTTCGCCTGACGCGATTAGGGAGGAACTCAGCGGACGCGCGCGGGACGGCAACGTCACATCCCCCACTCCCAAGAGAAACCGTGCCGGCGACAATCACCCCCAACAACCATTCGTCCGATTCCCGAGTCTCGGTTCGGGCGTCGGAGAGCGATCGCAGCCTCCAGAGCAAAGGCCCACACACAAGACGGACAGCAACAAATATCCGACCAACAATAAGACGGACTCGACAATGTTCAAATCTCCTCGTAGGTACTCGGGTCCTTTTGTAGTTCCCAAAGACAGCGCTGTTTCGGTAGTCCGGGATGTACGCAGACGTCGTGCATGGGAAGCGGGTTATAATAAAGTTAGGGAGATCCGGACGACCGGACCTTTATTTCTCGCTTAATCCTTAATGGAATATTAAACAAAACAGTTATCTATTAGATCGAATAATCACAAAAAAGATGAGAAAAAAAAATTTTATGACCGGCGACGCAAGAATAAACGGCCGGAATCGGTGGAATTGAAAGGCCAGAAAAAAAAATAGGCGATATCTCGCAGCTGTGGCTCGAATCGTCGCGGTGCTTACGACGCTGGTCGACGAGCGCGTCCGCGCGAGGTCGACGGTGCTGGGCGGCGAGGCGGTTCCGGTCTGTCATGGCCGCGGCCCGGTCTATACGGGCCCTGGGCTAGCCAGGCATCCTGGCAAACTGGACAGTCTTTCACCGTTCGACCCGCAACGACAGCAAAATTGGAATCTGCGGGGTTGGGTGCACTCGCTGTAGCGATGATCCATTGCCCGGCAATTCCAGTACCCGGCTGGGGGGAAGAGATACCGTGGCTCCATCCCAGAGTTCACGCAGCTCCCCTCCGAGGATGCCGAGCTGCGTGAGCTCTCGGTCTCCCGGCTGGTCTGAGTCGCTCGCTCGATGGTCGCGGGGACGACCTGGACGGCTACGTCTAAGAGGGGTTCCGTGGTTTGGGTAGCCCTCTGCTGGCAGGCGCCCTGCGTCATTCGGGCGCGGCCGATCTCCTCTCGTAGGTTGACCCAAAATCGTGGATCCCCCTCCGCCGCGGCTTCCAGTTGTTCCGCGATTTCGCGGATCACGCTTCGTGATGTCATGTCGGTAGCGCGTATTCTATCGACAACAATACCTATGGAGTAGATGGAGCAATATATGGTTTCAAGTCTTTAACATGAATTTTTCCAATGGCCTTCCCCTCTGAGTCCTCCAGTTCGTATACGACAGGTGATAATGTTTTGGTAACGGTAAACGGCCCGTGATACTTAGTGGCCAATTTCGCTGATACGGAATGCGCTGTGGACGACAATACATGCTGTCGCTTCAAAACTTTATCGCCGATAACAAAACGTCGATCGCGTCGATGCTGATTGTAATAATGCGCTAGTCTTTGGTGCGCCGCATCTAAGTTTTCGATCACCCAGTCTCGTAAAGCCTGAATACGCTCCATGCGCTCTTTCCATTTCACGGTAGCCGTACCGTCAACCTCTAACTCGGGATCGGGTCCCTCTTGCCTCACGTTCGCCGGGTGTGGTTCCCGCCCGAGATTTAAAAAGGCAGGCGTAGCCTGTAAGGACGTGTGGAAAGCTGTATTGTACGCGAATCGGAATTCAGCCAGGTATATATCCCAATCTCTATGATCGTGCTCGAGAAACGCAGTTACCATCGTTTTTATGACGCGGTTTACACGCTCGACGGAATTTGCTTGAGGATGATACGGTGGTACGGAACGCGAGCGATACCAAATTCTTCCGCGAGAGCCTTCAAATTCTGGTTAACAAATTCTGTGCCGTTGTCCGTCAATAATACTCGCGGCGTTCTTCAGCGGTTAATAACCAGATCCACGATAGCCTCTCGAATCTTTTTACCGTTCGCCTTGCGGAGCGGACAACACTCGATCCATTTGGTGAAAAGATCTTGGATAACTAAGAGGTACGCGAATCCATTTCTCGTGGTGGGAAAAGGGCCCATGATATCGGCGGCAACGACTGACCATGGCGTATTTACTGTACGTCGTCCCATTAGTCCGACCGGAACGTCTTGCTCGACTTTCGTTCGCTGACACGTATCACAACGGCGCACGTAACTCGCGACATCCCTAAACATACGCGGCCAATAGTGTCGTATTGCGACGCGTCGATATGTTTTCTCAACGCCGCCGTGCCCTGCCTGAGGAGTGTCGTGATTCTTCCGAATGATCTCGAGACGCGAAGCTTTCGGAAGCACGAGCTTCCATTGTTCCAGAACATCCACCACTTTCGATACCACCGGGTTCGGTTTACGAAAATATAGCTGGTCGTTTTCTATTTTCCACCCCGGGTATTTACGCGGCTCATTTTCGACATTCCTTACGCGCGCGTCATACCATTAATCGCCCGTAATCGCGACGGCGCACAGTTCTTCGACGGATTCGTACATTCGCGATAACGCGTCGGGAACATGATGCAATGCACCTTTACGATGCTCGATTTCGTAATCGTATTCTAATAGCTCGAGAGCTCACCTCGCTAACCGGCCTGTTGGATTTTTTAAATTGTGCAACCACCGTAAGCTGCTGTGATCGGTGATTACTTGGAATTTATAGCCCTCGACGTACGGTCTGAATTTACGAATCGCCCATACGATCGCGAGACACTCTTGTTCGGTAGTCGAGTATTTCTTTTCAGCCTCCGATAACGCGCGGCTCGCGAAAGCAATAACGTGTTCGACGCCCTCCGATTCTTGTGTCAACACGGCGCCTAATCCGACCGAACTCGCGTCCGTCTGGAGCGTGAACGGTAGCTCAAACTTCGGACACGATAACGTAGGCAGTTCCGTTATGCACGATTTTACTGTTTCAAACGTCGATTTTTGTTTATCCCCCCACTCCCAAGAGTAGTTCTTCCGGAGGAGACGCGTTGATGGCTCTAATTTTGTAGCGCACTGCGGTATAAATCGGCGATACCATGACGCCATTCCGATAAAGCGTCTTAATTGCTTGATATTCTTTGGCGGCGGATATTCGATAATCGGCGCGGTTTTATCAAAATCGACTCTCAAACCTTCCTGCTGTACTAAAAATCCGAGATACTTAACTTGTGAACGACAAAATTTGCTCTTTTCCGGGTTAATGGTAAGACCGGCGGCTTTTATTCTATCGAGTATGCGCTTTAACCAAACGAGATGCTCTTCGAACGATCGCGTGACGATAACGATATCGTCCAAATAAGCGAAAGCGTGAGGTTCCATTTCGGGTCCAATTAAACGGTCAAGTAAACTCTGAAATGTCGCGGGCGCTCCGGTGAGACCATACGGTATTCTTTTGAAATGAAATAATCCCTTTCCGGGGACCGTAAATGCTGTTAATTCGCGACTATTAGTTTCTAGCGGTACCTGAAAATATGCCTGACTAAGATCGATAGTCGAAATATACCGAGCGGCCCGTAATTTGTCTAAAATCGCGTTCATATACGGCAACGGATACGCGTCTTTCTTCGACACGTCATTCAACTTACGAAAGTCGAGACAAAACCGGTACGTGCCATTCGGCTTTTTAATCATAACGATCGGAGTCGACCACTCGCTTTTCGAAGGCCGATAACGTCCGCCTCCAGCATTTTATCTACCTCAGCCTAAATCGCTTCCTGAATTTTCGGCGACACCGGGTAATAACGCTGTTTAATAAGCGCGTGGTTTCCGACGTCGATTCTATGCTCCGTTAAATTTGTCACGCCGGGTTTGCCCGTATCCTCGGCGATTTCGGATTCGAGGAATTCGGTTAATCGTTGTTCCTCCGAAGACGATATCTCCACCAAACCGCAACAGATTGGTAGATTTTCACGCGAGGCTTTTATTCGAGTTCGTTTTCGTTTCGCGACGGCAGGCGAAAACACGCTCGGGGCGATCTTAGGTGCGGGGTTCGCGGGCGGCGGGGTCTTCCCCGTACTCGCGACCATCCCTCTCGGCTCGATATTCACGCTCTCCAAAGCATTTACGCGAAGCGACGGGTCACCGGATCTCGCGTCGAATTCATATTCGGTAGCCGGACTATCTGAAAAATGCCACCGCTGTGTCGCGAAATTTACCCCGATCCCAAAAAGCGACAAGAAATCTATACCGATTATACACGGCAACGCTAACGTCGGTAGCGCATATACCCGCAAGGACTTCGTTCGATGGCGTAACGTAAGCGGTAATTCGATCTCTCTCCGAATTCGCGTGGTTTGCCCCGTGGCGGTTGTCACGCGTCTCCCGTCGGCACTTCTAAAATTTAACCGCAACTGTTTCACTAATTCGACCGCTGACGGCCCCAGAAACGTCCGACTCGATCCTGAGTCTAAGGCGGGGATCTCTCGCCCCAAAATTTCAACATTAACAAACAATAACGACGACGCATCACGACAACCAAAAGCACTATACGAAAATTCACTGGCACACGGAACAATGCGAAGGGGTTGTGGGTTGGGAACAGGAGTCGGGTCCCCCTCACTAGTCGACTCCTTTACTCTTTTCCCGAACAGTCAGGACACGAACGAAACGTCACTTCTGCGCGACCGCAATGATAACAGTGCATCCGCGGTGCTGCCTCACAATCTCGCGAAAGATGTCCTATGCCGTCACAATTCCAGCATTTAGCTGTAGATACGCGCGAAATTCTTGCTCCCGCGCTCGCGGTATTAGTCGGCGAAAATGTCGAAGCGGCAGCGACCGCGTCGGTCGAAGCGGCAGCGACCGCGTCGGTCGAAGCTTTCGCGGCGCGATCCTTACGCTGTTCTTCCTTGCGCGATCCTGATCCCGAATCCATGGAGCTCGCGGACGATGTATTCAATGCAGCGAGAGTATCCGGCTTAGACGCGTGTCGATTACTATTACGCGGCGTCCGGTAAGCTAAATCGGGAAACAAAGACTTTTCCGGCGTCGGCGGGGCACGATAACGTTGTGCCATTTGATGGCTTCCCTCTATGCGCGTCGCGATGTATTCTAACGCCTCAAGATCCTCGACTTCATCTCGACGTACGGCAATTTGCAGACGCGGCAACATATTGCGAAACGCGTAGCTGATTTGTTCTACCTCGCTCCATGGCGGCGATAATCGGTCGAACATTGCCCTTAAACACATTAAATAATCCGCGACGGATTCGTGCTCCCCTTGCGTACGCCGCATAATTTCGTCTCGAAGCGCGAATTGAAAATCGGGATCTTCGAAGCGCGTACGCCACGCGATTTTAAAAGCCGACCACGTAGACAGCCGATCGCGCCTTCCGCGAAACCAATGTAACGCTATCCCAGTCAAAAAGAACGGCAGACAACGAAGGATGTCCTCATCCGATACCGGAACTAAATCGCGACCCTCCTCTATGCGCAGCAAAAACTTCTCGGCATTCTCTCCCCGCGCCCCCGAAAACTTTAAGTTCCACTTCCGCATTACGTTATACGCGGTCATCGCAGAGTTTCCCGGCGAGTCGCGCGACGTATTATGTCCGGGCGAGCGCGATATAACGGGTGACGGAGGCGTACCGGCCGATCGTGATAATCTACGCGAGCTGGTGCGCGGCATCGGACTATCCGGGCGGACGTCTTCCCCCTGCGGGGGCAACAAAAATTCGTCGCCCGACATCTCTCCGTTCGCGAGCGGTAATCGAAATTCGCGTCGGTTTTTCCGTGCGTTACGCAATAACCGAGCCGTTAAAAGGGAGTAGCTTCCGTCGGTCGAAAGCTCTCGCCGATTTAATTCTTCGATTAACTGACCTCTATTCAAAACGAAAATCCACTCGTCTTCGGGATCGATCTGGCTCATCCGTTATTTTTCAACCTTCTTGGAACTATATAAGCACGCGCGATTATACTCGAACAACGAAAATAGTCAAACAAATTGGTCGAGGTAGCAAACGACAAAAAAAAACAAAGAGAAGCAAACAAAAGGACGTTAGCGCGAACGAACAAAGAGACGTCAACAATACACGCAAGCAATACCGAACGTTTCGTAACGACAAATTTTAAATTTTCACGAACGCAACAATTCTTTCAATAAATTAAGTGCCTCTTGCATTCCCCGTTAATTATTCAACGTGGCCCTACGTTGGGCGCCAAATTTTTGCAACGACTTTATAATCCCGGTGTGAACGGGCTTAATTGCCGTCCCGCTCTCGCCGTCGCGCGGATCTTCTCTTTTGCGCCAACGACGGGGAGTTTCCTCGTTGAACGCGAGAGTCGAGCGGAAAAGTCGTCGACAAAAAGGGCGAAAGGGTCAAGGGAAATGATAACGCGCCGAAAAGGAACGGGATGCTGTGAGTTCCGCGCGTGCCGTGCCGAAAGCCGAGTATCTAACGCGAAAACCGAAGATTGGGCGCCAGACGCGGTCTCTCACGCGTCATTTCGCGATATCGACGAAATTATGCGACCGTTAATTATCAGTATTCGTCACGGGCGGGCTAGCTCGCCTAACGGCAGAGGGGCAGAGTGTTGATTGACGGAACGCGAAATTAGACAAGAGGCGACAGACACAGTAGACGAAAAATACAGACGGCAACGAACACAAAAAAAAAGAAAGCCAATAAATAAGATAAATAATGTCGGGTTTATTACAAAATAATATTGGATTAGATGCGCTTAGAGAGAATCATAATAAGATGTGAAAGTAATATAATTATTCATATCGGTCTTTGACCAATATGAATAATTAAAGAAAAAAAAATCAGAGATAATTAATAATAACCAGTTTCAAAAAGATAAATTTCAAGTAAAGATAGACATAATGAGAGAAAGAAGCGGAGATAATTAAGAATAACGGGCTCGTGAACAAGGCCCAGCGAATAATGGCCCTATTGAATAAAGCGACAAAGAAAAGTATTACTTAAGAAAGACGGCAAGTTAATGATATTGTAATCTCGGATCGGAAAATGGACGAATAGAATTGATTATATTAATCGACATTAAACCCGACAAACGCTGTGTAACTTAGTCCTAAACATAAGCATGGGTAAGAAGAATATTCGCGAGACAGAAAGAAAGAATACGGCACGTCAGAATTAACACTCGCCGCGTTCGGTGGTAGCGATTCGCATACGAGACTGGGTGTTCGGTCCGACGGATCAAATTCTCTCACAACGACGTGGAATCATACGTCGGACATTTCCCGACTTCCAGTTACAACGACGATTTTCGGTCTGAACGGCCTCGCCAGCCGTGTCAAGTCGTAGCGAAAGTTTCGATACCGACGCGAAGAATAAGCAAAATCGAGACGCCGACAAAGACGGCAACGCGACGCAACTCTCACACACACATTCACGCTTCAAAGTCGTCTCACGCAATCGCACGCATCTAACGCGACGCACACCCACTCTCTCATTCACACTACGGGCTTTTGACATGTCATAATTACGCTTAATTATTGGTAACGAATTGTTCGCGACGCAAATCTCCAGAGAGAGACGACAATACTTTGACGCGATCGCGATATCTCACAATTAAATAATTACTATAGGACGAGGCCTGTGCTTTGTAGGCTCCGGAGATCGAGATTACTTGTCGACGTGACCGCGTCGCCAAAAAGTTTGTTAACTATCGGGCATAGCCCATGCACCAAATCACCAAAATTACGGCGGCGTCGACAGAGTAACGCGACCCCGGACGCGATCGCACGTGGCGTGAAGTACGGAGGGCAACCTCACCGGCACCTTGGCTCTCCTGGGTCGGCAGATCCGCAACGGTTCGTCCGGTCTCGAAACGTCCACAGGACACAAAAGATAACGGTAGCGGTGGCACGAGGTCCTCTCTAGTACACGTGTCGCGACAGGCTGATTCCCGGATCCTCGCGATCCAGGATCGATGACTCGGGGCCTATCCCAATGCTGCGCACGCGAGGTGCGTGTTATCGAGGCCAATCCCGCGACGGCACGCTAAAACGCCGGTAAGCGACACGCTCAAGGCCGGGTCGGGGGCGCGTGCACCTACGGTATTGCCGAATATAATTGTAAGGCCCGTTCGACAGGGCCATTGCAGAGTTTCCACCGTTGACTTCTCTCTGGTAGAATGTCACGGGCCCGGCTGCGGCTTTTTTTTTCCTGCTCGTGCTCCGCGCTCTCCTCTCTCGACTCGTACTCGCCCCTCTGCCGTGTTCTCCATGGAATTTTGCCTTTAGCCGTGCCTCTAATTTTCTCCTCTGCCTCGATCGCCTCCGTACTCATTCGCTCGTACCATAAAAAAATAAAAAATAAAAATCTGTAACGCTCGAAATTAGACGGTAACAAAAACGCCTCTCTGGAGACTGCGGCACGGCAGTCTCTCGTTATTTCTCGCCTGACGCGAGTAGGGAGGAACTCGGCGGACACGCGCGGGACAGCAACGTCACAGTATTTACTTATATATTGCGACGACTTTTTCTCCCGTTAAGAACGGACTTGATCGCCGTCCCGCTCTCGCCGTCGCGCGGATCTTTTCTTTGCGTCAACGACGGGGAGTTTACTCGTTGTACGCGAGAGCCGTGAGGGAAAGTCGACGACAAAAAGGCAAAAAGAGAATGAAAAGGATAACGCGCCGAAAAGGAACGGGTTGACGGGAGTTCCGCGCGTACCGTGACGAAAATCCAATATGTAACGCGAAAACCGAAGATTGGGCGCCAGACGCGGTTTTTCACGCGTCAATTCGCGATATCACACGAGATTACGCGAACGCTAATTACCGGTATTTGCCACGGGCTGACTAGCTCGCCTAACGGTAGAGGGGCAGGGCGATGGTTGACGGAACACGATATTTGGCAAGAGGCGACAGATACAGGCAACAATAAAGACGGACGAATAATACAGATGATAAATACCACCAAGAAAGAATAAGCAAATAAATAAGAGGTAGAAAAGCGGCTTTATTATAATAGAGTTGCGTATGAATTCAATTAAATGTGATAAATAAAAAAAACAGAGATAATTGGTAAAAAACAGTTTCGGAGTAATAATGCACAGAAAAATAATGTTGAGTAAATCGGCAATGAAAATTAATAATAAAGAAATACGGAATATTGAAGATACGACAATTCCGAATCAGAATATCGGCGAATAGAATAAATAATATTGCAAGACTTTAAACCCGACTAAAGATACGTGAAGTAAAGTTAAAGACTTTAAACATAATAAATGATAAGAATTAGATTCGCAAGGCATAAAAATAACAACCCTAAATAAGTAACGCTCGCCGCGTTCGGCGGTAGCGATTCGCTTACGAGACTGGGTGTTCGATTCGGCGTACTGAATTCTCACAACGACGTGCGAAATCATAAGTCTGACATTTGCCGACGTCAAAGTACAACGACGATTTTTTATCTTTACGGCCTCGCCAGCCGCTTTGAGTCGCCGCGAAGTTTCGATACAGACGCGACAATAAACGGAATCGACGCACCGACAAAGACGGCAATTACACGCGACACAATACTCTCACACACTCGCACGCTTTAAATTCGACTAAAGCACTGACACGCATATTTTACGCGGCGCACAATCCCTCTCTCTCATTTGCACGACACACATTCAACACTATATAACGACGCATAATTTACACGTGACGAAATATCCGCGACGCGAATCTCCAGAGAGACGGTAATGAATTTAACACGATCGCGATATCTAAAAAAAAATACAAAGAAACGAGGCCTGTGCTTTGCAGGCTCCGGTGACCGAAATCATTTGTCGTCGTGGCCGCACCGCTAAACTTTTTGCTAATTATCGAGCGTAGCCCGCACACCAAAAACCACTAAAAATTACGGCGACGACGACAGAATGACGCAATCCCGGACACGATCGCACGTGGCTTAAAGTACGGAGGGCAATTTCACCGGCACCTTTCCTCTCGCCTGGGCCTTGCAGGGTCGATAACGGCTCGTCCTTCTGGAAAATTCGGCAAAAGTCGATATCGGCGGTCCGAGCTCCTCACTGTACAATTGGCCGCGTGTTATCGCGGCCAATCACGCGGCGGCACGCGATAACGCCGGTGAGCGGCACGCTCAAGGCCGTGTCGGGGGCGCGTGCACCCACGGTATTGCGGACTATAATTTTGGTAAGGCCTGCTCGAAAGGGCCGTCGCAGAGTTTTCGCAGCTGATTTCTTTCGTGTATGCTGTCGTGGGCCTTGCCTCGGATTTTCCTTCTGGCCCATGTTCCGTGCTCTCCGTTCTCGATCCAGGCTCGATATTCTCCCATGATCTCCGTTGAATTTTTCCAGTAACCGCGTCTCTATTTTCTCTCCTCTGCCTCTATTGCCTCCGTGCCTCCGTACTTAGTGGCTCGTACCAATAAAATGATAAAAATGAAAATCTATAACGCTCGGAAAAGAACGATAACATAAACGCCTCGCTGGATACTGCGGCACGGTTCTCGCTATTTTTCGCCTTACGCGGACTTTCGGTCCGCGCTTTACGATTAGGGAGGAACTCGGCGGACGCTCGCGGGACGGCAACGTCACACCATATAGTATAATATAGAGCAAAAATAAAATTTATGAAGTGCAATTAATGTATTAAATATGTAACGCTACGTATTAAAGAAAAATATTAAAATATATTGAATATTCAAATTATATATACATATGTATATTGTACGTTCATTAATTTAATGTAAAACAGTTCATATTTCTTATTAAATTGCTATTATTTATTTTAAAAATATATAATTACAGTGAAAGGTAGTAATTTCTCATGTTGCCACACACACACATTTCATATATCCGCGCACGGATACTTTAGATTTTAATGAGTAAATATTACAGATACATATATGTATACAGGGTGATTCAAAACAACCGTTTGTCCTTAAAATGTCGTATTCCTGACTTTATTCTAAGACGATTTTTCCTTTACCAAAATTTTATCCGAAGCTTAGTTTTTAAATTATAAGGAGAAATAGTTAGCGAATTACGGGACGAGTACGGGCGGTAGGCAGGAGCGGCGCGACTCACCGTCCGATGCAGGTGATTACGTGGGGCGCTCGCTGCGATCAGCTGCTTGCTACACACGATGGGTGTGTGTGTGTGTGAACGCATACGCGTATACACACACACACACACACACACACACTCTCTCTCTCTCTTTCTCACACACACACACTTATTCTTACCTTGTAGAGATTCGATATCTTAATACTGATGAATAATTACTTCACGACCGTAGATAACAATGAGACGTTCCCATGTGACACACCGAGTAATAAGCGAAGATTTTTTTTTCATAAATTGTATCACGTATCGACACTTTTACGAATTTACGCACTTTATCGATAAAATGAGGAATTTACTAACGATTATAACGGTTAATCACAATCAATTACTACCGATTAATTATTAAAATCATTAAATTATTATCACTTAGTGATAGTAATTAATTAATAAGTGATAGTAATTTAACGATTTTAATAATTAATCGGTAGTAATTGATTGTGATTAACCGTTATAATCGTTAGTAAATTCCTCATTTTATCGATAAAGTGCGTAAATTCGTAAAAGTGTCGATACGTGATACAATTTATAAAAGAAAAATCTTCGCTTATTACTCGGTGTGTCACATAGGAACGTCTCATTGTTATCTACGGTCGTGAAGTAATTATTCATTAGTATTAAGATATCGAATCTCTACAAGATAAGAATAAGTGTGTGAGTGTGTGTGTGTGTGTGAGAGAGAGAGAGAGAGAGAAAGAGTGTGTGTGTGTGTGTATACGCGAATGCGTTCACACACACACACCCATCGCGTGTAGCAAGCAGCTGATCGCAGCGAGCGCCCCACGTAATCACCTGCATCGGACGGTGAGTCGCGCCGCTCCTGCCTACCGCCCGTACTCGTCCCGTAATTCGCTAACTATTTCTCCTTATAATTTAAAAACTAAGCTTCGGATAAAATTTTGGTAAAGGAAAAATCGTCTTAGAATAAAATCAGGAATACGACATTTTAAGGACAAACGGTTGTTTTGAATCACCCTGTATATGTATGTCAATTGTCTCGTTACCGAAAGTAATTCTCGATTTACGCTATTGCTCGCTCTTTGATTGAATCGTTCTCGGAATATGTTGAATTGTTCGCGTGAATTTACTTGTAACAAGTGAGAAAGATTTCCGTTTTTCGGATGCTTATATAACTCATCAAAATCGAGAATGTTTGCCGAATCAATTGAAATTGGGTCAATAGACCGCTTCGATATAAAGGCACATAAGAAATCACAATACTTGGAAATAACAGACGGTATTTACCTAAATTTATGTTCCTTTATATCTTTTGATTGTTCGTTTGGAAAATAATTCAGCCAAACATGACGAGGCTAACGAACGTTTCAGCTGAGTTATAATAAATAAGCGAGGCACACAAAGGCAGTACTAAACAAAATAATAATGATAAGAATAAGTAATAATACAATAATTAAACATGGAAATAATCATAATTGGATTGATATCCAACACATTTAAGCGCTTTAACATAACGCCCGCCTTGAAACGATAGTTTCGAAATGAGAATATAATTTGTCAGGTACACAGATTGAATGAAGAAAAAGGCACTGAGACAAGACACGAAAGAATATAACGAGAGAAAGAAAGAAAAAAAGAATGTTACATTGATTCGAGGCGGATGGTATATTACTTACATGATTCGGTATAACAGTAGGTTGAGATTTACATTTTTTCGATGTCGATGGGAAGCAGGCAGAGCTTCACGACGGGACATTTATACTCGGATACGGCGATCTTTACCGTCGCAACTCGCACGACGTCGTCGAGACCTGGGTAACATTTAACGACGCGACTTAATTCCCATTTACACGGCGGAAGCAGGGAATTTCGGATTAGAACTAATTGTCCCACTCGAATCTGATTTTTATTCGCTTTCCGCCATTTGACCCTTTGTTGTAGCGTGTTTACATAGTCGCTCTGCCAGAGCTTCCAGATTCTTTCTGTGAATTGACGCACTATTTGCCAGCTCGACAACCGATTTTCGTTTACATCTAATGACGAAGGTTCAGGATGTGCGGTGAGAGGCGCGCCTATTAAAAAATGACCTGGAGTGAGGGGCTCGTAATCGTCGATTGAATCCGTGAGCGGAGCTAAAGGCCGTGAATTTAAACAGGCTTCTATGTTGCATTGAAGCGTTGAGAACACTTCAAAGGTCATTGTATGGGATCCGATTACACGACGCATATGATATTTTACGCTTCGCACGCCCGCCTCCCACAAACCGCCGAAATGAGGTGCAGATGGCGATATGAAATTCCACGCGATTTTTTGAGACGCTGAGTGATTGAGGAAATTCAGATCTTTAATCGCCGCTCGAAAAGCCGTGGTTAATTCGCGATCGGCGCCGACAATCGTGGTTCCGTTATCGGAATATACAGACTCCGGTAGTCCGCGTCGAGCACAAAAACGCGAGAAAGCTCCCAAAAACGCGGAAGTTGAGTAACCTTCAACGACTTCCAGATGTACGGCTCTAGTAGCCATGCATATGAAGATAGCGATGTATGCTTTTCGGGAGGCGATACCTCGACCGGACATTGAACGAATTTGCACTGGACCGGCGTAATCTAGTCCGCTGTGTAAAAACGCGCGCGCAGAGGACGACACGCGTACAGCGGGTAAATTTCCCATAATTGGAGAGGGTGTCGCGGCCTTTTCGCAAGTGCATGCGATGCACCGATGAATCACCGCTCTTACGAGAGTTTGAGCGCGCATGATCCAAAAATTTCGTCGCAGCGTGGATAACGTGAGTTGCGCACAGGCATGCAAAGGTTGAAAATGAGCCTGCCGAATAATCATTGTGACTAACGGATGAGCCGCTAGAATTACAGGATGTTTAGTTGGAAATGGAAACCGAATGATTTACGTGTCAAATGATGCGATTTCCCAAAATTATTGTTTGTAGAACATTGTATCAGTTGTGTATCGTGACGATGATAGTAATGTTTTGGAAGCTAGGATGGTATCGAAGGTAAATGCAAATACGCAAGTTGTAATGTTAACTGAGCTTTTAATCGCAGTAACTGTCGGTACAAATGGTGGATTTGTACTGTGAGGAATTTCGAAGCTCGCCAGGTTATCGAATGTATAAGAACGTGACAATCACGCACTGTTCGCGTGTGTAGATGTTTCGCCTGACAATAACATCGAACACAATCAGTAGGTGAAATAGAAGCAATATACTCATTATATTCGGTAGACTATACTAAATTTCGGTGTCACTGAATGTCCATATGTAGGGAGTATATGTACTCTCTCGTAATACCTTAAGGTCAGGTCCATTGTCTATTTACACGCGTCAACGATATGGCAGCTTAACAATTGGTTTTAATAAATAAGAGTCTCGTTATAGAGAATCTAATCCGTGTTCTATACGTTCTATAAGTTGGAAAGTATAATATTATTGGAATGTAATACAAATGATATGCCTTTATTCGGGGAAGTTAATAATATATTTATTTTAGGCAGTACAAAATTACTTGTAGTTTCTGTGCTTCAAACTTAAAATTATGAACAAACATTGAATGCATCCCAGACAGCACATGTAGATTCTGAGAATGTTCGGAGAATATCGCAAAAGTATATTGCGTATGTTCTCAGAACATTCGATATACGTACTACGATATACTGAGTACATACTACGAACGTTCCTATGTCCCACTTATTTTAGTTCGTAGTATATACTGTGAATATCCTGTAGTACATTCGTAGAATGTCGCTAGTATGTTACCGGTATATCATACAGCCAGGCGCGCGCGCGCTCTCACACGCATACACGTACATACATATATACTGGTTAGGTTAGGTTAGGTTAATTTGCACGTTATTTACGTTTTATAAATATAATTTATTTATTTTTTGTACATGTGTGAAATGTTTTAACTATAATATAATACAATATTTTAACTATAATATAAATATATAATATAAATGTTTTATAACTATAATAAACTACAATATATATATATATAAAAATTATAACTATCATGTTTTATACAATATTATGTTATTATAATGTTATTATTATATTTTATGCTTATTATATTTTGTGTTTTAACAATATTTTATATTATATAACTCTATGGCCCTGCGCACACAATAGAGAAGATATTAGAAATAGTAATAAATATTAAATATTAGGAATTTTATTTCAAAACAAGGAAACAAAATGGACTAACGCACAATGTATTGAGAATTAAGAATAAGGAATAAAATGGATTGTGCGTTAGTCCATTTCATTTTCTTGTTTTAAAATAAAATAATTCCTAATATTTAATATGTATTCCTATTCCTAATATTTTCTCTATTGTGCGCGCAGGGCCTAATATTTAACAATTTTAAAATATTTTATATATTATATAATTATCCTTTAAAATTAATATACTTGACGATTGTGTAGGAAAATGTTCAATAATAGGTCTGTTCTTTAACTGAACTGGCTGCACTAATTCAGGTTTATCTTTTTTACTCCACATTGGAAGGAAAAATATAAACTCTGAACTAGTGCAGCCAGTTCAGCTTAATTCAGCTATAAAGAACAGACCTATATTGTTCTCAAAAAACGTTGCACGGTTGTTATCGTAGCGAAATCTTTTGCAAATGGAAGTGCTCTATTGTGGTGTCCAGGGACTCCGGACTCGGCGATTCCCAATCATAAGGTCTTCAAATCATCTTTAATTTGCTGCCACAATGATTTAGATGTCCATCGACGCCCACTCTACCTCTGACTGCGGAATTGTTTCTACTCTTGCGTTTGTTGCGATGTATCGCAGTTTTGCTTTGAGGCTAAATCATAAAATTACATTAATTAATTCAATGATATAGTAAATATCTCTTCTACAATAATTGTTTACTTTTCACTCTTTATCGTTAACTTGTAAGTAATAAAATTTTAACCCCATCGACGTACGCGATTATTGTATTGTGAGAGAATAAAATCTCGCGTTAATTATAAGTGTGCAATAATTTGATCGCGACTAATCATGACTTAACTATGACTAACCTCTTCCAGATTTTGCTGCGAGTGTATTATTTGTGCCAAGGACAGTAAATACTTCAGGAAATGGTTGACAGCCGCGGATAGGCCTACCATCAGTTCCGTACCCTATAAAGTGGATATGTTTATACAGTTCTGTTCTATGATATCTATTGAGAAGATACTGTAATTTTATATTTGAACAATTTAATGTTGTATAGATACGCACACACACACACCTGCATGTAAGAGATAAAAATGTGTTTCGCCCATCGAAGAATCAGTTCGGATAACAGCGATGCGATTAAGATACTGTAGCGGCACTGAGGCTAATAAAGCCGCCAATTTACCGAGATAACGAACGTTGATGCTTCTACTGTGGAGAGCCTCTATTAGCGTGCTGCCATCCATCGCGGCCGCTGTGGTCCAGGCACTCTCAGATCTAGAAAAAGAAATTAATTAAGAGAAAAGAATACAATTATAATTATATACATATATGGCAATAAATACAATAATCGCGATATCCCCTTCCGTTCCGAATGGAAATGTAAATGTGTACATATACACCTATGTGTATATTGTGTATATATATACTGTATGTGTGTGTATGTGTCCCACTAGCTAGGTGCGCAGAGAGCAGATCTTCATTTTTATGTAAAAAGAAGCAGTTCACTTTCCATCCAAATGTCACCAACATTAACACTTTACTGTAACAGAAGCCCAAAAACAACAAAGCAGTAATTGTCTAAAATTAACATTAATATATACATTACATTTCAAATCATTCGAATAAAAATCGGGCTTTAACTTATACCCGAAATCAATTGTTCCGTTATTTTCCCTATGTCTAGCGATCTCTCTTATATTAGTTCGACTTAGCTGTGTCTGCTGTGAGAATCTCTCCTCGAGCCGGTGAAACTCGTCGTCCCGTTGGCGTAATAACGCTTCGAATTCGACTCGCTGTCGCCGCCCTTCCTCCTGCAGCTGCTGGATTTCGCGGATCACTGCATGGAGAGTCACAGCCTCTGCTGTCGATTCCGGTGCCATATTCCACTGCTAGGTGTGTGCGCAGAGAGCAGATCTGTTCTTATCTGCAGAATGCAGATATTAAAGGTGGGTGCGAGTCTTCTTTTGTGACAATGCTGCAATATAACAAGAATCTCACATAAGGATAATACTTCTAAAAGATTGAGCATCAAGATTTAATATGTATATACATATATTAAGTTGTATAATAAATGTCATATTTTTATAGATATGATATATACGCAATACGCAAGAGAAGTTTCTTTTGTGGTAATGCAACATAACAAGAGTTTTATAATAATTATTTAAGAATAAATATTTTTTATCTACATATCAAATATAATTTCACGATAAAATAGACAAGTTTAAAATATCCGATTTTGAGGTTAATTTGCAATAATAATGCATTTCATCGTAAACTATTAAGTATGAATAAAAAATATGACAAATATCTTTCATGCGGAAATATCTTTTATGTTTGATATATTTTAAAAGAAATAAAAAGGATTACCTGCGATTAATCACATCTACGAAAAAATCACGTATTACTCGTCACCAGTCACTAGTCACTAGCAAGCACAACTTGTGCTGCACAAGGAAGAGACAGCGCCGACAATCGGCAGTATCGGAAATTACATATCCAAATTACATATCCTCTGCGTAACTCAAAAGTATATTCTGAGAATATACGAGAATATACGAGAAATAATATACTGTAAGGGATATTAGAAGTATATCCTGAGAATATACGAGAAATAATATACTACAAGAGATGTTATAAGAATGTTCTGAGTATATTACGTATATTACGTATATTACGTATATTCATAGTATGAGTATAGAATATTCGAATGATATCATGTGCTGTTAGGGATATCATATAAACAAATCTGTAAATTATTATAAATCTCTTATTAATGTTGGGAATTTAATATTTCTACATCCTCTATCTACATTTAATCTTATGAATAAAAAATATGTTTTATTGATTAATCACCAACGCACCGAATTTATGGATAAAAATTACAATAAAATTATTATAATTGTTAAAATGTTAAAATTTGTTTCAAATTTATTTGAGCTTCTTAATGTATGTGCAATTGTATTTATTCTAGTATAATAACAATAATTACACATTCCTAAAATATTTCATATATATGTCATATTGAGACACTTTTTTTAAATAGTCAAATGCGTGTAATGATCTGAAACGAGTAAAATAATGTTATCTGCATTAATTTAACACACTTCACATGCGCTTTATGATTTGTGTGTTGCTTCTTTATATACCACAAGGCGTGTTATACTTTTAACACAGATGTATGTGTTAATTTCAAACGTTACACGTCACGTATCCGACTCGGATTACTTCGCGGACGTTCGCGTGTCACGTGACGCCGGTAGAATTACCGAGGCGGATAACGGTTACAGTTAGTCGTTCTCACGAAGCGATACAAACAGCATCTGTACGAACAAGAAATAAAAGCGTTATCGAGTCATTGTGCATGTTCGAGAACGAAGTCTAAATATCTTCGATTTCTTTTGCCTAGACAACCTCTTTTTGTGTCTCCTATTACACGAGAGACGTATTGCTTCAACAAAAGCAATAAAGTTTCGGTATATATTAATAAATATTCCAGTCGCCTCTATTATAACTAATACTATATATCCACATATGACAACTCTGCCATGTGTTTATATAAATCAAACATAGTTAATAATTTGTCAAAATGTATACATTTTAGTAATCAGGAAAGAATATTTTTAATGTTATAGGCAGTTTATCAAGCAGTTCAAAATATAGTTCCGAGTTCAACAGTAATAGTGTAAACTTCAAAATAAATATTAATATATATATATATATAAAGCACCTCGGGTATCTCGATGAATTCAGCGGAGAAATAGATATTCATTCGGAGTATTAGGGACAGAATTAGTGGATGCCCAAAAGCAATTGGCGGACATGCGTGAAGAATAATTAAATTAAATAAATTACAACAGCCTCTTTCAACCGAATGTCCGACGGATTGAACAGAAATCTTATAGGATAGTACTTTAGATCCATTTCCATTAATAGTTGTTCGTTGTTCTCGCCGCGTTTCTTCAGTTTATCTTGTTGCAACGTTTCGGACGCAGTCTCTAGTCGTCGATCTCTACCCCATAGTTCTAAATGGTTTGGTGTGCGTGTGTGTGTATCTGGAGTATTGCAAGTAGTGTTGCAAGTTATTGCACAAGTAGAGGGATCTGTAACATTTAATAATATATTATTTATCTATTAATTATTTTCTACAAAAAAATTATTTAATTATTACGATAAATAATATTGTGAAATGACTTACCACATAGTAATGGTTATATTTTTTTGTCCATTACCCCTCTGTCCGTAACCCCGTCCTCTCCACCCACGACCACGATATCCTTCTCTCCCTGCTCGTTGCCAGCGACGAGTAGGTTTTCTTACTGCAATAAAAAGATTGTTAAATATTAATATGTTACAATTAATATATTAATATGTTAATATTTATTTATACTTACGTTGTAAAATTTTACCCGATTCGTTTGATGGCTGTGAAGGAGCTTTGTCGATTGTGATGGCTGTTCCGATTGCGAAGCCGTCGGCTGTTGCGATTGCGAAACCGTCAGCTGTTGCGATTGCGAAGCCGTCAGCTGTTGCGATTGCGAAGCCGTCGGCTGTTCCGGCTGCGTCGGAATCGGCTGTGGAGGAGCCTTTGGCGGTTGCTGCTGCTGTAATTTATTTATTTCTTGACGCATGTGCGCCAATTGTTTTTGAGCATCCATTAGCTCTGTCCTTAACATTTCGTTTTCCGAATGAATGTCTATTTCTCCGCTGAATTCAGCTTGCAATTTCTCCTAAACAAATTAAAAATTATTAATATAGTATATAATAGTGCTATGGATCTATCAAAATATAAAATATATAAAAATGAATATAAAATACTAGCAACGTATTGGGAAAGTAGTTACAAATATCATTATATATTTATGATAGAGATAGAATCTGTTTGAAAATAAGCACAGCCCTTCTCTACGAGAAGTATTCTACAATTAAAATTATTTCGCGCCTCTCTACGAGCGGCATAAATCTGGTGCTTTTCTTCGAGAAGCTTCAGTTCATCACGCCAGAGGCGCCGCCAGCGCTAGAAGCACGGACAGCGCTCTCGCTCTCTCTCTCGATTAGATTCAAGATGGCGATTAACATGCACGCCTGAAACCTCTTCTTCCCTTGTCGTGGTGTGAAATCCGTAAGCATCGATGAGATAGCAGCCGAAGTGAAACTCTTCAGCATATTGTTGCTGTGTATGAACTACGTTCGAGGAACCTACAGAGGGCAAAGAGCAGTCGTCAGCCAGGAAAAGCGAATTTTGAAGATACTCGCCCTCAGAACGACAACACACAGAAACGGTGGCCAAGATCAGGTTTCTCGTTTATGAGTCTCGTCAGAGGATCAGGGTTTCTTCTTTCGTCCGAGATAAGTTTAATCTACGATTCAGCTTACCGGATCGATCCTCTTGACTTCTCAAAACTCTCTATTTCTTGCTCATACTTATGGATCAAATCGTAGTGTATGACTCGATATATCTATATGTATGCGTCTTTTTTCTTTGTATTAATGTTTGAATTTAGTTACGACTAAAGGTAGATTTTATGTATAATTATTGTTGTTTATACCAAAGAGAGTATTTAATTTTGTTTTCTAATTAATAATAATAAGCACGTAATTTAGTTTCAGTATTAGTTTACTATACATTTAAGGTTTAATTCTATAATTTAGTTCTTAATTACGTAACGTTATACTCTGATATATTTATTTTACAAGCAATTTCTCCGATTTGGTAAAACTTATATTTATTCTCTATTAAATAACTCTCATCTCAATTCTGTGTGCTCATCTTTGATATCCTGCTGTTCCTAGTGCCGGTTTCCCCCTTTATCTGTTTTTTTATTTTTTATTTTCTTTTATTTGAAGTATTAATTTTATTCGTTCATATCTTAAGTATCTAACAGAATCATAGCAGCGGAACAAGAAAATAATTAGGAATAATTATTTTAGAAGAAATAGTATCAATTATATATCGCACCCCTAGAAGAATACTGTCACAACTCAAAAAATACAAATTTTCATGATTGTGACAGTATTCTTCTAGGGGTGCGATATATATTATATAAAACACAAATGTCTAGTTATAATTCCATTTACCATTTATGCTTTACACGTCTCTCTTCCTCTTTCTCTCCTTCTCTCTCTCTCTCTCTCTCTCTCACTCTCTCTCTCTCTCTCTCTCTCTCTCTCTCAAATTTTAGAAATATACTTACGTTCTGTTCTTGTGATGATGATTTGTCCTTTTTGCCCATGTTGATTGACGAAGAATTTGGTCTAAACCAAAAGAGATGATGAAAGCAATCCCAGCACAAAAAGGGCAAGGGCCGTCTTGGATTTTTTAGGTTTTGCAGCTCACGAGTTTTCACGTATGTACTCGTTATCGTTACTCGTACGCAGTGATTAAAGCTACCTAGCACAAAAAGGGTACCCAGCACAAAAAGGGTAAGGGCCGTCTTGGATCTTTTATTAGGTTTTGCAGCTCACGAGTTTTCACGTGTACTCGTTATCGTTACTCGTACGCAGTAATCAACCCCGGCAGCATAGGCACACAGAGCGTACTGCGCAGCACATGTATGCGTTTGTGCTTGTGTGCGTGTGCTGCCGAGGCTTGTTTCTGGCATCACCGCTCGTATTATCGCCACCAAAATATAGGAGATACAGTAGTTTCGCGCCAATTTATTTAATAACCTATGTACGTAGAGTTTAATAACCTATGTACGTAGAGTATAACGTTACGATTTTACGTGATAAAGTAAATAATAAAGTAAAATGATTATAAAAGTGAAGACGAAAAAAAAGGATAAGAAAAAAATTGAAAAAAAATTGTATGTATATTATATATATCAGTATACATTTATTGATATTGTAAGGAGGTAATGGGATTTGTCAGGAGGTTATCAAATAACCGATGAGCCGTTAAATAATATTTATTAAAGTCACAAGAGCAAAGAGAACTCGTAGCCTGGTTACACAGCCGACAATCAGTCCAAGAGCAATCCGCCATATAATACGTTGTAAATCAACGCGAACCGGTAGCAATAACGATGCGAGACGCCGCTTACTTCGACGTGACCGTGAGCACGGAGCGTACGGACACGCAACTATCCCGGTAACTTAACTTAGGAGAGAACAAGACCAGCCTTGTATAATAATGGCTATACTATGACACGCACGTGGTTCTCAGGCACACGTCTTGAGCTCGACTCTCGAGGACGGGCCCTCTCTCGCCAAAACTGCGCGTTCTGCGCATCGCCCGCGCATCACACCATCGTCTCGCCAATGGTCGCAGACTCGCGTAATCGCTGTGCCAATAGACGCAACCGATGCTACCGTGTGCGCTAAACGCCGGCACGCGCAGTCTCATGGGTAAGGCAGGGACTGATTCCATGCCTTACAGTTCGGCCATACTGACAGTAGCATTCGACCTCGAATGTCTAACTAAAATCTTAAAACAAAAACATTGCTTTTTAAACTATATACTTTAAAGTGAACGCGAAATATAATATATATATCCATAATCATATATATCGGAATTTACTTAGACCTATTAGTGACGCAACTTGAAATCTATATACATATATACAGGGTAGGCCATTTTAATCTACGCACTGAAATCTCTCAAAATCCATAAGTTTAAGACAAAAATATTTCATACGAAAGTTGTATGGTTTCGAGGGGGCCATAAGAGGGTACCATTGGTTTGACCTTGCAGAGTTATTTGAAGGTCACATGAAGGTCACGTATAATTTTTTAAACGGAACATATTTTTTATTGCATATTTTTGTAGCTGACTTCGAGAGCTTTCCAAAACACATAATCAAATGTTTTTTTTCGTTAAGTACATTTCGAGTTATGAAGCTTCACAGCAGTATTTTGACCTTAAAATACCTTGTATGTTGTCATGTTATGGGGTCAAGTTGACTCTTAGGGATCATTCCAAAGTCAAATCAACTTTTCACCCAAATCTCTGTAGATGTGCATGTTATGCATCAAAAAATTCGAATCATCCTACTTTTAGCGCTATCCAGGAACAATGACGTAGTAGAATTCTGTTCCAGTATTGTACTTAACAAAAAAATGTACTTACTTGAAATGTATTTAACAAAAAAAACTTTTAATTATGTGTTTTGAAAAGCTCTCAAAGTCAGCTACAAAAATATGCAATAAAAAATATAGTGTTCCATTTAAAAAATTATACGTGACCTTCATGTGACCTTCAAATAACTCTTCAAGGTCAAACCAATGGTATCCTCTTATGGCCCTCTCGAAACCATACAACTTTTGTATGAAACATTTTTGTCTTAAACTTATGGATTTTGAGAGATTTCAGTGCGTAGATTAAAATGGCCTACCCTGTATATTTGAAAACATTTTTTTTTCTTCCGTATGCGCAATCACAAAGATGAGAATCACAACTTACAAACTAGAAAACTTACAAACTAGAAAACTTTCAAACTAGAAAACTTTATAGGAACAATCTGACTTTAAAGGTATAGTTTCTTAAACTAGTCAGTCTTTTTATCATTATTGTTTTGTACAGGTCTAATCCATAATTTAAGTTTATTTGGAGACAAAATAGAATTATAGGGTCTCGACTCAGGATTAAATCCAGGGATATCTTTAATGACATACCTATTTTTGTTTAAAACTTTACCTACTTGATAAGGACCTTTATAAGTAGACTTTACGGTCTTCTCCTAATTTAAAATTCGTATCTCTTATCATGACGAAATCACCCGCTTTGTATTGGGACGGTTTCTTATGTCTTTCGTCGAAATAGTTATAATTTTTTATTTTATCGGTAGTTTGAAGAGCAATTTCACGACTAGAATCTCTCTCTCTAACAGGATTCAACTCGACCTCTGCCATCTTATTAAGGAAATTAACTAGTTTATTATCTGCATGACAACGTTGGTCAAAACCTAACAATAGCTTAGCCGGGGAAGACTTTAAAGAAGAGTGAAAAGAGTTATTAATAACATATTGTACTGTTATTAATAACATATTGTACTGTATTCAAGTGGGTATCCCACAATTGTTGATCAGATACAATTTTTTTTAATGAAGATTTCAGAAATCTGTTTATCCTTTCCACAAGGCCGTTCGCCAAGGGAGCTGCTACTGTTACTAATCTGTGAGAAATGTCATTAGACTCCAAAAAGTTAGAAAATTCGAGCGACGTAAAAGACGTTTTTCTGTCTGAAACTAATTGTTGAGGAGAGCCAAAGATTTGGAACAACAACGTCATGTGTTTGATGGTTTCTTTCGAACTCGTGGTCTTTACGGGAAAAAGCCAAGTGAAACGAGTACAAGCATCTATCACGACTAAAACGTGTTTAAAACCGTTAGCTGATGTAATCATAGGACCATAATGATCTGTGTGTAGTATCTGAAAAGGGGAGGAGAGAGAGTCCGTCTCCTGCAATTCTCCTTCGCACGTATTAGATGACACGTTATTTAACAGACATGTGACACAGTTGTCTATGTGATCAATGACTCTTTTCCTCATGGAGGGAAACCAATAGTTATCGTTGATACCTTGAATCGTTTTCTCTACGCCGCAGTGAGCCATCTTTCCATGGTAAATCCTCACGATATTATTCACCATGGCTTCATGGATTGCAAATCGGGGTTTATCTGGGCTCTTTTTATAGACAAGACCATTAATTAGTGCAAATTTATTGTTATCGTTAAATCTTCACTGATACTTTTCAGTTTTTGATCCTGGAGCTGTTTATACTCAAGCTCCTTTTCAAGAGGCATTGTCTCTATGTGTGCGACAATCCGACTAAGGGCGTCAACATGAACCATTTGGCGACCTGCACGGTGCAAAATTTTAAATTTATAATTTTGAAGTTTCAAAGTCCATCGAGCAATTCGCGGATTCAAGTGCGCTTTTTTTATTGCAAAAACTAACGCGTGGCAATCGGTGACTACCGTGAACTCGATGCCATACAAGTAAATGTGAAATCTTTCGATAGCCTTTACTACCGCCAACATTTCAAGTTCGAAGCTGTGGTAATTTACTTCAGCTTTATTCGTTGCCTGGCTATAGGCGCCCAATAATTCGTGTTTTGCTTTTGAAGCAGAATGCCTGCTAACGCTAAATTGCTAGCATCAGTATGAAGTTCTGTTTTAAATTGTGGATTATATAAACGCAATACAGGGAAAATCAATTCTTCCTTCAGATTCTTAAACGCATTAATGCACTTCTCGTTAAAATCGAATTTAGATGATGTCCTTAAAAGATCACTCAAGGGTTTAGCTTTACTAGCGTAATCCTTGATGAATTTTCTAAAATAATTCGTGAGTCCTAGGAATCTTTGGACTTCCACCATCTTTTTAGATATAGGAAATTTCTTAATAGCTTCTACATGTCTTGGACTAATAGTGATTCCCGTAGGTGATAAGACATAACCAAGATATTCCACTGATTTCTCAAGAACAGACATTTTCCCCGGTTCAGTTGAAATTCATATTGTTTGAGCAATAAAATAACTTTTTTGATAATTTGCAAGTTATCTGAAATTGTATTAGTTGGAATCAATATATCATCCATGTAAACAATAATACTATCTTGCCTTATTAAAGGCTGCAGAATTTGTACCAGTCGCTTTTGGAAATCCGCGGGGGCTTCGCTATAGCCGAAAGGAAGGCGGGTATATTCATATCTACCGTCCGGAGTGGCAAACGAGAAATATCGTGTATGTTCCGGATGTATTTTAATTTGATGGAATCCATCTTTCAAATCCAAAAGTGTAAATATTGACTTGTCGCCTATGCGAGCTAGACAGTCTTCTGTTAATGGAAACGGATATTTCTGTTTTACTATTCTTTCGTTCAGCGGACGCAAATCCACACATAGTCTCATTGAGCCATTCTTTTTACGCACCGGCACGACCCTAGCGCAGTACGGTGAATTACTCAGTTTTATAATTTTCCTTTTAAGTAGGTCGTCAGTGATCTCCCTTATTTGACGTCTTTCCGTAAATGCAAAACGTCTTGGAGCGAAAGCGAAAATTGAGTTATCTTTCAAAATGACTTCCACCAAGTACTCCTCCTCCGGAAGGGGAACGGACGTATTATCCACTTCTTTTATGACTGCTTTTAATTGCTGATTTACACTTGCTTCGAAATCAGTCGACAAGTCTTCTAAAGAAAGGTCAGTAAACCTTGAATTTACATTAAATGTATCCATTATCTCCACTGATGCTACTTCCGATAATAATTCCAGTTTATTATCTGAATTTTTATCAGAGGTGTTAATTAATACTTCTAAGACGTTAACCAACACTTCTTTGTGGATCGTGATGAAGTCGCGTCCAATAATCAGATCTGTAGAAATGGAGTCGTCTTGAAAGATATGTAAGTCTATTTTTGTTGTAAATAAATGAGGTACTAATTCTAATTCTATTGTTGTAGAAATTATACCGTTAATTCTTATAGGAATATTATTTACAGCTTTGTACGATTGTTTCGTAGCTTTCAACAAACTATCAGAGGTTTTAAAATAAGAATTGTAAATTGATGGTCGAATAAAGGAGATCGGGCTACCCATGTCAAGTAAAGCGCGTAAATTGCAAGAGATGCTATTAATTGAAATTACTTTAAGCACCATATCACTTATCTCGAATTTTATGTCCGAAGTATTGGTGACCGTAGATACTGTATTGTCCTCCTCTGTAGACTTCTCCACTTGTGCGACTGGACCAGAGGTAGAGGATTGAGTACTCTGCGATGACTGCTCTTTCTTTTTCAGCTTGAAGCATTCCGCACGTACATGTCCTTTGCCGTGGCAGTAATTACATTTTTGACCCTTGCCACTGGGTTGACGATCTGCTTTATCGATAGAACCACCATTGTCCTTATTACCATCTGTCTTGAAGTTTGTATTTTTTGCTTTGTCGCCCTTAAATTTGTAGGTCTGGAAAGCTTTGGGCGAGTCAACACACACTGCTGACACTTGATGCATCTCTTGTAAGAAATCGTCCAATGGTAGATTTCTAACGCCAGCTGCTGCTGCCTTCACTGCACGGTCGCCAATGCCACTGATTAGTAGTTGAACGGAATTTTTATCTGTTAAGTCCAGACTTTCCATTAAGGCCAATTTGTCCATCGCGTAGTCCTGGAAAGACTCGATACTTATATTTCATTTACGTGCTTCGACTTTTTGCATGACAGCTGTGAAAACTACATTTCTTCGAAATCTGCTAATAATAGCTTGCTTGAAACAATCCCAGTCTCTATTGACCACTCCTGCTTTCAAATCAAACCACTTACGGGCTACCTTTGTGAGCTTTGAGGCAGCTGCGGAAAGCATGTCCACCGAACAAACTCTATGTAGTAGTGCAGTGCTTTCGATCTTTTCTATCCAGTGTTCTACATCCTCCTCCTCGCTTCCGCAAAAGGAGGATATCTGCCCTATCAAAACTTTAGTGGCGTTACCAACTGAGAAAGCAGGTACCTGTGCATAACGCAAGTGATTGGTTGCGTCAAAGCGAGTTCCCTGTGTAGCATGTAGCATGTGTCGTACGCTGTGGTATCCTGTGGCTGACTTCTAGTATTTGTGGCAGGTTGACTATTATTTACAGCAGGTTGACTATTATTTGTGGACATAGTAATTAAAATCTAATTCATTTGTTGATGCATAGTTTGTTGCATAATCATACATAGTTGAGACATAGAATCTTCCGGTGGCGATGTTGACCGCACATTACTGCTAGCCGTTGTCTTCCTTGTAACCGCGCTCGCCTTTTGTGTGCTGGGCGCTGCTGCTGGCTCTGGGGATGACGCTTCACCAGAGGCATTTGCAAATTGCACTTGCGGAAATTCATTCAAAGGTCCATTTTTTTCAAATGGGCTAAGATAGCGTTAATACAGGTCTCACGATCTTTATGCACTTTAAGACCGTATCGAGTAAGTTCGTCCTTTAAGTCCTTATACGACATATCGTTGTACTGTTCACGCGACATAGTCCGGCTTCAGCACAAGGCACACACAAAGGACGGGATCAAATATGCCGGCACTCGCGACCGTTAACAAAAAAAACTGTACTCAGACCACGTTGGATTATCCCACTTCTGAGACTGTAAGGAGGTTATAGGATTTGTCAGGAGATTACCAAATAATCGATGAGCCGTTAAATAATATTTATTAAAGTCACAAGAGCAAAGAGAACTCGTAGCCTAGTTACACAGCCGACAATCAGTCCAAGAGCGATCCGCCATATAATACGTTATAGATCAACGCGAACCGGTAGCAATAACGATGCGAGACGCCGCTTACTGACGCCGCGTACGGACACGCAACTATCCCGGTAACTTAACTTAGGAGAGAACAAGATCAGCCTTGTATAATAATGGCTATACTATGACACGCACGTGGTTCTCAGGCACACGTCTTGAACTCGACTCCTGAGGACGGGCCCTCTCTCGCCAAAACTGCGCGCTCTGCACATCGCCCGCGCATCACACCATCGTCTCGCCAATGGTCGCAGACTCGCGTAATCGCTGCGCCAATAGACGCAGCCGATGCTACCGCGTGTGCTAAACGCCGGCACGCGCAGCCTCATGGGCAAGGCAGGGATTGATTCCATGCCTTACAATATATTTATACTGTGTCATTTTCCTTTATGATTCTATATGCTATGTATTCTCAGAGTATCGTTGCATTGTTAAATCGCTATTTATAATAATGATTGGTTTGAGATTGGTCAAGATCTGATTATTTCTAATTGCTTTTAGAAAATTTAATTTTAATATGATTGTTAATTCAATATGATTGTCAATATGATTGTACATTCGATGCATGATTATTTGGAAACATGTGCTTTCAAAATAATATAAAATAAAATAGCTTTTAAAAAAATCAATATTATACTATATTTTAATATTTTAAATTTTATATTTGCAAAATATCGTAACTGTCAAATTGTTTTACAATTCTTACATTATGTTTACAATTTAAATCAGATTTTTTCATAAAAAAATAAAAATATATTTGGATAACGTGCATATTCTTAGCAAATTAATAATATTGTATTTGTTAATTACTTAATATTTATTTTTTTCAGCTACGATTATTTGAAGAACAAGAGAAAGGAACGAGGTAAAAGGAAGAGAAAATATGAAATACGATACAACGAGACGTAAAGGTAAATAGAAGAAGGAAAAAGCAGAAGATAATAAAAAACATAATTATTATATTGTTCAGGTATGTTTATATGACATTTAGCCAATGTGTTCTTTGGATTGTCATTTATTAAAATACATAACAAGATATTTGATAACAGATTTAGAAAACGTAATATTTGAGAAAGCAATTTCGTAATGAACATGATACTTTGTAATGTTTGTTTATATTCTTAGCTTAATATCATTTTCATGAATTTGTAACGTTGCTCTTTCGCGAGTTTCGCTCTGATTCGCTCGGTCGGGATCAGGGCTCGTGAAAGGGTTTAGCAAGACAGCAGACGTGGTGTACGTTAAAAGAAAATGTTTATTTAAAATAAATGATAGAGTGCATGTACATGTATGAATCGTGAGTATTTACAAATGCTTGAATCGATGTGCGTGTAAGATGCGCGTGTTTAAAGTTTCGGTGTGTGTGTTTGTAAATGTGTCGGCGGCGTGCGTGTATAACGGTATATATAGTGTGTATATAAAGGTATATATAGTGCGTGTATAAATGTGTATGTAGCGCGGGTATAAATGTACATATAGTGTGCGTATATATAGTGCGTGTATAACTGTATATGTAGCGCGTGTATAAATGTGTATATAATGCGTGTATCTGGATTCGGTAAGTCGGTCTATCAATGTGTATTCGGTGTATATTACGGTTTAAAGGTCCCGTCGTGTTTATCGCCGCGTCAGCTGTTCGGGCGTGCGGGGCGCGAGAGAGCGCGAGGCGCGAACGTATGGTTCGGCGTGGGCGCGATTTGGTTCTGTGTTGCGTATTTTATCCGTGCTTTGGTGGTAGGATGCACTGGGAGGCAACGCTTGACGAGATCGCTGGTCGGCGGCAGAGATCTCTCTACCCGCTGAGTTATTAAGATCGTTGCAGGTGTTTTGTCGGATCTTTATCGAAAACGTCGAGATCTCTTGACAGAGACTGAGTTCGCTCAACCTCGGTGTTTTCGGTTTAGGTTGGTCGGGAAAACTCTTTCGCAAGATGTGCCGCGATCACACGGCGGAGACTGAGTTCGCTCAACCTCTTTTCTCTTGTCGAGAGCGTGTTCGGGATCGGATGTCAGGTACTATACAAGTACTGAGCGAGATCTGGAACGGAGTGAGTTTCTCGGTATCGGGTCGCCCTTTTTATACCGAACAATTACCCGTTCGGGTAATTTCGGCGAGGTTCGTTGGGCCCGATTTGTTTCACCTAAAACGAGTAATTATCGAGACAAGTTATTTCGACGGCGTTCGGGTGGTGCGGCAGGGACCGTTGCTCGGCGGTTTCCGTCAGGATTCGGAGCGGTTCAGAAGCGCCGAGACAACGGCCCTGGCTTTAGGCGACGGCGGCCGTATAACGGCTCGATTCGGTCGCGAAATTGAAATAATTAAAAAGGGCTTATAGCGCCGCTGCATTTGCCCAACTGGTGTTCGCCGGGCGGCAGCCTTCCGGCGGATCGACGGCCGGGTACAACGATCGCTTAGGGGGGATCGTTACAAATTTATTGCAGATGTTTAAAGTGTTGTCTACTATTAATATCAATGCAAATCCTTAATTGCTGAATAAATGAACGCTCTATTCTTCGAATAATGTCAGATATAATAATAGTTATACGTAATAGTTAAATGTAATCATGGTCTTTTAGTACTCTCTAAAATATCTAAAGGAGTTAAATCTGTAGAACGTATTATCAAGGCTGGTGTCATTATTACATCTGACATTATTCTTCATTACACCTGACATTATTTTCATTATATCTGACATTATTCATTACACTTAACATTTAAATTATTCAAAGAATACCTCGTTTATTTATTTAGCAATTAAGAATTTGCATTGATGTTGATAGACAACACTTTGAACATTTCATTGCAATAAATGTGTATATCGATCATGATCGATATACACAAATATAATGTACGATCTGTATATATATTTATATTCTCAACACTCCCACTCACTGAGTACATTATTTACATTAAACATACCAACACACTCTCTTAGCATTCTGAATCTATCCTTCGATAGCGCTTTCGTGAATAGATCCGCAAGTTGAATATCGGTGCTTATGTATTTAATATCTATCTCTCCGTTGTTATATTTTTCTCGTATAAAGTGATATCGAATATCGATGTGTTTGGTCCTTTTGTGAAATTCAGGATTCTTAATGAGGCGTATCGCGCTCTGATTATCGATATTCAATACAATCGGACCTTCACATCGATATTCTTGAGGAGCTGTTTCAGCCAGACTGCTTCTTTCGTCGCGGTACAGGCCGACACGTACTCGGCTTCTGTTGTACTTAATGAAACTATTTTTTGTCTTTGCGATCCCCAGATCACACGGGACCTCCGTTTAACAGAGAGACATAGCCGGAAGTTGATCGTCGCGTGTCAACGTCACCGGCATAATCCGCATCTGAATATGCAAGTGGAGATGAATGAATTCCTTTGCTTCGATAAATTATTAATAAATTTCTTGTCTCCTTTAGATACCGAATTATACGCTTTACTGCTTCCCAATGTGGCTGATTATAATTACACATGTGTTGACTGACAACATTTACCGCGTACGAAATGTCGGGACGACTAACAATGGCCAAAAAATTTAGACTTCCGACTGCCTCCTGATAAGATATTTTCAAATTAAATCGTTATTCTTATCAGCAAATCTCAGTATCGCATTGGGATCTGCCGGTATGCTTAAAGGCCTCGAATTTATCATATTGAAGCGCGATAATTCTATCGATATAATTTTGTTGATGTATTGATATTGACTTATTTTTACGATCACGCTCTATTTCTAAGTCTACGAAAATACCCGATTTTTCCACCGTTATGTCAAATGATTTACGGAGCGTACTCACAACGTTGTTGATTGTATCTATCGTTTTCACCAAGATTAAACCGTCATCTACATATAATACTAAAAACACAACCGATCCTTTAATCAAATCCTTGTAAATACATTTATTCGCTTTACAGGCTTCGAACTGAAATTGTTGCAAAAAAGAAGTGAACTTTAAATTCCAGCACCGTGACGCCTGTTTCAATCCGTATAACGCTTTTACCAATTTACATGCCGCGTTTTTATCACTTACATTCAGACCACTTGGCAATTTCATATATATTTCTTTGGTAAGTTCTCCATAGAGAAACGCCGTCTTCACATCGAACTGACAGATTTCCATGTCTGTCGCAATGGCCAACAAGATGCGTAGACTGTCGTACCGCACCACCGGAGAAAACGTTTCCTTGAAATCCACGCCTGCACACTGTGTGAAGCCTCTGGCACAGAGGCGTGCCTTGTATCGTTAAACATCACCAGACGGAGATCTCTTGTTTCTAAAGACCCAACGTGAATCGATGATTTTCTTCCCCGCGGGCAGTGGAACAGTGGACCAGGTTCCATTTTTCTCACGGGCATCAAGCTCCTCTTGAATAGCGTTCTGCCATTGCGTTGCATTTTTACCATTGATAGCTTCCGAATACGTTGTCGATTCATGAAACTCGACGAAGTGAGCTTTGAATCTTTCGGGGGCGCGTATCAGCTGGCGATTTCTTAATTGGCGCTTCTCATCTCCTGATGAATGGACATCATCATCTTCGTCCAATGAATTCTGCGCGTCGGAGAACACGTCATCTTCTCCCACTGGAACGATGTCGTCTTGTAATTCTTGAACGGGAGCCAATTTCGCCGGTATCTCAAGCTTGATGTCAAGTGTATTTTGCTCGTTTTTCACACAGGTTGACACTTCATTAAATGTAACGTCTCTGCTGACGTAAAATTTTTTTTACGAGAGATCATAGAGCCAATAATTTTGTGATTCTCCGTGATAACCAACTAGTATCGCTCTCTTGGCTTTTGCATCTAGCTTTGTTCGTTGTATCTTCGGAATATGCGAATAGGCTTCGGATCCAAACACCCTGATGTGTGATAGATCGGGCTTCTTACCATGCCAGACTTCGTATGGCGTTGCTCTTTCAACCTGAGAAGTCGCTGTCCTGTTGATGACATATACTGCCGTGTTGACGGCCTCCGCCCATAGAAAGCGTGGCAAATTTTTTGCCTCGAGCATGGTCAATGCTGACTCGACAATCGTTCGATTGTCACGTTCCGATCGTCCATTCTGCTCCGGTGTGTGAGGAGCCGTGGTCTCGAGTTGAATTCCATAATTTGTTAGGAATTGTTTCATGAAATTATTAATATATTCCCGTCCGTTGTCGATTCTTAATGTTGTAATTGATCGATTAAATTTGTTTCTGACCAATTGCACGTATTCTTTGAAACGATCCAGTAGGTCTGATTTATGCTTAATGAAGAATACATGTCGGAAACCAGACGCAATATCTTTGAAAAAGACGTAGAATCTTGCTCCTCCGATGGAATTTACCGACATGGGGCCACAGACATCGCTGTGAATAAAATTCGCCCGGCTCTCGCTTCACTCGTGTTTTTATCTTTGGGAATGTAAATCAATGTGACTTTCCAAGTTGACACGGCGCACAAAAGAAATCCTTGACATCGTCTATTATCATTCCGTGAACCAACTTCACCGAATTCTGTATTGCTCGCTTGTTTACGTGTCCTAAACGGTCATGCCAAAGTCGCAGGCTGTTTCCCTCTGCTGTCGTGTGTGCCTCGTCGTTGTCTTTGTTCGTTGATTTGATAACAAGTTTATATAGCTGTGTTGTGTTTTTACTAAATGTATGGGCGGTCAGGATAGGACGGAGAAAAGTAATAGTTAACACTGCACTAACTCTGGAGAATGATAATATATATTTAATATACGTGTGCTCCGTAGCCGGTACAAAACGGGAGAGAGCAAGTCCTGCTCCGTATCGCGAGTCCTGGCTGCGTAGGCACACGGAAAAGTGGGGGCCATGATTTGGCATAATCGGGGGCTCGTGGTGATAAGGGCGACATCACAATTCGATTCGCTCGCGGATCCATAAACGCGCGCGTAATATAAATGTCGATACGTATCAAGCTGGTTGCTTTGTTTAATACCCTCTATGACAACCTTGCCGTTACGTATTATTTTAATAGATTTCTTCGTCATCACCACGTTCAAACCTTTTTCGGTGCACAGGCCGATAGAAAATAGGTTCTTTCGAAAAGTCGGAACATACGCGACGTTTTCGATATTAAAAGTTGTGACGTGGCGTTTCGCGCCCGTCACAAGGGCGGACGCGCCCGGCCGGGAACGGTCAAAAAGGGCGTAATAGTATAAGAGACTTTGTGAGCGAGCGGCGAACTTTACGCCGCCTCGCTCTTTTCCGGATGAAGTATCGGGAGTTGAGGTGGTGGCCCCGGAGCGTAATTGTTATAGGAAGAAGAAATCCTGAGGAAGCGAATTCGGGTGAGGAGAGCAGCGGAATGGTCGAGAGCGGTGCGCACGGAGCGGAATCGCGCGACGGGCCAGGTATGCGACCGATGTCATTATATTACGAATTTTACCGAGTCGCCTAAGAACTGTTACTGCCGAGTAATTTTTACAGCCTCGGAGAGCCTACGAATCGCGGACAGCACGAGGAGGAGAAACAGGCGCCTACATCCCGAGACGAGGGTAGTTAACTCCGAGGGGCCCGACACAGCATCCCGAGAGGAAAGAGGGAGCACACGGGACTGATCACCCCGCGAGGATCCCTGCATTAGAGAAAGGCCAGCTTAAATTAATTACGAGGGCCGTCCGAGATGCGTTCGGAGCCGCCAACATAACGCTGCGACGGCAGGACTCCCGAGAGCAAAGGAGAAAACAAAATTATGTACCACGGCGTAAGAGAGCCAGCGACCGGAGATAGGAATCGAGATCGAAGCGAAAATCGATTTTCGGCCCTGAACGGCGCGCGCAGCGCCACCGCGTGCGGCTACCGGCGTGCCGCCGGCCCATCGAAAATCACTGCTTGACGGGACGGCGACCCCGACGGATCCAGGGACATCGACCGGCGACGAAGCAATTGTAAGGCCACCACTTCGACTTCCCGGTAAGCGCGGACTCGGCAGGGACCCGTGTAAGAATCAAGTTATACGAATCGCGTTACCGAGCCGATAGGCTCGTTTGCTATTATCGAGTCTTTTTTACGTTACCGAGATAATTGTCGTACCGAAATCACGGGGCCCGTGTTGAGATCCGCGTTAATAATAACTTTATTCATTAGCCTTCTTCGCCTTCGAGGGGCGCCGTACCGAGTCGACAGTCCTTGTATCTACGTCAAATTCACGTCTCGTAAGATTGTATAGAGTCATTAGTTACTACATTGTTCTTGTTTAAGCCATTGATTTAAAGTTAATGTAATAAAAGACACGAGAGAATTGTCGTCGAAATGCTACCGAGATAAACGGTTAAAGCCGAACAGATTATGTAGTTCGAGAAGAAGTGACGATCTCCTGTTAAGTTAACGAAAGTAACCAGTCCCCTGTAAAGATCGTGGGAAATACATTCTATATTATTTTATATGTGACGTTGTTGTCTGTGTAATTAGTCCTCTCTCTCTCTCCGGGATTTCGGGCCTCCTTCCCCTCGCGAAAAAGAACCACGCCACTCTACCAAAAATCATGATACCGAGCTACCGCGGTTGAGCCGTCGTGCGATTTATCGATTAAGGTTATAACGATAAGCGGTGCGGCCTGACCGTACCTGGCGCCCAAATACCGTAAGTGTCGAAGTTCGTCCGCGAATAATTAATACCGAGCACGACGAAGTTGCGCGTGCTTTTCCGAGATACCGAGGGAAAAATACGTTGCAAATTTAACCACTGTCCGTTGACTAAACTCTTTATCGGTACTGTGCCAGAACCTTTCACCTCACACGCAGTATCGTCGCCGAGATAAATTGACCCAGAGCATTCTTTGAAACTCGAAAACCAATCACGACGAAAAGTTATATATCGTGAGCACGCACTATCTCCATACCACGCATCACGAGCATCGTTATTCAAAAGTCTTTCCCTTTCACGATTTACAGTACTAAACGCGAACATGTCTGTCGGTGTAGATCCTTCGACCGCAATAAGAGCACTCACGTTAGCTTCGCTATCTTTGTTAGCAATATCGTTCTTCCGTTTTTTACATGATCTGATTAGATCTGATTAGATCCCGTTTTATCACAATAGAAACACTTGACATTTTTGTTCGTGCCCCGATGATTCTTTCCATCACTTTTCCGCGAATTGTTTTTTGCACTCGACGTATCTTTTTGTGTCACAACACTCAAGGCAGCAGTTTTTTCATCGTCGTTCGTCAGTCTATTTTCTTCCTCTATTAATCGCTCGCGTAGGCTCTCGATAGTTTGGCTCGCCAGGGGTACACTATTCCAGGCGGTAATTAACGCGTTGTATTTTGAGGGAAGGCTGCCGAGTATCTTGGCCATTAACTCTGTATCAGAGATCTGCTCACCGAGATCTCGAAGTTGTCTTGTCATATTCTCAATCTTTGATATGTGTTGAGCAATACCGTCGCCTGGGCTCATGCTATACGCATGGAATTTTTTATTTAGATGCAGCAGATTTGATGCCGAGCTTTGTTTATGGATGCTGCAAAGCTTGTTCCACATCTCTTGAGCTGTGTTGCATGTTACCAAATATTCGAGCTGGGAATACTCCACTGCTGTTGATATGAGGCACATGGCGGCCGCGTTATTCATTGTCCACGTGGCGAATGTAGCATCAGCCACTTCTGGTTTAACTACACATCCATCTACGTATCCTCTGAGTCTCTTCGCCACTAATATGGTAGTCATCTGGAACTTCCAGAGCTGAAAATTGGTCCCGTCGAATTTCGTGATTTGTTTCACGCTTACGTTCGTAATTTTTATCCAGTTGTGTGTAACCTGCAGCTAACTGTTCTTTCCGCTATCATATCGTACGGAGAAGTCTTTCACACCAAAATGGCGTGACCACGTTGTCTATCAACAAGTCTTTCACGATTCCGCGCACACCAATAAAATCGATTTGAAAATACTTAAATACCAATTCCAGACACCGTGCCTGGGCCCATAACCTGTTGAATTTTCCGCAGATTGGATCGAAAAGATCGGTAATAAAAGAAAACTTCGAGATCGTATGAACTAATATATTTGAATATAATTACTTGTTTGGAAAATCTCATCCTTTCAAATCAACCTCCTAAACGGCTTTTCACTCACTCACTCATTTTCTCTCATTTTCTCTCGCACGCATCCTTCTTCCCTATTCTCCGCGGCCTTGACTAAATCCCGGCGCCTGGCTTATCGATGTCACTAGCCTCACCGCGACTCTATCAGCCAATAATAATCGCGCTCATATGATCCTCCTCAAGCTCCTGCATCGATATCGACCCAACAAGTGTCGCAATTCGCTCGTGTATACGTCTCAGATAATCTAACAGTAGCTTTGTTCGAATCAATTATACGGTCATCGGTGTGTTTCTCAGCGAGACTCAATATATTTAACCATCAACATCTATATCGGAATCGTCTCACGTGGTGAATCAACGACCAGGTTTTCTAACCAAGGACACAAAAGAGTGCGGGTCATCTGCTCGGTTACGACCGACCTCTTTCTCTCGGAAATTCTCATCGTTCGGATTAATCTCTCTTAAACCTACGATCTCTTTCTACTAAAAATTATAATAGTGATTTTTGGCAGTCATTCTCTGAGAACTGTAAATACTACATTTATTACTTTAATTTCTTCTCGCGTCATCTTTACATTATTTTTATTTTTTATTATTATTTTTTCTTTTGTATATATTCTCTCTTAATTAGCATATAATAACCAACTTTCGTATTATTAAATAAAATAAGGTATATATTTTTTTTGAGTGAAAGTTCAGTGACTATCTTTTCTTCCACTACCACACCGATACCAGAACTTTCCCGGATCTTTATCAAACATTACTTGAACGCGAGAATCGGGAGTATCGTCTTATCGCCACGCGCGACCGAACAGTAAGTAAGGTAAGCACGCCGGTTACCCGCACACATCGTCGCAGGAATGTTAGGCTCCCAAAGTCGGAGAAATCAGAAAAACACAATAGTAATCGCTCCTGCCTGTACGTACGATAGATGTCTCGATCATGATCGATATACACAAATATAATGTACAATGTGTATATATATTTATATTCTCAACAATATCTCTGAAAGAATCAAATTTAAATTATTTAAATGTAATATAACTGTTCTATATAACACACACACAAGCAAAACATTGACATTTTATACAACAGTGACATTTTAGAGATAATTTAAATTAATAATTTAACAGTTACGTTATTATTCTGATATGTTTAATAGAAAATTATTAATTATTAGAAAATTATTTCAGGTAAAATTTCTATTTTGATATGATATAAAATATTTTGTAAAATATTCACTTTTTTATTAAAATATTTACGAATCTTTTTGAAATAATGGACAGAATCAATTCATATAAGAATCACAATACTATAATATATTATTCATATACGAGCATGCAAGATGCAATAGTCGTGAATCATTCAGTTTATTTTTCATTGTATATATAAATTTATAATTACGTATAAATTTTTCTTTAAATGTTTCATAATTTGTGTTTACTATGTAATGTTGTTTCTTAATGAAAAATATTGTTTGAAATGTCCTGAATTATACATATATTACTTGATGTGTAACTTAAATATCTCTTTAAATAAGGGTATATACACCACCACACCACCACACACCACCATCACCACCACACATTGATGATAAAGGTACTGATAAGGGTAAATCTTAGAATGAATAATTTATTTTTTGTTAATTTATTATATTGGATCATTTAATGTTCTGCAATAATCAATATTTATTAAAATTTGAATTGTAAAAATTTAAACATTATGATACAAAATAATTAAAGTTAAGATTAGTAAATAAATAACCTTATGTTCTTTTTAAATTTAAAAATAATAAAGGAGGGTGATCATTTTGGGCGGTTTCTGGGCCCCTTTCTCTACAGTTCAAATATGGCTCAATTTATTTGTTATGAAGTCCTGATCAAAAGTTGTAAAGAGAGTTTTTCTGCAGGACGTGCAGGAGAGGCTGTATTGGTCTTAAAATCCTTTGTTAAGAAAATTGTTCTTTCTCTTGTTTCTAAAGATTTGTGATATTTTTTTAGTATTATCTTAAATTTAAAGACCCGATAAAGCTTCCATTAGGTTTTTTATCACTATCCGAAGTAAACAACGGTCCGTGCGGGTTTAACCCGAAGTAGCAATTGTGTTGCGGCTGTAATATCGCGGTCACGACTACGTGAATATATTACGCATGTGTAGTGGTAAGTGGTGAGAACAAGTAGTGAGATTGGCCGGCGTAAACATAACATACATATACTTCCCCCACGGGCGCAGAAGCAATTTCGTCGCCTCAGTGAACATTCTAAGTTGTGAATTCACAATAACGGATTTCTCTGAAAGCGTTCTTTTCGTGTTCATGGCACTTAGTCGCACGGAGACGATGCAATCGGATACTAGTGGCGAGGCCTCGTGCTCAGATATTCCAATGCATCCATTGCGTTGTGGATGTTGTGGAAAGTCTCTTTTGAAAGAAAAACAAAAGCATTTATTAAGTCTTCCTGAAAATGCCGATGTTTTTCAATATGTCAGGAAGCATTACATGGAGGCCAGAGAACGCCGTCGAAAAAATAGAGATGAAGGTTTACAGCTACCTAATGAACATGACTATATTTGTCATGCTTGCTATCATAAGGCGCGATATGTGCCTTCTGATCAAAAAGAAGCGACTCCTACAATCACTCTTTTAACATCACGAGCTGTGAGTACCGAAAAAAAATGCGTTTTTGGCTGTGTTACTAAGGAACGATTTCGAATATCTCTCGAAACGAGACAAGATGTTCTTCGTAGGTTCCGTTTTTACTTGCCGCTCAATTCTAGAGTCTGCGCTAGGCACAATAACAATATTTGGACTGAAGTAGCCCTATATTTCAGTTCACTGCTAAACAAATCGAAGAATTGATTGACTGCCTTATTGAAACATCTACTATTTCGTCAACGCGGTCAATCAATTTTGATTATATCGAAGAAATGCTCGATAGGCTGGTGCAAGACTGGACTGGTGTTACAAAAAATTAATTTATTGAACTATGTAAGAATGCTCCTAGTAGAACGTCTTTAGGTTGTCTCCTGGTTAAATATCGAAAAGCTCTCTCAGATCAAGCCATCGCAGACCTTTTCGATAAAAAAAATTCGAGAACAAATGTCGAACGATGAATGAATGTCGCTCGCATCAGTCTGTATAATCAGTTTGTTCCATATCTGGGCATTCATATATTTGAAGCTGATAACAGATCGGTTCTTCTTGATCATAGAACAGTAGTATCCCGAAGTCTCTTCTGTGCAGACGATAATAATCGGGCAATTACCATTTGGGATGGTACTTACATCTATTGTCAAAAGAACTCCATCTATAGATTCCAAAGAACATCCTACAGTATGTATAAGCACCGAAATCTTGTTAAACCTATGTGTTAAGAAGAGTGCCGAGGCGAGCCGCTCTAAGAAACTAACATTTTTTGAAATTAACTAATTTGGCGAGGGCGACCGGGAACGCGCGCCTGCGGTGAGTCAGGCCTCGGAACGGATCCTCTAATCGATACTTCGGTGATCCTTGCGTGGTCCCGAAGGAGTGAAAGCGCACGCGTAATCTCCAAATCGGAGTATTGCGCAACGCGAGACACGCGCAGAATTGGCGACCGCAGGATTTTCGTCAACAGCGCAACTCGATCGATTAGCGGATCAATCAGCGTGATCCAAGAGGCATATCTCATCCCCACCTCCAAGTCGCTTTCGGAAACGAACTACCTCGTGGCGAATTAATACAGCCTTCTTCCGTTACGTACAGTGTGAGACAGACGTACGAAAGTGAGCTCCAAATTTTCTCTCGCCGCGTTCTGCGCCAACAACGGTCATCGCGCGAAAATTAGCTTCTATCTTAATTACGCGGTCTGCGCCAACTTTCGGTCGTCGCGTAAAACCGAATTGAGTAAATGCATTAATTGCAAACCTCAATTTCAACTGCGAATTCTTGATTAACTTAGTTCTCAGAAATCTCGACGGAGTTCGCGGCATCAGTTGCATGATCAAACCACTGGATCGATCTCCGTAGTTTCTTTAGACCATCGCCTTTGTCTTTATATTTAATCATTAAGGAACTTAATAATTAAACGCAAAAATTATTGTTGCGGTGTTCCGGCAACTGTGAGTGATTCCGAGTAGGCGATCGTTTCCGTCTGGTGTGGTTTTGGATTGAGTCTGTTACGATTCGGCGATTTCCGTCTTTTCGCGGTCGCGATCGCTTACTGCGACGCGTTCAAGATATCCGACGTTCGCGATCAAGATTTCCGATCGATGAGTGCCGCATCAGGTGCTCGGCAAGATTTCCGTCGCGTCCTCGCAGCTCCACAAGAAGCGATGCAAGATTTCCGTTCGATTTTATAAAACGGACTTCGCCGGATGTGTATGTAATTCTCGATATACATTAATAATTTTATTACTCGGTCGACTCGCTCACTTTCGCTGTGTATATAGACTTTTCCTTTTAAGTTTTTTTGTTTTTTTTTGTGTCATTCAGTTTCGTTCGATTATAAATATACTTTTTTCTGTGAGGTATATTACTTTATCAATTATTCATCGATCTCGTATCCTTCCGTTTCCTTTCCTTCGCTTCCGCTCTCCGCCTCGCGCTTCGCGCCCCGATCAGGGCGATCCGGCAAATACAAAATTGAACCTCGAGTAAACCCGCGGTCGAGGTCGAAACACTATGGTTGCTGTTGCACCAGACGGTCACATAATAGATCTCTTCGGTCCTTTTGATGCTAATAAGTCTGACGCTGATATTATGTTATCCTTATTTAAAGATTCAAATGGTGTTCGTTCAAGGTTTTAACAAAGAGACATTTTTATTGTAGACCAAGGCTTTGCATCAGCTATTCCTGTATTAGAGGGTTACGGATTCGTAGTAAAAATGCCAGAATTCATTGAACGCGGTCAAACCTCTCTTTCGGTTGAACGAGCGAACAGATCACGATTAGTGACTGTTTGAACTTTCTGTTTAAGAATCGCGAACTATGTCGGACGATCCGTTATAGCGTTGCGAGAACGGTCTTTCATAAGAAACTGCGGATTGATAAGTTGGTGAGAGAAATAATTATAAATTTTCACTTTCACTGAAAACTAATTCTTTATTAACAATCAACACTAATAAAATTGTATAAGCTGAATGGCGAAGCCAGTTAACAAATGTAATTAGACGTGAGAACTATATAACGTGGTTTCAATGTGCACGCTGAACGAGATCTGCCGGCCGGCACCTTTTCCGGAAGCACCCGGTAGACCTTTTCTTAGAAACGCCTATCAGCTCGCGGAATTCGAACCGCGAGCCAATTACGCAAGGCCACGCGATAACCGGATGGATTATCGCGCTGCGTGGGCGATCAACGAAATTTTGAGATCGCGTAATTCGCGCGGGGCGCCGTCGAATGTCGCCATCGATCGCTTATCTAAATCGCGGAGCGCGCCTAAGGTCTCGTTCCTACCGCGAGGCGATTTGCCATGTCCTGTTCAGGAGAATCCTGAACATAACCGCCCGCCTCGGATTTTTAATCCGACAGGAACAAAGTAAGTTCGTGATTTGATTTGAGATCAGTAGGGCGCCGCCCGCCATGATAGACTCGCGAGGAATGGTTCAACAGCAAATAATAGTATGAAATAATAACGTAGTTGTAAAATGAATATCTTATTTATTAATTACAAACATGAATCGGAGATGAATTAACGAGTTAATGTCGAGTTAGAATAGATAATGGTATTGAGACTTCTCGTTACACGTGATTAATGTTAAAAATAACATCCGGGAGCAGACTTATGGAACGCTATTTACAATATTTAGTTGACATCCTGGTTGTCGTTAGCAGTCGCCTCGCTGTGCTCATTTATCTCGACGGGGAGAAAGCAGAGTTTAGTTATAGGTCGTGTATAAACGGATTTCGCGGTTTTGACTGTAGCTACTCTTATACACCCATCTGATCCAGGGTGACACTCGGTTATTCTACCGAGCTCCCACTGACTTGGCGGGGCCAAGGGGTTCCGAATTAGGACTATTCGTCCTAGTTTTGCGAGTGATTGAACGATACGCCATTTCGGTCGTTGTTGTAATGAATGTAAATAGTCATTGAGCCACGACTTCCAGAAATGATCGCGTAATTAGCTTATCAGTTGCCATCGTGTCAACCGATTTTCTTTCACGTCTAACAGCGTTGGCTCAGGAATTGCGGTTATTGCAGAGCTTATCAAAAAGTGACCCGGCGTGATTGCTGAGTACTTTTCAATATTATCTGAAATTGGTGCTAATGGACGCGAATTTAAGCAAGCCTCTATTTTACAGAGAAGCGTCATCATCTCCTCAAATGTTAGCGTATGCAAACCTACGACTCGTTTAAGGTGATGTTTTACACTGCGAACTCCTGCCTCCCACAGGCCGCCGAAATGCGGTGCGGATGGGGGCAGGAATCGCCAAGTTATCCCACTCTCAGACAATTTCGAGATCAAATTCAGGTCCTTGGTTGCTGCCTGCCAAGCCAGGGCAAGCTCGCGCTGAGCGCCTCGAAAATTAGTAGCATTGTCCGAGTACATAAAGCTCGGTAGTCCGCGTCGAGCGCAAAACTGGTTAAACGCTGCAAGAAAAGCCGCTGTGGAGCAATCACTTACAAGCTCGATATGGATGGCGCAAGTCACCATGCATATGAACAACGCGATATACGCTTTATGGCTCTTCTGTCCGCGTCCCGGCGCATAACGAATGAGCAAAGGTCCCGCGTAGTCCACGCCGCAATGAATGAATGCTCTCAATGACGGCCGAACTCGAAATTGTGGCAGATCGGCCATCAACTCGGTCGTGGTTTCCGCTCGATGTCAAACGCAAGTAACGCATGTATGCAAAACCGATCGTACGAGTTGTCGTGCTCGCAACAACCAGTAATTTTCGCACAGTAGATGCAACGTTAGAGTAGGACCGGAGTGATGAGCTTGCAAATGAGTTTCCCGTATCATGATCTTTACAAGAGGGTGAGATGCTAGTACGATTGGGTGTTTGACAGTTTCTGACAATTCCGAATTTCGTAATCGACCGCCGACTCTGATTAATCCTTCCCGATCAATAAACGGATTGAGAGCTGACAATTGACTACGGCTGAAATTGGAAGCTTATGTTGAAGTTGTAACTGCTCGTCGGGAAAGAGTTGTAGTTGGATAACTCGCATCCAATGTGAGTGGGCGCGTGAGATTTCATCAGCTGACAATTCAATAGTTCGATTGCGTGATGCAGGACCATTATGAGTACGAGCGACTTTCAAGAGGTCACAGAATTTGATCACGTAAGCAGTGATCCGTAACAGCCGTTTCCACGACGAGTACCGTTGGGCTAGATCCCATGCGGGCTTAGGACTCGCATGATGTGATACAGAAGATCTTTCTTCGTCTACTACTTCAGGGCCGCTTTTAGACGGGGTAGTCGGCCATTGATTAGGTGACAGCAATAACCAATCTGGTCCATTCCACCAGAGCGAGCAATTTTCGAATGCCGCAGCTTAATGACCGCGTGAAGCTAAGTCGGCCGGATTCATTGCTGTTGGAACGTGATGCCAGATGGCTTGAGATAATCGAGTTTGTATTTCACAAACACGATTCGCGACAAACGACTTCCATCTTGAGGGATGATTTCGAATCCAAGTGAGGGCGACGGTTGAATCCGTCCAACAATGGCAAGAGGTAGTCGTGAGTGAGAGTGATTCTCGCACGACGTTAATGTATTTTACGAGGAGAAGAGCTGCTGATAATTCTAGTCGTGGAATACTCATGGGTTTAAGAGGGGTCACTTTCGACTTACCTAGCAACAATGAGACGCGCCCGGTTCCGTCGAGATTGCAAACTCGTAGGTAGACAACCGCGCCATATGCTAATGTCGAGGCGTCCGAAAATCCGTGAATCTCGTAGTGGAGATTTTCGGTGCCTCGTCCTACCCAGCGGGGTATTTTAATATTATGCAACAACGGAATTGCTTGATAATATGTATTCCATACTGACGATAGTTCCTCAGGCACTTCGTCATCCCACGAGCAACCGTGTAGCCATAGTTTTTGTATGAAGATCTTCGCCGTAATGATAATTGGAGTAATCCAACCTAGAGGATCATACATTCGTGCGATAACTGATAAGACGCTTTGTATGAATTGACTGACTTGATAGCGAGGTTTGAAACCGGAACGAATCACTGTCCGGGTTCCACGCGATACCGAGAATTTTTAGATTTTTATTTTCCGAAAAGAGTTTATCACTGGCTAGACCATGATCATCGCGGTTAATATCGTCTACTAGTGAAGGACAATTACTAGCCCACTTGCGTAGCTGAAAACCGGCATTGCTGAGTAGCTCTTTAAGTTGATCTCTAGTTTGCCTAGCGAGAACCGGATCATCAGCTCCGAATAAACAGTCATCCACATAAACGTTGTCGTTTAACACCGGTGAAGCGAGTGGAAAGTTATGACCGTCGTCGTGTGATAGTTGTTCGAGAACTCGCAACGCTAAATACGGTGCGCACGCGGTACCGTATGTTACCGTTTGTAGACAATAGTCGTGAACAAATTCTTCGTCCGGAAATCTCCACAGAATCCTCTGATAGTTTACGTCTCGTTCATCGACTAGAATCTGTCGATACATCTTGGCGATGTCCGCGATATAGTAGTAACGATACTGACGCCACCGTAACAACACCGCGACAATGTCCTTTTGCAACTTTGGATCCACCATTAAATTATCGTTTAATGAACGACCGTTTGAAGTTTTGTGAGAGGCGTTGAACACCACGCGTAAACGGCTAGTAGTACTCGCGTCTCGAAATACCGCGTGATGAGGTATATATACAGTTTGAAACGACTGAGACTCGGTTTGGTGTACGCGCGCCATATGCCCGAGATTGAGATATTCGCGTAGGAAGGCGTGATATTCATCGGCTTGGCGTTGATTTGCTTTCAGGCGATGCTTAGTCTTGCAAAACAGACACATTGCAGAGAATCTTGATTCTCCGATGTCTATCGGAAGATCGCTCGTGAATGGGAGTCGTACTATAAATCGGCCGGTACCGTCCCGGCGGTGAGCAGTGTCGCCAGAAACGGGTCGCAAGCAACACGCAACCGTAGTGGGGAGAATGACGCACACAAGCGAAAACCGCGTACGTGTGAGCTCGGCGTTTCGGCTAGCTTCGGATAGCAGAAGAGAACAGATGTACTGTTTTCTGTCTCCTTCTCTACCGAACCGACAACGAAGGCGACGAGCGATGCGGCGACGTTATGTTGCTCGATTCTTAATACGCGTGACAGCGTTAAATGCTTTCTTACAGCCTTCTTGTGTTATAAATAAAATGTTTTTTTTTCACAACCTTCTAACATTATGTATTAAATGGATTTTTACAGCCTTTTGATATAATTTTACCCAAATATTTTTTAACTTTGTTTAAGGAAATATTTATTAAAACGTAGGTACTTATATTATTTAAAAGAAAATAAATTTTTTATTTTTAAAAGAATATATTTTAATTAATAGTATTAAATATTTTATCCGTCTAAAATAAAAGACATCACAGATGTAAAAAAAAGCGCTAAGTATATCTTTCTCTAGCAAAAATAGTTCTTTACAAAACTTAATCGCCATCAAAGATATTATCTTATCAAAAATTATATAAATTATATATTTTTTACCTTAACAAAAATTAATCGCCATCAAAAATATTTCTTCTCAAAAATTATATTTATAAATTATTCAAATAGAGAAATTTTTACAACTTGACCAATACCAGCAAATAAACGGGCGAAGTTGGAAGAATATTTTTTAGGGAGAACGTATCTCAAACCAAGAGATACGTTCTCCCTAAAAAATATTCTTCCAACTTCGCCCGTTTATTTGCTGGTATTGGTCAAGTTGTAAAAATTTCTCTATTTGAATTTATTTGACTAGCGATAAAAAATTACCAATTAGTTAATTTATAAATTATATTTTATCTTTATTAATAACATGGAAAAAAAAACAAAATATTACCATTAAAAAGAAGTGAAATAAAAAAATCACGCTAAGTAAATTTAGAAAAATATAATGTATAATATTCAGATGAATTATTTTCTATAATTAGAGTAGATCTATTTAATGTAAGATGCAGAAAATATTAAAATTACGAAATTTTGCATTCGTTTATCTATCTAATATTGCATTCTATTTTATTTGCAATAAAATATATATATAGCATAGTATGGGGTGTAAATATATATATATATATATATATATATATATATATATATATATATAAATATATATATATATATATATATAATAAACTTTATTTATATCTTTAAATAATTATTCATATTTATTTAATCCAAATATACTCAAATGTATATTCAAGAAAAGATAATACGACAAAAAATGTAGAAAATTTAAAAATTAAAGTTTAATGCAAAAAAAATTTAAAGTTAAAGAAATAAAAATTAAGAAATAGGTTAAAAAGATAAAATTAAATTTTTAATGCAAATTTAAAGTAAAAGAGTTACAGTTAAAAAATTTTATGCATGAACATATATAGTTAAAAAAAAATAAAAGCTAAAATTGAAGTTAAAAAAATAAAGGTAAAAAAATTTCATTTGCAAAAAAACTTGGAAAAACAGCGCTAAGTTTTTTTACAAATGTAATTGTTTACCTTTATTTTTTTTACTTTAATTTTTAGCTTTTATCCTTTTAACTATAAATTTTTGCATAAAATATATTTCCTTTAATTTTTTAACTGTTATTCTTTAACTTTAAATTTTTTTGCATTAAACTTTAATTTTTAAATTTTCTACATTTTTTGTCGTATTATCTTTTCTTGAATATACATTTAAGTATATTTGGATTAAATAAATATGAATAATTATTTAAAGATATAAATAAAGTTTATATATATATATATATATATATATATATATATATATTTACACCCCATACTATGCTATATATATATTTTATTGCAAATAAAATAGAATGCAATATTAGATAGATAAACGAATGCAAAATTTCGTAATTTTAATATTTTCTGCATCTTACATTAAATAGATCTACTCTAATTATAGAAAATAATTCATCTGAATATTATACATTAATTTTTCTAAATTTACTTAGCGTGATTTTTTTATTTCACTTCTTTTTGATGCTAATATTTTAAGTTTTTTCCCGTTTATTAATAAAGATAAAATATAATTTATAAATATAATTTTTGAGAAGAAATATTTTTGATGGCGATTAATTTTTGTTAAGGAAAAAAATATATAATTTATATAATTTTTGATAAGATAATATCTTTGATGGCGATTAAGTTTTGTAAAGAACTATTTTTGCTAGAGAAAGATATACTTAGCGTTTTTTTTTTTACATCTGTGATGTCTTTTTTAGACGGATAAAATATTTAATACTATTAATTAAAATATATTCTTTTAAAAATAAAAAATTTATTTTCTTTTAAATAATATAAGTACCTACGTTTTAATAAATATTTCCTTAAACAAAGTTAAAAAATATTTGGGTAAAATTATATCAAAAGGCTGTAAAAATCCATTTAATACATAATGTTAGAAGGTTGTGAAAAAAAAAATTTTATTTATAACACAAGAAGGCTATAAGAAAACATTTAACGCTGTCACGCGTATTAAGAATCGAGCAACATAACGTCGCCGCATCGCTCATTGCCTTCGTTGTCGGTTCGGTAAAGAAGGAGACAGAAAACAGTATATCTGTTCTCTTCTGCTATCCGAAGCTAGCCGAAACGCCGAGCTCACACGTACGCGGTTTTCGCTTGTGTGCGTCATTCTCCCCACTACGGTTGCGTGTTGCTTGCGACCCGTTTCTGGCGACACTGGCGGTGAGTCGATCTGAAATGCTCTTCGCACCGCTTTTCGTCCTCCGAGAGGTGCGATTGTACGAGAGTCTCCTCGATCTCCCAAAATTGCCGTAATTGATTTATCAATTCGGCGTTTGTACAACAATGTTGCGTTGTAATGGAAGGAGAATATGGTGTGGACTCTGCGGAGATGACTCCGGACAGAATCCAACCAAAGATGGTGTTTTGCGCGACCGGTTCATTAGACGCGCGTCGTCGTAAACCATTGAGTAACAAAAATCCGTAGAGATCAGCACCAATTAATATATCGATCTTATCATGACTTGACGGAGACTGATCTGCAAGCTCGAGTCCCTGCAAATAATCCAACGATGGAATATTATTTGTTCGAGGCGGAACATACGTTGACAGCGACTTTAATACGAGAGCGGACGTGGAATACGAGGATTGTTGCCCATTGCGCGGCGCGACACTAACTTGTACTGCGTACTGGGCAGCTATTGATGCTCCACCGACGCCTGATATCGAAACGGAAACACGTTGTCTGTTAAGCGCAAACGTTGAGCGAGGCGTTCGGTTACAAGCGTCATTGCGGAACCTTGATCGAGCATGGCGCGAAAAACACTGAAACGTCCGTCCGATGAGCTGACTCGTATCCACGCGGTCGCAAGCAAAACGCCAGTACTTATCACGTGTGAATTCGACAATAGATGAGATGAAACGTTAGCAATTTCCGAGGTGGTCGACGCGGATGCGGTTGATTCGATCGTGTTAGGAGTCGGTGTATCAGCCTCTTCATGGAGAAGAGAATGATGTGGCTTTTGACAGACTCGACAAGCGTACTTGCTCTTACATTCTTTTCGAGTATGCTTATGACTTAGGCAATTAAAGCATCGATGTAATTTGTTTACTAATTCGCGTCGTTGTTTAACTGATTGAGTTTTGAATTCTGAGCACGCAGATAATAAATGGTTTTGCTTGCAAACCGGGCATTTCAATGTATTTGCGGTGTGACTCTGAACGACCGACTTAGTATTTGATTTCCTGTTAGTACTAGTGCTAGGTAGAATGTTCTCGAACGCGCGAATCCTAGCGGCTAAAAATTTCTCAAGAGCATCATATTTCGGACAAGTAGTGGTATCGCCTAAATGCAATTCCCGCGCCTTTCGCGTTGATTTGTCTAATCGTTGAGAAATTATATAGATGAGAAAATCGTCCGCTTGATCCACCGGTCGATTTAGATTCCGCAAAGCTTGTATCGCCATCGACGCTTTATCCCGTAATGCAGTCAATTCGGCCGCGGACTCCGAATGAATATTCGGTAACGAATGTAGCGCGTGTATATGTTCGTGAACAAGTCGTCGTTCATTATCGTAACGCGCGGAAATAGTTCTCCAAGCTACTTGAAAGTTCGCTTCCGTTATTGGCAAAGTTCTTACAAGATCGCTCGCTTCACTTTTCAAACATGACAATAAATAATGCATCCGCGTTACTTCCGACAAATCCGTATTTTCGATAATGACAGACTTAAAATGATCGCGAAATGTTTCCCAATCGAGAAAATCACCGCTAAATTTTGGTAAACTTATCTTGGGGAGAGATGGTGTGCTCCTTGTTCCGTGCGTGGTCGTGGTGCTCTCGGTTGATGTATCCATGCTGGTTTCCGCTGCGGGAGGAATCTGCTTCGCCAGGGTATCCGTCATGAAGTCCAACGCCTCAAAGAATGCTTCCTCGCAGTCTAAGAAGTGATTCTCGGTGAAATACTTCTCCTGCTCACGAAACTCCTTAATCGTTGAGTGAAGAAGTCTCGCATGATTTAATTCGCATTGCGCGAATTTTTCTTTTAGCAGCGAGATTCTCTGCCGTATAGCTGGAACGGTTAACTTTCCCTTGGCAGTTTTCTTAAAATTCACCAACGCTCGTTCGAGTGAATAGATAAGCTCTTGTTGCTGCTGGAGAAGTTCTTCCATGGTTCAGATAGCGAAAAATGGCGGTCCTCGATGACTTGCACAAAATGGACGGTCGGAAATCTTCTTGTGAGTCTGGTCTTCCGCGACCGGAAATCTTCTTCCTTGATAGCTTACAGCTATCAGAACTATTCGGAAATCTTGAAGTTACCGGCGGAAATCTTCAGCCAGACTCGCCGCGCCTCGTGATATGAGATGAAGAGAGAACGCGATAACGTTGAGTATTCGTAGTCTATCGCGAGATCGATAGAGATAGCGATATCGCGAGAGAATCCTCATATGCTGTCGCGAGAGCGAGAAAGATAGCGATCTCGCGAGAGAGTCCTCGTAGCTAGCGCGAGAGCGAGAGAGATAGCGATCTCGCGAGAGAGTCCTCGTATGCTGTCGCGAGAGCGAGAGAGATAGCGATGCCGCGAGAGAGTCCTCGTATGCTGTCGCGAGAGCGAGAGAGATAGCGATGCCGCGAGAGAGTCCTCGTATGCTGTCGCGAGAGCGAGAGAGATAGCGATACCGCGAGAGAGTCAGCGTTAGAGATGTATCGTACTTGTTCTCATGTGAATTTTCACAGCTTATGTCACTCACCGACAACGAATCCGGCTCGAAGGACCAATTTTATGTTTGAACTTTCCGTTTAAGAATCGCGAACTATGTCGGACGATCCGTTATAGCGTTTCGAGAACGGTTTTTCATAAGAAACTGCGGATTGATAAGTCGGTGAGAGAAATAATTATAAATTTTCACTTTCACTGAAAACTAATTCTTTATTAACAACCAACACTAATAAAATTGTATAAGCTGAATGGCGAAGCCAGTTAACAAATGTAATTAGACGTGAGAACTATATAACGTGGTTTCAATGTGCACGCTGAACGAGATCTGCCGGCCGGCACCTTTTCCGGAAGCACCCGGTAGACCTTTTCTTAGAAACGCCTATCAGCTCGCGGAATTCGAACCGCGAGCCAATTACGCAAGGCCACGCGATAACCGAATGGATTATCGCGCTGCGTGGGCGATCAACGAAATTTTGAGAGCGCGTAATTCGCGTGGGGCGCCGTCGGATGTCGCCATCGATCGCTTATCTAAATCGCGGAGCGCGCCTAAGGTCTCGTTCCTACCGCGAGGCGATTTGCCATGTCCTGTTCAGGAGAATCCTGAACAGTGACAAAATGTCGATTTGTTGTTGAAGCAGTTAACGGTCGATTCAAACAGATCTATCCCTATTTTAACGAGGTCTGGCAAAATACTGCAATACCCCATCTAATGATGGACTTTACAATATCCGGCGCAATTCTCAATCTTACAAAATCACCAATAGAATCAGATCCATCCGTCTGGATGGTGAGCGTATTGCAGCTCTAATGTTGTAAAAAATAAACATCCCAAACAAGCTTAATGACCTCGTTGAAGCACTTTACTTAAATCGAAAACAAACAATATTCGCTCGAATGACCGCAGAGTCAGTGCCAGATTTTCCTGAGTTATCATTACAAGATTTAAGAACTATTGCTTTAGGGGACTATCAAATAAAGCAGGTTAGGTCTTATTATGCTGAACACGTACGAGTAGACGGAATGTACGAACTCCAAGTGTGCATTCATGCTGAGCGTTTGCCACTTGAAAAGTATGACCTGCTGACAGGAGATAATAGTCTCATTCGAATCCGAATACAGTCTCGTCATTCAGGAAGTACAAAGTACCTAGTTTATATCTTAATTGATAAGAACCGAGGGGCCCTAAATGCCATAATATGATACTGTTGTCAGTGCAAGAATGGTCTTCGCATAGTGGGTTGTTGCGCTCATGTCATGACAGTATTATGGTATTTAGGATATGGCAGACATTTCTTATCTATACCATTGCCAGCAAGCTTCCTGGATGATGTGACTGCAGCCTTAGAAAGTAGTGATTCGAGTGATGGGGACAAAAACTAATGTTTTGAACTTCGCGCTTCATTCAATATTCTCATGCTTCCCACTCCTCTCCTGCATTAGCTGCAAACTTAAGTTTCTAGTTATATTAATCTTTCATCATAAGCTTTCGAATAAACCATATTTCATTAATAGAGAAAGGGGCCCAAAATGGTCACCCTACTTTAAATATTTAAACAAATAATGATTTTAATTTTTTATATAGAGAAATAATCAGAAGTAGTTTACACTCTAAGATTATGATTAGTGTTACAGAGTGATATACTCATATATATATACTCATAATAAGGATAAGAAAGTTTCTATTTTAGTATCTATTTTGATCTATTTGAAGTTGAATCCCTATTATAAAAAATTTGAAAAATTGATTAGAGTTTTGATACCCAAGTAGCAAAGTGACGTCAGAAGACGACATTATGACGTCTATTTTTAGTCATTTTTGGTCTTATGACGTCAGAGACTAATAATGGACGTTTATAAGACGTCATTTTTAGACCAACTAAAGATGTCATTTTGAAGACGTCTTAAAGTCGTCTAAATAAAGTCTTTTTGTTGACTTTATGGCTCGCAGGAGCCAAAGTACTCACGCATGCGCACAAAGTGCTCCGCAGACAGATGCATTCGGGAACTACGCAACCATACTCGCGCCACTTTTCAGATGTGTTACATTTGATTGCGTGTTCTGATACTTTTTCCCTTCTTGGATTTTAGTACGTGTTTAGTTTTATTTACCTGCTACGCAATTAGTGAACGTGAATGCAGCAACCGCCGTATTTCGTGCAGTGGATGAATGTGTATCAAGAGAGACATAGCGAGAGTGCACGCGGATGTGATATTCAATGCGCGAGGTCGCATTTTCTCTCAGTCGCGAGAGGTTTGCAATTGAATAAAGAATACTATAGCGGTACTCTTTGGCAGAAGGCATTAATGGTTAAATACGTATAACTTGTGTTTTAATCGACAATATAATTTACAAGTAAGTAATTTACATAATTTTTGTAAAATTTAGAGGTTAGAGGATGTATTAACAATTAATGCAGTTCTTTATATAAAAAAAAATTATTCTTGTAGGATTACACGAAAATTTTTATACTAATTAATACAAAGTTTTGACATAATGTCTTATGTAGTAATTGAATTTAGTGATGGAGGTGGTGTTGCAGTTGTAAGAAATATTTGGTTAACTCCTCGAAAAAAGAAGTTTTCTGGCCACCTATGAAAGATCAAAGAACATTTGATAAAATTTTAGAAAAAACAGTACATGCAAATACAGAAAAATGGAAATTGTATCCAATACAAAGATGTTTATTTGAAACTGGTGAGCATAAAAAGGAAAATTTTAATTATTTTAATTATTTATTAATAAGAAAATCATAATTAATTAACAGTATGCAAAACGATTTTATTTATCAACTTACATAATCAATAATATTTTTGCTTATACAAGTCGATAAAATTATTGTTTTGCATACTATCAATTAATTATATTGTTTACTATTTACTAATTCTATATTATTGAATTTTTTAATTTAGTGTGAAATATGCTATAGATATTTAATTGTACAAATTATTTTAGATGATTTACAAAAAGCTCGACAAAAATGCAAATTGTCAGAAGACACATCTGATTTACAAACAGATAATCAAGAAGTCCAGTCATTTTTTTCTAAAAGGAAAGTTAATGTGCCTCGTCGGTATATATCAAGTGAGGACGAAGAAAGTGTTGATAATCGACCTCCAAAATTAAAAAAGACATTTTTAAATACTATTGAAAAAATCAAGAAAATACTTCAGCTTTTAGACAAAGTACGTTATTATAATTGTAATAACAGTATAATTGCATTATTATAATAATATTAACGTCTTATTTCTTTATTATTTCAAAGAAAATTTGATATTAAATAGAAATGCTGAAATTCTTTTACTGTTTTTATTTATCTATATTATTTTAAATGCATTTTTATATACATTTAAAAATAAGTTAAAGAAATTTAATACTATGTTAATAACTTTTATATACATTATTTTATAAATATTTTCAGATTCACCCGATGCAGATTGTTCTGAAATTATAGCTGCAGATTCTAGAGACAGACACACATATAATGATTGTATATATAAAGCTAGCACTCATAAAGATAGTACATATAAAACTAGCACGTATACAGCACGTATACATGACAGTACATACGTCACAGATAGTTCAAATGATTCAACAGGTAATATTTTCTACTTGAATCGCTGATTTTGCTTTTTACATTTTTTACATTATTCTAGTAACTTTAATTTTTGAAATTGTTTCTTCTGAAGTTGATTTAACCGATGCTAATTATAAAGTCATAGATCAAACTCTACATAATAATATTCCAAGACATAACACATCGAGATTTGAGACTGCAGATAGAGACAGAACATTTCTGAATGATAATACGCCATATAACGCATCTGATGATAGTTCAATAGATTCAAAAGGTAGGTATGACATTTTTATTTAGATGATTGCTTAAAATTTTCTTTTTTACATTTAATCATGCAAATTAAATATTCTAGCATTGAGAAAATCTAAATAAAGAATAATTTTAGTTATTTTATTTCTTTAACAACTAATTTCTGAAATTATTTTAAAAATATAAATTTTATATACGATATATATAAATATATATATATATATATATATAATATATATATTTTTTTAATAAATGCTACTAATTGTAAGTCTAAAATTTTATACAATGCAATAATAGTAAATTTTTTTAAATAGATTTTTTCAGCTTTTCAAGAGAAGATTATTTCTCTTCTATCTCATATTAAAACGCAGAATACACAGCTGTTAGCTCTTTTACGGAATAAACAGGAAGTATTGCCCTTACAAAAAGATTTTGAGTTTCAATTTCCTATGAAAAGTCTACATGATGTTGATCATGTAGAACAAATACTTAAAGAGAAGACACAAATAGATATTCTGGTGTGTGAAATTCTTATACTTTTTATTATACTTTACACACACATATGTATAGTCTATATCAGTTGTTTTTTTTACAATATTAAGAAAAAGTAATGTGTGATCTTAATTTTATACCTTTTCAGAATGCTTATCTATCTACAATTGGTGGACGAGATGTCCCTTCAAAGGTCTCAAGAATTCTAAAATACCTTTTTATAGATACATTAGCAGCAAAATTTAGCTTTTATGGAAAACGTTTAAATAAACGACCCTTTTCAGATTTATGTTTAAAATCTGTAATTATAGGTAAATATATATATATATATATATATATATATATATATATATTTATTTATTATATATATTTTATTCATATGTATGCTTTTTTATATATATAGATGTCAATATTTTTTCATGATTTGCATGATTCGTTAATTTTTTTTAGATTCCATCAAACGTAACATACCTGGCGTGGATAACAAGGAAATAGAAGATAGTATTAAAATATGGTTAAAACACGCGCCTGATAGAGAAAAAAATCGAGAAAAAAGGAGAAAACAGAATGAATAATAGGATGGAAAATTATTTTTATTCTGATAGAAATTATTAAAAATGGCTGGAAAAATTACATACAAAAAAAGAAATATTGTAAGTACCCGTCAGCTATACCGACGAATAGCAGTAGATATAAAAAATACTTGGAACGAAATACAGCAAAAACAGATTAAAAATCAACAAACTAATTATTTAAAAAAATGTAAATATGGCATTGATAATAGTGATAATGTTGGTAATATTGATAACGAAAATGCAATCCCAAATATTTCCACTGAAAATTTTAATTTTACAAATGAACCAATTAATATGAATGACTGTATAGATCAAAATATTGATATTGAAACCGAAGCATTATTTAATAATACAGTACGCAAGTTTTTAATTAAAGCCACACCTTATTTATTTAAAGATAGTGTCGAGGAAAATTTGTTATTTCAATTGAGACATTGGGCTGTACAATGTAAAATTTCTCAAGCTGCCCTTAATGATCTTTTAAAAATTTTAATTCCTTTTCATTCGAAATTGCCATAGATAGCCGTACTTTAATAAAAACAAATTTATCTATGCCAAATCGGAAGTTAGAAAGAGGAGAATTTTGTTACATAGGTTTATTAGAGCCATTGAAACAATTCGTTTGTCGAAATATATCACAGTTACAAAACAATGAAATATATGTTAGTTTTAACATAGACAGACTTCCCTTGTTTAAGAGTTCAAATACTCAGTTATGGCCTATTTTAGGTTTGATAAAAAATTATCCTAATGAACATCCTTTTGTTATTGCTATGTACTGTGGTGATTCTAAACCTTCACCACTTGATATTTTCTTAGAAGATTTTGTAAATGAATTATTTCAATTGTTACATAAAGGATTTTTATTTGAAAATAAGTTATATATTGTAAAAGTTCATAGTTTTATTTGTGATGCTCCAGCTAGAGCTTACATAAAATGTACGAAGTCACATAACGGTTATTCATCTTGTGATAAATGTACAGAAACTGGAGAGTATGTTCAAAATAGAGTTATCTATAAAAATGTTTCAGCTTCAAGAAGAACAGATTTAGATTTTAAGTTATTTATTGATGAAGATCATCATACAGGTGTTTCTCCTCTTTCAAAACTTCCAATTGGTTTAGTTACAAATTTTCCAATTGATTACATGCATGCCGTATGTTTAGGTGTGATGAGAAAACTTTTAAATAGTTGGGTATGTGGCAATTTAAAGACACGCTTGCCTAGTCGATTAGTAAATTTTATATCTGAGAGATTAATTTATTATAGAAAATTCATTCCTGTTGAGTTTACTAGAAAATCTCGTACTTTGACTGAGCTTGCACATTGGAAAGCTACAGAATATAGAATGTTCCTTATTTATTTAGGTCCTGTAGCATTGAAAGACATTCTGCCCATTGCATTTTATGAAAATTTTCTTTTATTTCATTGTAGCATTTTTTTATTGTGTTCTGAGAAACATATTAATAAGATAGGCACTCAATTAGCTAATGAGCTTTTAGTTTGTGACGTGACGCCTTTTTGCGCCGTCACAAGGGTTACTGCCCGATCGGGGGGGGGAAGCGATTCCGGGGTTGCTCCTCGTGACTGAGAGGGAGCGACCTCGAATTCGATAATAATTACCGCAGTTACCGCTACTGTAATAAAAGCGAGTTGTAGGACTGCCTGAGTGGTCGACAACATTTTTGTACCGCAAGATACCGAGGACGCGGAGCATAACGGCGACAGAAGAGGACCGGAGGAAGCCGCGGACCAGACTCTCCGAGGATACTCAGGTCAGGTATCGAACCGCGCCGATTCCGTATTTCTCTTTGCATCCGTATGTGTATGCTGCATTTTTTTAGAAAAACAGCAGCATCGGGAAAGAGTTACCGGAGGTTTCCTCTCGCATACTGCCGGATGAGTGGAGGATCCCGCAATTACCGCCACTATTATCGGGAAGGATTGAAGTACGGCCTGGCCAGCCTGCCACATCCGACCCCTGAAATACCACAACGGGCGCTACACGGCAACCCGAGAATCAGCATGTCAACACGTGCGAGAGAAGATCCCTTGAGTTACCGCTAGCGAGCTAAGAGGGGGGTGGAGAATCGATGGGCGGATCGAAGCCACCCCACAGCAGCGAACATCGACAGGATGCGTGGACGATCGGCGCGGGAATCGAGGGACCTGAGAACTCTCTCGGAGAGAGTTACTGTTCGGTACGCCGCTATCACGGAAGGAACGCCGGGATCGAGTTCGCCAGGACAACTACCGAAAGCGAAGATTACTGTAAGCCGCCACTCAGGTAGCCGTTAAGTGTTGTGATCTGGTTGAGTCGATACCGTGTCGTGATTCTGAGAATCTACAGTTACCGTAAGTAACTTACCGTAGTTTACCGAGATCGTTTTGGGAGCAACAGCTCCGAAAGTAGTTACCGCGAGATCGGCTCAAGCCAGATTACCGCGAGTGTATCCCTCTCGGAGAGGCCGCCGCCGACAGTCGTAGTTAAGTGTAAGATCGTTCCGTGTATCGAGATAATTATCGTATCGTAATAATAGAACGAACTTGTTGCACCGTTCTCATACCGAAAATTTACCGTGTGTCTGATTCAAGAATATCGCGTCGTGAGATACCGGAATTTGCGTGGTGTCGCTCTCCGCGAGTTACCGTTACCGTAGTCTCAAAGAGAACTCCGCGAGAGTCGAGAGAGAGTCACGCTCTCCGCGAGTTACCGTTACCGTAGGCTCAAAGAGAACTCCGCGAGAGTCGAGAGAGAATCACGAAATTACCGCGCGATCGGCCGATAGCTTGTATGAAGACTATTCGTTATATTGTAAGCTATCAATTAGCGTATCGAAAACTATTACCGTAATACCGAAAGAGACCGTAAAGTCAATGTCAGAGTAAAGAATTATCGTGTCTCGAATATTTCCGAAATTATATCGCCTCCCGTTATCGTCGACTCCTATTGTTCCGCGCGCGCGTCGCATTCCTTTCGATCACGTGATCGCCGCGTGGCGCGAAGGAATTCTACCGTCTTTGTATCGCGACCTTTTCGGTGATCGAATATCGCCTTTACGATTAGGCTCGATTCACAGGGCATTACCGAACATTAATTTAGTGAATATCGTTATTATCTAGCGTATATTTTCGCAGGATACCGTCGTGTAAGTAAATTGAAACTATCGTTTGTAACGCGCCCGGGAGAAAAGAACCCGACGCGACAGTATATTAATATTGTAACTTATCTACCACATCCATTTATGTAAAATATTATTTCTCGATCGTATTTGTCCATGTTATACACCATTGTTAAATATATCTCTGTTAACTAACTAATTTTGTGTATTTTCTTTGTATGAGATCTCCTCTCCAGAATCAGATCAATTAATTGAACCACGCCCCTCTGCCATATACTGAGCAGGGCGTAGCCGTAAATAACGTTTGTTTTCCCGTATTACCGATATCGCGGCGCGAACAATCGCGCCTGGCGCCCAATACCGTATTACGATCTCTTTTCAGTCTTACCGAGCTACCGTTGCGTACCGTCACTGATACCGACCAACAAAAAAATATCCTAAATTGAGTCGTCAAGACTCAAATACCGCTTGCCGCTTTCCACCCTCGGGATCGGCGCCCCGAGGCGGGTTAAGACGTTGCAAGTTATGTTTATAAAGCATTGTGAAAACATTTATGGCCCTCAATTTCTCATTTACAATGTTCATATATTGTGTCATCTAAGTACTGATGTTGAAAAATTTGGACCGTTAGACAACATTTCAGCATTTCCTTTTGAAAATTATTTGAATATTCTCAAAAATTTAATTAGATCTCCCCATAAACCATTACAACAGATTTTTAGACGTTTAAAAGAAATTGATGTTTTCTATCAAAACTTTTTGCAGCATGAGAATCCTGCAAATAATAATATTCCTATATTGTTTTCAGAATATAATTCAGGACCACTTCCTGTTAATGATATTTTTAGATATAAAATGTTCAAGAAAACAAAATATAAAAATTTAACTTTCTATGTATGGCAATATCGTAATGCTGATTGTTACTGGTTACATAAAAGGAAAAAAAGTATTACAAATTCACAACATTTTACTTAGATGTCATGATAACGTCCTCTTTTTCTATGGAAAGCAATTTTTGTCTTATTATCCATATTATGTATATCCTTATAATTCAGAGTTTACAGATATATTTCGTATAAAAGATTTGTCAAATGAATTTGTGATAGTTCAATTTGAGGATGTTCTAGCAAAATGTATAGTTCTTCCTGATGAAAATCATTTTTGGGTTTCTTTTCCTTTAATCCATCAAATTGAATAAACAAGTTCTTTTCTGACTTATTTAGCGGCATTTACTAACAATAAGTAAGAAATATTCTTCAAATATGTTATATGTGCAGTCTAATTTTCTAATAATAATATTATAAAAAATTTTTATTTTATAACATTTTCATAATTATATATGTGATTATATATTTTATTTTATAGTTTATTTCTGTTTAATATGAATAGTTTAACAATAAGATTAGAATAATCTGTTTTGTTAAGTAAATTAAAAAATTATGTTTGGTTAAAGCAATGCAATTATTTACTGAAATGTCTTTTGAGTCTTTTGTATAACTTTTTTCATTAAAATGAATTCTATAAGAAATACCAAATATTGCTTTAGTATTAAAAAATATAAATCCTTTACAACGAATAAAACAAAACATATCTAGAAACAAAGAAATATAATAAAATTATTCGCATTCGACATATACAATAAAGTTTGATATATTTATGTAGTAATTTTTGTTACGAATATATTAACTTAATATTAAACTATGAATATTTTAAAATTATTTTTGTACATATTATATATTTATATATTTTAGACTTTTTTCTCCTTAGGAAAACAAATAGAGGTAAGTCATCAGCTTTACTACAAAGTATTTTTTTTCTAAAAATATTCCTTTACAGATTTTCGAGACAAATATTCTTGTAATGATTATAAGTTCAACTATATACTTTGTATATACTTTGACATTTTGTGCGCGCACTTTCTGTAGAAGAAATTTTGATATCCTAACAATAAAAACTTTGACATTTTAACTTTGACATTTTAGACATGTTCTTGATAACTATAACTTGACCACTGCATGAAATAGTCATCATAACATATGTTGGGAGGAAAAATATCTTTCTAACATGTTTTATAATGATTGTTGATGCAATAATCTTGTTACAGCTATCAAGAAGATGTTTAAAACTAATGCCATATATTAATTGTTAAAATATCAAAGTTTTTATTATTAGGATATAAAAATTTCTTCTACAGAAAATGCGCGCACAAAATATCAAAGTTTCGTCAATTTTAAGTATAATATTAGTCATATTAATCGTCAATAAGACGTCAGAAAATGACGTCAATAAGTCGTCAGAAAAGGACGTCTCATGGATGTGACATATCGACGTCATTTTCGGGTCTTATGAGACCTAACTAGGACGTCTAATTGGTCTTTTTATGATCAAAATTTGCCGTCATTATGACGTCACTTTGCTACTTGGGTAGTCTCCCTAAGAGTTCTACAGTTCTCATTTGGTCAACTTTAGCACTTCGATTAAGGATAATGGCTAGAATTTTTTGTGGAGGTAACAAAACTCTCAATAGAATTGTCGATTATCGACAAAAATTTTCACACATAGGACTTACAATTAGATATTGAAGTCCCATAAGGGTGAAAGTTTTTCTCGATAACCCATAGTTCTATTGACAGTTCTGGTAGTCCCCCGAAGAGTTTTATCGATAATTATTAGCATTCGAAACGGTACGATGTGACATAAAAATGTTCTTGCTAGTTGGAGTCGCGAGTTCGGAAATTTGATAAGTTCCGTAGGAGTGAAAATTTTTCTCAGTAACCGGCAATTCTGTTAACAATTTTGGTAGCCCCCCCCAAGAGTTCTAGCAATTATCCTTAACAATCGAAGTGCTAAAGTGCGACAGCACTCCTATGGAACTTAAAAAATTTCCGGACTCGCGAATTCAACCGGCGAGAATTTTTTATGTTGCGTAGCGCTTCGAGTGCTAATAATTATCGATAGAACTCTTCGGGGGGCTACCAAAACTGTCAACAGAACTGCCGGTTATCGAGAAAAATTTTCACTCTCATGGGACTTCAATGTTGAAGTTCTAGCAATTATTAACCAAAGTGCTAAAGTTGATCAACAAAAAAGTTACAGTGGCTTAAAGTTACGAAAAATGTGAAGCTGACCCCCCTATCTTCAAGTATTATTTTCGGGATTGTCCCGATTGCGCACATTACGGATCGGACACAGCGATATTTCCCGATCGGACACAGTCCCGATCGGACACAATCCCGATCGGACACAGTCCCGATCGGACACATTCCCCATCGGACACAGTCCCGATCGGACACAGTCCCGATCGGACACAGTCCCGATCGGACACAGTCCCGATCGGACACAGTCCCGATCGGACACATACAGTTGCATTCGGACACAGTCCCGATCGGACACAGGCCCGGGTGCGGGAGGAGGGCCGAAGGCCCCCCTCGCACCCCCATAGGCACCATACTATTGGCGGGGTGGGTGCGGGAGGGGGGGCCGAAGGCCCCCCTTGCACCCCCCCCCGTGTGTGTGTGTGTGTGTGTGTGTGCGCGCGCGCGCCTGTGTCCGATCGGGCCTGTGTCCGAATGCAACTGTATGTGTCCGATCGAGAATGTGTCCGATCGGGACTGTGTCCGATCGGGACTGTGTCCGATCGGGATTGTGTCCGATCGGGACTGTGTCCGATCGGGAAATATCGCTGTGTCCGATCCGTAATGTGCGCAATCGGGACTCACTCTTATTTTCGGTGCTTTGAAGGACGGAACTATTTCTAAAACCAATAAAGAACTGTAGAACTTTTAGGAGGGCTATCAAAACTCTAATCAATTTTAAAATTTTTTTTTGATAACTTCACATAGGTTCTATTTTGCCACGATTCAACGGCCTGCATGCAAGTTTCAAGATGAAACTAACAGTATTCTCTTCTTCTATTATTTTTAAATAGTTACAAACAATTTAAAGAAACTTTGATATCTATATTTGTTTTTGAGAATCATGGTGAAAGTAAAGAAAGTTGTATAAAATTGATAATTTATCGAATTTATATTTATCGAATAATTTGTTGTTTAAAGGTATGTAAGTTGTAAAGGTCCACTCCCTTTAAATAATGTTAGTGAAAAACAAGGAGTTTTAATTTTCTGTGTAGACCAGGATCTCCAGGATTGACGGCCTTAAGAATTAGCGGTTTCTCAAGCAGATATAGGTAAATCAATTCTAATTAATTTTTATTTTAAAAATCACAAAGAGGCTGCTGTGCGCCTGTAAAAAGGGGCTGCTGTGCGCTTGTAAAAAGCGGCTGCTGTGCGTCCATATAAGGCTGCTGTGTGCCTGTAAAAAGCGGCTGCTGTGCGCCTGTAAAAAGCGGCTGCTGTGCGTCCATATAAGGCTGCTGTACGCCGATACAAGGCTGCTGTGCGCCTGTAAAAAGCGGCTGCTGTGCGCCCATATAAGGCTGCTGTGCGCCTGTAAAAAGCGGCTGCTGTGCGCCGAAAAGGAACTGTCGTGCGCTTATAATAAGCTGTTATACATAAATAAAGTTAATCTATATAAAGTCTTTATAAAGTATATATAAAGTCTACATAAAATTGGTTATATAAAGCGTTTATACAAAATGTCTATAGGGATAAACAAACAAATAGTTCTAATGCCTAGAAAAAAAGATATAACTATTTGAAGCGAATGATTGTCTGACATGGAACATTTCAATTATCTTTTAAAAAACTGTTCAGATTATAGACCTGTTGAAACATGACGAATACAATGTCTTGATACGATTCAGCCTGTGCCAGAGAATAAAAAACATATACAAATATTGCACAGTTCATCAAGTCCACGTGATGGACATTGGGTATGTAATCAATAGACACGGTAGTGTCTCGCGTCAAGTACCGCGCAGCAGCAGCAAGGCACTCCGGGTATCCTTACGTGAGTCGGATAGTTGAGAGTATCTCAGATTATCAGACCTCAATAACCGCTAAACCGATCGAATTCTTGATAGGCTTAATCGATAGCTTGGGTTTGAATTATATAAGGAAAGTGTCCTTATTTTTTCGTTCTACATATTCTATTAAGCATTTATTACGACGCAAAGTTGGAATGTGGAAATTTTCGTTTAAGAAACGTCCACATCGTCGTCGTCGTCGTCATCATCATTATTCTTAATGCACATGCGCGAAAAATGTACAGTTGGAGCATGCAACATAAAATAGCGCTAGTGGTGATCGCGCTGCTTCGTGATCCATCCGTATCATATCCATTATATCGATTTTCTAGGTTAAATGTGCAAGAGTGCAATTCGTAATACGTAAATAAAGAAAAAACAGTGTTAAGTGTTATTAGGTATATGTATGCTCATGGTAATTAATAATCACAATGTGTGTGTGTGTGAGCGTGAGCCGTTTATCATTTTTAATATTATCGGAATGTATGAATTCCCACTTTATATTAATTGTTTTTAATTTGTTTATTTATAATAATATAGGAAGACTTTCTTTTACCAATGACAATGAAATAGATTTAAAATCTATATATAATTACATAGTCTTAAACTTGGATGAAAGATGGAGAAAAATTCTCGATGCATGGAAACGTGTAACAAGATTCATGGGGAAGCTTTGTCCAACGATTTAAGAGTATATCGCAGCTAAGGAGCAAATTCTTATAATTAAAACAGAGGTATTAAAGATATTATAGATTCTCTCATTTATAAAATAAATAAAACATCTCATTTTAAAAGTAGTTTACGCATAAGACAACAAAACATCACATTTTATGTAAAAATATTCTATACGTTTATGATAAAGTACACACACAATTCCTTTCGATTTAATGTTTTGACTATGCACTTGCATTTTTATTAGCCTGGTGCGGATTATTCCAAAAAGGACTCCCAGCACCTACCGGGTTAATAAAAATACAAGTGCAAACATTAGATGTACAAGTAAAAACATTAAATCAAAAGGAATTATGTGTGTACTTTATTATAAACATATAGAATATTTTTAAATAAAATGTGATTTTGCGTAGCGTTAACTACTTTTAAAATAAGATGTTTATTTATTTTATAAATGAGAGATATAATTGTGTAAAAATATTCTATATGTTTATAATAAGATGTGTGTGTATGTGTGTGTACTGTAACAATTTCTTTCGTTTTAAACTTTTAACTTTTAACCCAAAAAGGACTACAAGCCCCCAACGGGTTAATAAAAATACAAGTGCATAGTTAAAAGTTTAAATCTTAAGAAATTATTATAGTATACACACACACACCTTGATGATAAACGGCTCACGTTCACACACACACACACATTGTGATTATTAATTACCATGAGCATACATCTTATTATAAACATATAGAATATATTTATATCTTTCTCTCATTTATAACAAAAATATATTATAGATTCTCTTATTTATAAAATAAATAAAACATCTCATTTTAAAAGTAGTTTACGCTATGCATAAAAGAACAAAACATCACATTTTATTTAAAAATATTCTATATGTTTATGATAAGATACACATACAATTCTTTTAATTTAATGTTTTGACTAATGCATTTGTATTTTTATTAATCTAGTGTGGACTATCCCAAAAAGGACTCCCAGCACCCATCGGATTAATAAAAAAATAAAACCGCAAACATTCACCTGGTGCGGACTATCCCAAAAGGACTCCCAGCACCCACCGGGTTAATAAAAATCTAAAGTTTTATCATTTCGTTTAACTTTTAACGCTATTATAATTTACTCTGTGTGTATGTGGGTGCGTGTGTATTATCTCTCTACGTGTGTGTGTGTGTGTGTATATACAGGGTGGACCATTTTAATCAATCCATGCAATTATCTCCCGAACTAAGCGTTGTTTGAAAAAATGTTTCAAATAGAACTTACTCTGTTTCAAGAAGGACATCTTACTATGGACACAAGTCCCATCTAGGTAAAGGTGCCTCCGAGATTTCAAGGTGATCTTTGCTTTTTAAATGGAACCACCCTAATTTTTTTACATAAATAGATTCTTCGCAATTTTTGACATAAAAAGTTATAAGGGTAGGATGGCCAAAAAGTGACTAGTTTACGAGATATTTTATACTTTAATTTGGCATAATTTTACATAAACTATGAAAGATCTCGTCAAATATTCATTTTTTGATGATCTTACCTCAATACTTTTATGGACAAAATAATGAAAGGAATCAATTGGTGTAAGAAAACACATAGTTGTTTAAAAAAAAATATGTAATTTGCAAATAGCTACTACATATTTTTTCTTAAGTACAACTATATGTTTTTTTTACACCAATTGATTCCTCTCAAAATTATGAAGCAATTTAGCAATGGGTCGGTCAAAAACCGTTCGGTTTGTAAAAGAATGACTCATATACAGGGTGGACCATTTTAATCAATCCACGCAATTATCTCCCGAACTAAGCGTTGTTTGAAAAAATGTTTCAAATAGAATTTACTCTGTTTCAAGGGGGACATCTTATTATGGACACAATTCCTATCTAGGTAGAGGTGCCTCCGAGATATCAAAATAATCTTTGAGGCACCTCTACCTAGATAGGAATTGTGTCCATAATAAGATGTCCCCCTTGAAACAGAGTAAGTTCTATTTGAAACATTTTTTCAAACAACGCTTAGTTCGGGAGATAATTGCGTGGATTGATTAAAATAGTCCACCCTATATATGAGTCATTCTTTTACAAACCGAACGGTTTTTGATCGACCCATTGCTAAATCGCTTCATAATTTTTTGACGTGTTCTAGATACAAAATGAGTGAACACGTGTATCGGGATTTTTTTTTTAAATTTTTTTCGAAAAATATCGGGATTTTAAATTTTAACGCGATGCATTTCACGGTCATTTTCAAATCGCCGTATCTCCGGTAAATTTTAACGAAACAAAAAGGTTTTTTTTTATTTTAAAGCTAAAAACATCAGTAAAATCATTTCTCGTAAAATTGATGTCCCTGATGTAATTTGAAAAATCACTATTGTTTATAACAAATAAATTGTTTAAAGTTAGTTTAAACAACCGCTCGCCATAGATACGAAATTGTAAAAAATACCATTGAATTCCTCGTCAAATTTCCTAAAAGAAAAGTACTTTTCGAGAATGGACACTTTATTTTTACTATCCCAAATAAAATAAAACTTCCGCTGCGCGACGCCCCGCTGAGCCGTGCCGCGCCGCCGCCGCGCCGAACCGGCCGGCGGGCGCGTGACAAGTACCGCACCAACATTTTTGCTTTATCTGTGATATATACTATAACGATTTGTTATACTATTTGGTCAATTTCAATATTTGTCAAGAAATAAGAAACAATTATTAATTATTAATATCTCTCATACTTTTTTCAGTGCTTTATAAAGAAACATATATTAATTAAAGGTTAGTTATTGTCGTTTGGATTCTTGAATGATTTTATATATAGAATATCTTTATCTTTAAATATATTTAAAATAAGTTTCGTTTACTGCAATAATTCGTATATGATGTTAATAAATTGTTTTAAAGGAGTGTTACGCATTTAGTTTTTGGATCAATAATTAAGGTAATGAAAAAATAATTATTGCAAATAATTATTAAAATAATTATTAAAAATAATTATTAAATAATTATAATTATAATAATTATTAAATAATTATAATAATAATAATAATTATTAATAATAATAATTATTATTATTATTAAATAATTATAATTTATATAATAATTATTAAATAATAATTATTATAATTATTAAATAATTATATTTATTAAAAATAATTATGAAACGAGAGTTGTTAACTCCCCACTACCGCACAGTGGGGCCACAAGACATGCGTTGTTTCAAAAAAATCTAGAGCCCTTGGTTTTTAAGCAATCTTAACGTTTTTTTTTTAAATAATCGTCTTGAAAGTTTGAAGAGATCCCTCGTGGCCGATTTTTAAAAAAGTTGTTACTAATTACTAATTAGTAATATAAACACGAGAATCTTTTCCTGAAAATAAACTGTGACTGCCGAACAATTGCATACAACTTATTTAAATAGATTGATAAATGTTTCTGAAGTGTGTGTGTGTGTGTGTGTGTGTCGCGTGCGTGTTCGTGTGTGTGCGCACGCGCATATGTATGCATACATAAATGTGTATGGATGTACATCTATATAAATGTGTGTACATGTATATACGTTTGTATATGTTTGTATATAAGTATTTATATATATACACTATGTATGTATATAAATACTTATATACAAACGTATATACATGTACACACATTTATATAGATGTACGTATATATATATATATACACATACATCCATACACATTTATGTATGCATCCATATGCGCGTGCGCACACACAAACACACACACGCACGCACGCACACACGCACGCACGCGACACACACACACACATACACACACACTTCAGAAACATTTATCAATCTATTTAAATAAGTTGTATGCAATTGTTCGGCAGTCACAGTTTATTTTCAGGAAAATATTCTCGTGTTTATATTACTAATTAGTAACTAGTAACAATTTTTTTAAAAATCGGCCACGAGGGATCTCTTGAAAATTTCAAGACGATTATTTAAAAAAAAACGTTAAGATTGCTTAAAAACCAAGGGCTCTAGACTTTTTTGAAACAACGCATGTCTTGTGGCCCCACTGTGCGGCGGCGCGGCACGGCTCAGCGGGGCGTCGCGCAGCGGAAGTTTTATTTTATTTGGGATAGTAAAAATAAAGTGTCCATTCTCGAAAAGTACTTTTCTTTTAGGAAATTTGACGAGGAATTCAATGGTATTTTTTACAATTTCGTATCTATGGCGAGCGGTTGTTTAAACTAACTTTAAACAATTTATTTGTTATAAACAATAGTGATTTTTCAAATTACATCAGGGACATCAATTTTACGAGAAATGATTTTACTGATGTTTTTAGCTTTAAAATAAAAAAAAACCTTTTTGTTTCGTTAAAATTTACCGGAGATACGGCGATTTGAAAATGACCGTGAAATGCATCGCGTTAAAATTTAAAATCCCGATATTTTTCAAAAAAAATTTTAAAAAAGAATCCAGATACACGTGTTCACTCATTTTGTATCTAGAACACGTCAAAAAATTATGAAGCGATTTAGCAATGGGTCGGTCTAAAACCGTTCGGTTTGTAAAATAATGACTCATATATAGTGTATATATGTATATAATGTATGTATACATGTATATAAATTATGTTTTGATATGATCTAATTACTTATAAGATTCAGTTGGTATGTTTTGTTGAATATATGCAAACATGTATGTGAATGTTTTTAAATTGAATCAATTCTCTAAAATTTCTTGATTCACTTTTGTATAAATGTCTATGTGTACATTTGTACGTGTATATTTGTATATGCATTTATAATTATGTGACAAATAGGATTTAAATAAATGTTTTAACACAATTATGTAAAATCATCATAGCACGCTTTACATAATCCCATTTCTTACATAATTATAAATGCACATACACATATACAAATACAAATGTACACGCACCGGCAGGAATGGAGTCCCTCAGTAAATGTATGCGTATGTGTATGACAGTCGAAAGCGTCACCGCATACACACGAAGCGCGACGTTTGTGTCACTTGAAGCGCGGAGGAGATTAAGCAGCGAAGGAGAAATTGGTAGGAGGCAATCCGATGTTGCATCCTTTTCGCAAATCGCACGATCGAGAGAGAAAGCAATGCAAGACGTGATGTCAGTTAGAGGTGTCCCTACAGCCGTCTCGCTCACTCGACGCTCGAATGGAGAGAGTGCGAGTGAGAAAGCTATAGGACACCGCGCTGTCTCTATCGGCTTCTCGTTCGCTCCAATATCGAGCTGACATCCTTTCCTTTTTTTTTCCTTTAAGAAACGTAGCTGAGCCGCGTGCATTAATTATATTAATGAATAGATATTAAATATTAAAAAATATTAATAAACATTAATACTTATAAATGAATATTAATATTAATTATTAATAAATATAATATAAATAAATATTAACAATATTATAATAGATAAGCTTGCGCGTGTTATAAAACAAATAGATTGGTAAGAGTTAGGCCTATAACGAGCAATTATGAGTGTTTTCATAGTAATTAACTTTATTATTATAGAGTTACAAGATTCTTTAAAACGGAACATTTCGACACTTACTTGTGTCTCTTCAGCCGCGAACGAATGAATACATTTAAATTATGAATATGTCAAATTTTATTTTAAATGATTGCGAATCGCTGGTGTTTTTGACGCAACATCTTTGAGGTATTTTTTTAACATTTTAGTATTGATGACTATGGACGTTCGATACACAGTTCCGTCGTCCGTTCCGTCTTAAAGAATCTTGTAACTCTTTTTATAAAAATAAAATTAATTACTATGTAAACACCAATAATTGCTCGTTATATGCTTCAGTCTTACCAACCAATAAATATTAATAAATATTAAATATTATATAATATTAATAATATTAGGAATTATTTTATTTCAAAACAAGGAAACGAAATGAACTAACGAGTTATTCCTTATTTCTAATTCTGCAGTCCATTTCGTTTCCTTGTTTCGAAATAAAATAATTCCTAATATTTAATATTTATTTCGAATATTTTTTCTATTGTGCGCAGAGCCTTATTAAGAGATCGTGCGCGCTATTCATTTGTTTCTATTTATATGTTATTAAATTATATATGTATCGTGGTGTCATAGCATCGAGCGGACGTGTCTAAAATTATGATTATAACGATGCCTCAAAACCTGTGTCCAGAGATACGTGGTCGTATTGTCGGACAGTGGCAGGCGGGAAGAACAGTAGCAGAAATTGCTGCTGCTATTCCCTGCTCTGCAAAAACTGTACGACGCTGGATACAACGATTCATTGATGGCGGTGATCATGCTTTGCACGATCACCGTCATAATAATCGTGGTCCTCGTATAACGAGGGCCGAAGAGGATGAGGCTATCGTCGCCGCAGTTGCTGAGCAACCCTTCGGCTCTGTGCAGGAGGCCCTCAACGCTGCGAACGTCCAAATATCCGAGAGGACCGCCCGGCGACGTCTCAACGCAGCCGGGTATCATTGCTACCGTCCAGCCCGCAAAATTATGCTGACTCCCGTCAATCGGGAGCAGCGAATCGCGTTTGCTCTGGAGAACCTGGTGACGAGCCGTGAGGAATGGGAGGCAACGATCTGGACCGATGAAAAGGTTTTTGTATCGTCTGCCGACCGCCAACCTCATGTATGGCGTCAAAGGGATCAACGGTTGCATCCAAACCATGTTGTGCCTCTCCACAGAAGTGGGAGGATTTCATGCGGAATGTGGGGCTGGATATCTGGCACTGCAATCGGTGAACTGGTGGAAATTCCTCCACGCATGAACTCTGCGGAGTACATTCGCATACTGGAAGATGTTTTTCTTCCATCAGTACGCGCAATCTACCCCGTAGAGGACATGCCAGTTATCCGATTAGTGCAGGATAACTCCGGAGTCCATACTTCGCGCGAAACACAACAATGGTTTCGGAATCATCCGGAGATCCAATTGATCAACTGGCCTGCTCGTTTACCAGATCTAAATTTGATCGAAAATGTCTGGGCACAAATGGTTCGACGATGGGAACCAAGAAGGGAGAGGACGGTAGCAGCATTGGTTAATCATGCGAGAAAAATCTGGGAAGAACTTCGGCTCCGACCAGACTATCTCGCAAACTTGATTGATTCGATACCTAATCGACTCAATTCCTATAGCTTTCTCACTCGCACTCTCTCCATTCGAGCGTCGAGTGAGTGAGGCGGCTGTAGAGACACCTCTAACTGACATCACGTCTTGCATTGCTTTCTCTCTCGATCGTGCGATTTGCGAAAAGGATGCAACATCGGATCGCCTCCTACCAATTTCTCCTTCGCTGCTTGATCTCCTCCGCGCTTCAAGTGACACATACGTCGCGCTTCGTGTGTATGCGGTGACGCTTTCGACTGTCATACACATACGCATACATTTACCGAGGGACTCCATTTCTGCCGGTTCGTGTACACATAGACATTTATACAAGTGAATCGAGAAATTATATAGAATTAATTCAATTTAGAAACATTCACATACATGTTCGCATATATTCATCAAAACGTACCAACTGAATCTTAAGTAATTAGATCACATCGAAACCAATTTATATACATATATACATATATACATACATTATATACATATGTACACTATGTATAATGTACATTGTACATACACACACACACACACACACACACACACACACACACACACGTAGAGAGATAATACACACGCACCCACATACACACAGAGTAAATTATAATAGTGTTAAAAGTTAAACGAAATGATATAATTTTAGATTTTTATTAACCCGGTGGGTGCTGAGAGTCTTTTTTGGGATAGTCCGCACCAGGTGAATGTTTGCGGTTTTATTTTTTTATTAACCTGGTGGGTGCTGAGAGTCCTTTTGGGATAGTTCACACTAGATTAATAAAAATACAAATGCATTAGTCAAAACATTAAATTAAAAGAATTGTATGTGTATCTTATCATAAACATATAAAATATTTTTAAATAAAATGTGATGTTTTGTTCTTTTATGCATAGCGTAAACTACTTTTAAAACGAGATGTTTTATTTATTTTATAAATAAGAGAATCTATAATATATTTTTGTTATAAATGAGAGAAAGATATAAATATATTCTATATGTTTATAATAAGATGTGTGTGTATACTATATAATAATTTCTTAAGATTTAAACTTTTAACTATGCACTTGTATTTTTATTAACCCGGTGGGGGCTTGTAGTCCTTTTTGGGTTAAAAGTTAAAAGTTTAAAACGAAAGAAATTGTTACAGTACATACACATACACACACATCTTATTATAAACATATAGAATATTTTTACACAATCATATCTCTTATTTATAAAATAAATAAACATCTTATTTTAAAAGTAGTTAACGCTACGCAAAATCACATTTTATTTAAAAATATTCTATATGTTTATAATAAAGTACACACATAATTCCTTTTGATTTAATGTTTTCACTTGTACATCTAATGTTTGCACTTGTATTTTTATTAACCCGGTGGGTGCTGGGAGTCCTTTTTGGGATAGTCTGCACCAGGTTAATAAAAATACTAGTGCATAGTCAAAACATTAAATCCAAAGGAATTGTGTGTGTACTTTACCATAAACGTATATAATATTTTTACACAAAATGTGATGTTTTGTTGTCTTATGCGTAAACTACTTTAAAAATGAGATGTTTTATTTATTTTATAAATCATAGAATCTATAATATCTCTAATACCTTTGTTTTAATTACAAGAATTTGCTCTTTAGCTGCGATATACTCTTCAATCGTTGGATAAAGCTTCCCCATGAATCTTGTTACACGTTTCCATGCATCGAGAATTATTCTCCATCTTTCATCCAAGTTTAAGACTATGTAATTATATAATCCCTAAAAACTTACCTTTTTAAAAAAGGTAAAAAAGAGGCGCCAAGTACACGCGCCAACAAAATAGTGTTTTCTAAACCGTTAAAAACTGTTCTATAAATTATTTTAATTGTGTAAAATATATTCTACAAAAATAATGTGATATCAAACAATAGCGCCAACTGAAAATAAAAACTTTTAAAAATATTTTAACCAAAAAAATTATACAAAATAGTTGTTTTAATTTCCTACAAAAATTAAAAAATTTTAATTAAAAAAACTTGGCGCTGCTAAATTAAATAATATGCTTAAGTTAGCGTATTCTTTAATATATTTATATTGCAGTTATTGATGTAATTAAATTAAATATAGTTCTAAATTAAATTTAGAACTAAATTATATTTATTTGTTGGTTTAATATATACTTAGAAATTTAGCAGCGCCAAGTTTTTTTAATTAAAATTTTTTAATTTTTGTAGGAAATTAAAACAACTATTTTGTATAATTTTTTTGGTTAAAATATTTTTAAAAGTTTTTATTTTCAGTTGGCGCTATTGTTTGATATCACATTATTTTTGTAGAATATATTTTACACAATTAAAATAATTTATAGAACAGTTTTTCACGGTTTAGAAAACACTATTTTGTTGGCGCGTGTACTTGGCGCCTCTTTTTTACCTTTTTTAAAAAGATAAGTTTTTAGGGATTATATCATTCATTTTTGTAGTATATGTATATGTATAATACATATATATTCATTATTTAAAGCTATTAATTAATAAATTTGCATACGTGCGAGCCGAGTTAAAAATATCTTAGATTATCTGATCTTAATAACACGTAAATTTTAATATTATTTAAAAGACGAAAAAGAACGAAAACGAAAGAGGGAAGGGAAGAGAGAGAGAGAGAGAGAGAGAGAGAGAGAGAGAGAGAGAGAGAGAGAGGGAGAGAGGTGGACGAGGTGGACGTGGAGGACGTGGTCGCGGCAACACGATATATATTAATATGTAAATAAAAATAAACTGCATAATATTTAATTCATATTTGTATTTTATCTCTCTCTCTCTCCCTTCCTCTCTCATTCCCTCTCTCTCTCTCTCTCTCTCTCTCTCTCTCTCTCTCTCTCCGCGTGCGTGCGGTCGTGTGTGTGTATGTGCATATGCGTACAGGTATGTGTGGTAAATAGGGTTGAGAGTACGTACATGCGTTCGTGTGTGTGTGTGTATGTGCATATGCGTACTGCGTGCGTGTCGTGTTCGTGGATGCGTCGTGTGTGTGCGTGCGTGCGTGCATGTGCGTGCATGTGTATGTATGTATGTATGTATGTATGTATGTATGTATGTATGTATGTATGTATGTGTGTGTGTGTGTGTGTGTGTGTGTGTGAATGCACGCGTGCATGAAACTATAGGTTATAGAATTTGACATATTAAATTATGTTATGGTTACCGACGACGGTCGATAATAATCGACTGCTCGAACTGTTTTTCGCGCATGCGTATTGGAGACGTCGACGACGACCACGACGGAGACGTTTCTTAATGATAAATTTTATACATTAAGACTTTGCATCTTAATGTCTCTGTTTATAGGATACGTAGAGCAAAAATAAAGACACTTTTCTTATATAATTTAAACCCAAGCTATCGATTAAGCCTAGTAAGAACTCAATCCGTTCAGCGGTTATTGAGGTCTGATAATATCAAGTAGTCTCAAAATACCGACTCGCGTATAGATACACGGAGTGCCTTGCTACTGCTGCGCGGTACTTGGCGCGAGACACTACCGTGTTTCTTGATAGATTTTAAATCTATTTCATTGTCATTGGTAAAAGAAAGTCTTCCTATATTATTATAAATAAACAAATTAAAAACAATTAATATAAAGTAGGAATTCATACATTCCGGTAATATTAAAAATGATAAACGGCTCACACACACACACACACACACACACACACACACACACACACATACACGCACACGCACACGCACACGCACGCACGCACGCACGCACGCACGCACGCACGCACGCACGCACGCACACGCACACGCGCACGCGCGCGCGCACACACACACACACACACACACACATTGTGATTACTAAATACTACAAAATGAATGATATAATCCCTAAAAACCTACCTTTCTAAAAAAAGGTAAAGAAAGGCGCCAAGTACACGCGCCATAGTTTTTGTGAAAAACTTTCATATGTATTTTTTAATTTGCACAAGTAGTGTTATTTTAAACCATAAAAAATATTTTACAAATTATTTTAATACTGTGTAAAACATCTTACAAAAATAATGATATAAAAAAATTGCGCCAACTAAAAATAAAAGCATATGAACATATTTTAACCAAAAAAAGTTGTACAAAATAAGTAGTTGTTTAAATTTCCTATTTAATACATTGCAATATAATTAAAGTAGTAAGGCGTATAGCTAAAATAGTATATATTTTATAATTAACTAAGTGCACAATTATAATTTACAAATAACCATATATATTCTAAAAAGTTTAATAAAAAAAAGATTATATAAGACAAATTAAAAATTCACACAAAAATTAAAAATTAAAAATTTTTGCAAATTAGAAATTAAAAACTTATGCTAAAATTAAAAATTTATACAAAATCAAAAAATAAAAAAAATTTAGAAAAAAAACGGCGCTGTTAAACTGACCAATATACTAATGATATTAACGTACTTCGTATATATGTATACGTTGAGTTAATGCACAGTTATTAATGTAATGTTTGTTATAATTTCGAAAAAAGCAGCGCCGTTTTTTTAACTAAATTTTTTTTTATTTTTTGATTTTGTATAAATTTTTAATTTTAGCTTAAGTTTCTAATTTTTATTTTGTAAAAATTTTTAATTTTTAATTTTTGTATGAATTTTTAATTCATCTTATATAATCTTTTTTTTATTAAACTTTTTAGAATATATATGGTTATTGGTAAATTATAATTATGCACTTAGTTAATTATAAAATATATACTATTTTAGCTATACGCCTTACTACTTTAATTATATTGCAATGTATTAAATAGGAAATTTAAACAACTACAAATTTTGTACAACTTTTTTTGGTTAAAATATTTTTATATGCTTTTATTTTTAGTTGGCGCAATTTTTTTATATCATTATTTTTGTAGGATGTTTTACACAATATTAAAATAATTCGTAAAATATTTTTTATGGTTTAAAATAACACTACTTGTGCAAATTAAAAAATACGTATGAAAGTTTTTCACAAAAACTATGGCGCGTGTACTTGGCGCCTTTTTTTTACCTTTTTTTAGAAATTATTATAACAGAAAGAATATATTTATTTATGATTTATTAAATTCTTAGAAACTACATAAGCATCATGAACAACTCTTGAAAAAATTATTTCCAACATATGACTTTAAAAAGTACCCTGTCAAGTTTCCAACTGTACAACAACAACCAAATGGTAACGATTGCGGTGTTTTTGCTATAGCCTTTGCAATTTCATTGTTATTCAATAATAAACCCGAAAAAGGACTTCCGTTTCCGGTTTATACTGTGTTGAATGCGTGGTACATGTGAGTGGAGTTAAACAGAGATTTAAGAGAGAAGGAGTGAGAGATTGGTGAGAGAAGTGTGAGAGGGAGAGTGAGAGAGAGGGAGGGTAGGTGTGGAAGTGGAGGGAGGTGAAAGGACACGAGTGTAAGAGAGTAAAGTGGAGGTGAGTGGTGACAAGCAAGGTTAGGAAGGTAGTAGAAGGAGAGAAGAGACTAAGCATAGATAATAAAGTGGGTAGAAGGGAAGCGGATAGGATAGTGAGTCTAGGGATATATAGAAGGCGCCACAAGAGGCAGGCATAGAGTAGTATCGAGTGTGAGACGGGAAACTCACAGCGGGCGGAAAAATGGCATCGGGAACAAAGCCAAAGGATATGCCGAAGGATATATCAAAAGAGAGAAGAGGAAGTACGGGGAACATAGCCGATTTATTAAAGAGAAAGAGAGAGGGTGAGGGCAATAGGAAGGAGGAAGAGTCAGTTTTCGCGAAAAGCAGAATAGTTTTAAGATCGCCGGAGAGGGAAGGGAGTATAGGAGAGATGTTGGGAAGATGGGGAGAAAAATTAAGAGAGGAGATTAGGAAAGACTGGATGATAGGAGTAAAGATATTGGGAGAAGAAGTTAAAGGGGAGATAAGAGGAATAAAAGAAGGAATTAAAGAACAAGGGGTAACAATATAAGAAGAGATGGAGAAATTAAAAAAAGAAATTGGAGAGAGAGAAAGAAGATGGGAGGAGGAGAGAAGAGGGATGAAAAAAAGGATAGATGATTTGGAAAAGATGATAGGAGAAATTGTGGCAGGAAAGAGGGGGGAGAAAGGGGAAGGAGATAGAGGGGAAAGGATAGGAGGGGAAGATAGGGTGGAGCAAAGATTAAAAAATGTAGAGAGAAAAATGGAAGGGAAGGAGAGAGAGGAAAGGAAAAAGAATATAGTAATTAAGAAAATAAAGATAGACAACGAAGACTTAAAGGGGGAGATTGGGAGAATAATGAAAGAAATAGGAGCGGAAGTAGAGATGAAAGATATCAAGAAAGTAGGTGCGATACAGGCAGGAAGAGGTATAGTAATTATCACATTAGGAAATGTAGAGCAAAAAAGACAGGTTATGGAGAAAAAGAGGAAGATGAGAGGTAGAGAGGAGTGGATAGAGGAAGATCTAACATGGACGGAAAGAAGAAGCAGATGGAAATTGAGAGAGATAGCTAGGAGAGAGGAAAGGGAAGGAAGGAAAGTATGGTTAGGTAGAAAAGGTATAGAAATTGATGGAGAATGGTGGAAATGGGATGAGGAAGAGGAAAAACTAGAGAATGAAAAAGGGGAAACGAGAAAGGAAAATGGAAGTGAGATAGGAATGGAATTAGAGAAGGGGGAATAGGAAGGAGAAAGGATAGAGAGAGGGGGGGAGAGGAGATAGGAGAGGAAGAGGGATATAAGGAAGGATACAAAGAAAGGTGTAGGAAAGGGGAACAGTGAAAGATAGCGTTTTGGAATGTAGCAGGATTAAAAAACAAAGATAAGGACTTTTGGAAGAGGATAGAAAAATGGGAGATAATGATTCTTATAGAGACGTGGATAGACGAGAAGGAATGGAGGAGGATGAAAGATAAATTACCGAAAGGATATAGATGGGGAGTGCAGTATGCAACGAGAAGGAATAGGAAGGGAAGAGCAATGGGTGGAATTATATTGGGAGTGAGAAAAGATATAGCGTTAGAGATTAAACAAGCAGAATGGAAAGAAGAAGGAATAGTGACAGGGAAGGTGGTAGTTGGAAAAGAGAAATGGAGAATAGTGGGAGTATATGTAAGGGAAGATAGGGAAAAGTAATTAGAGGAATTGAGAAAATGGCTGGAGGGAGAAGAGGGAGAAGAAATAACGACAATCATAGGTGGGGATTTTAATGCAAGAACGGGAGAAATGGGAGGGAGAATAGTTATGGAGGAAGGGGAGGAAGATGATAAGAATAGAAACTCTAAGAATAAGAAGGTGAATAAAGAAGGATGGAGATTGGTGGAGGTATTAGAGGAAGCGGGATGGAGTATACTGAACGGGAGTACTAAAGGAGACGAAAAGGGAAAGTATACATACACAGGAGGTAAAGGAAATACGGTGATAGATTATGTAAGAGGAGATGAGAGGACTAGAGAGAAAGTAGTGAGGTTAGAAGTAGGGGAGGAGACAGACTCGGATCATTACCCGGTAGTTTGTTGGATTAAGAAAGAAGTGAAGGGGAGGAAAGAGAAGGTTAAGAAAGGGAGTAAAAAGGGGGTATGGAATGAAGAGAGAAGGGAAATTTTTAGAAGAAAGATAGAGGATAGTGGAATACAATCAGAAGAGGCGAGAATAGATGTAAATGAAGAGGTAGAGAGAATAAATAGAAAGGTGAAAAAAGCAATGGAGGAATATGAAGAGAAGGAGGGGGAGAGGGGAAAAAGTTATAGAAAATGGTGGGATGAGCAATGTGTAGAAAAGAAGAAGGAAGTAAGGAGAGAGTTGAGGAGATGGAGGAGAGAAGGCGGGGAAGGAGAGGAGTACAAGAAAATGAGAAAGGAATATAAAGAATTATGCGAAGGGAAAAAGAAAGAGGAAAGAGAAAGGCTGATTAGGGAGATAGGAGAGGCAAGAACAGAAAGTAAGGTGTGGGAAATAGTAAATAGGGAGAGAAGAAGAAGGAAGGTAATTAATGAGGAGATACAGATGGGAGAATGGAAGGAGCATTTTATGGGATTGTTAGGGGGAGTGGAGGAGAGAGTAGTGAAAGGGAAGGAGAAAATAGGGAGAAAAGGACAGGAAAAGGATATAAAATGGGAAGAAGTGAGAGAGGCAATAAAGGAGTTAAAATTGAATAAAGCGACAGAGATAGATGGGATACCGAACGAAGTGTGAAAATATGGAGGAGAGGTAATAGAAAAGTGGGTATGGGAAATATGTAAGAAGGTATGGAGAGGAGAAGGGTGGCCGGAGGAGTGGAAGGAAGGGATTATTGCACCGGTAGTGAAGAAAGGAGGGGGAGAAAAGGTAGAAGAATATAGAGGAGTAAATTTAATGCCAACATTGTATAAGATATACACAGCGGTATTGGCGGAGAGGCTAAGAGAGGAAGTAGAGGGGAAAAGGATCATACCGGAAAATCAAGTAGGATTTAGAAAAGGTAAAGGAGTATTAGACAACGTATATGTATTAAACTACATGATACAGAAACAGATAAATAGACATAAAGGAAAGCTAGTATGCGTATTCATAGATTTAAAGGCAGCATTTGATTCGGAATAGGGGAACATTGATAAAAGCAATAAGAGAGAGAGGGATAAGAGAGGGGTTGATAGAGAGGATAGAGGAGGTGGTAAGGGAAACGAAAAGTAGGGTAAGGATAGGAGGGGAGTTGAGCGAAGAGTTTTGGCAAAGCAGAGGAGTCAAACAGGGATATCCGATAAGTCTGACATTGTTTAATATTCTGATAGCAGACTTGGAAGAAGAAGAAATGGCCAGAGGGGGATGGGGAGGGGCTAAACTGGGGGATAGGAAGATATACACGCTAGCATATGCGGACGACATAGTGTTAGTGGCGGAGGAGGAAGAAGGGATGAGAGCGATGATTGCAAGAATGGAAAGGGAAATCTGGAAGGGAAAGATCTGGAAATGAATGTAGGGAAAACTAAGGTGATGATATTTAGGAAAGGAGGGGGAAGAAGGAAAAGAATAAAATGGAGATGGAAAGGAAAGGTAATAGAAGAGGTGAATAAAATGAAATATTTAGGGTATGTATTTAAGGCGAATGGAAGACAGGAAGAGCATATAAGAGATAGGGTAAAAAAGGCAATGGGAATTATGGGACAAGTTTGGGGGATAGGAAAGAGAAAATTCGAAAAGTATATCGGGAGAAGGTTATGGTTATTCGATACGCTAGTGTGGACGGTGTTAGGGTTCGGAGCGGAAATATGGGGATGGAAAGAAAGAGAAAAGATAGAAAGAGTGGAAGAAAAATTTCTGAGATGGATTTTAGAAGTGAACTGGAGAACACCAGGATATATGATAAGGGAAGAAATGCAAAGGAATAAGTTGAGAGGTAGGGCAGCAAGAAGAGCATGGAACTTTGAAAAAAGATTAGAAGAAGGGAAAGGGGTTGAATTAGCGAGGAAATGTTTGGAGGAAGTATGGAGAAGAGAAGGGAGGGAAGGAAGGACATCAGAATGGAAAAAGGAGAAAATAGAGTTTATTATAGGGAGAGGAGTTGAGATAGAGAAATGGAAAGAAGGAGATAGGGAGGAGATGCCGGAATACGACATAATATTAGAAAAAGATATAGAGGTACAGAAAAAGGAGAGAAGGATCAGGATTGAAGAATCAAAATACAACAGATGGTACAAGAGAATAAGGGGAGAGGGTATACCAGAATACTTGAAAAAGGGGTGGGCGGAGGTAAGATGGAGAAGAATAGCGAGATTTAGATTAGGATGTGAGATGGGAGAGAGTAGGTACTGGAAGGATGAAGAGAAAAAGAAATGCAGAGTATGTGGAAAGGAGGAAGAAACATGGGAGCATGTTTGGGAGGAATGTTGGGGAGGAGAAAGACAGGAGGGAGGATGGCAGGAGGAGGTAGAGAGAATTTTGGGAGAGGAGGGGGAGGGGGAGGAATGGATGAAAGAAGTGGTTAGGAAAAGAGAAGAAAAAGAGGAAAAGGGGAGAGAAGAGAATGAGAGGGGGGAGGGAAAGGAAGATTAAGAAAAGAGGAAGGGAAGGAGGGAGAGGAGCAAAGAGGTATGAATGGTGAGAGTGGGAGGGATGGAGTGGGAGGGGGAGAGAGAGGGAGAGAGAGAGAGAGAGAGAGAGAGAGAGAGAGAGAGAGAGAGAGAGAGAGAGAGAGAAGGTAAAAGAGGTTATAAAAGAGGTAAAGAGAGAGAGGAGAAAATATAAACGGAGGATGAACAGTGAAGAATCGGAAGCGGAGGTCCAGATAGGTTAAGTTAGAGTAGGGATGCGGTGTGTGTGTATGTAGGCAGGGATAGGAATAGGTCAAGCGTATAGAGAATAGTATAGTTGTATAAGTTACTTGTAAGTGCGTAAATGTAAGTTAGTATTAAGTAAGTTAGCAATAAGTAATGTGTACAGATTTGTAACCTTTATGGGATCAATAAAGATTAATAATAATAATAATATTAAACCCGAAAAAATAAAATATAATCATAGTTTAATGCGTTTGCATTTAATAAGGATTTTTGAATCTAATGTTATTGACCATTTTCCACAAGATCCACGATATGTTCCTCAAAAGGTGCTTCCATTAGCAGTAATAAAGGCAAGAGAAACTGAAGCAGTTCGTATACGTACTATACGTCAATGTGAGACGGAATTTAATAAAAAATTAAGTAATAATCAATTACAATTAATAACGAAAGACACACCAAAAGGTTTCATGAAAACAAAGATTGATATTTATGAAGAAACTAATAAATGTTTTCAAACGCTTTATGTTAAAAGTAATATTGACTGCAAAATTAACAGCAGTAATGGTTTGTCTAATAGCAATTAAACAAATATAATTTACGAACAAATTTATACAAAAAAAATTTTGAACAAAAATATGCTAAGAAACATTTTCAATGTGAAGATAACGTTTAATTAGAAAATATTAATAAAAATTAATATCAATATGATTTGGAAAATCAATGCATTAACAAACGGGAGCGCTATATACATGATTTAGAAAATAATCAGGCTGAAAAGCAAGATTCATATGAGCAAGATTTAGAGAATAATCGCGCTGAACAGCGCAATCTATATGAACAAAACTTAAAAGATAGACGCGCTAAACAGCGCGATCGATATAGACAAGACTTAGAAGATAATCGCGCTAAACAGCGCAATCGTTATAAACAAAACTTAGAAGATAGACGCGCTAAACAGCGCGATTGTTATAGACAAAACTTAGAAGATAGACGCGCTAAAAAGCACGATCGATATCAACGGAATTTAAAAAATGAACGCGTTAAAGATCAATATCTATATGAACAAGATTTAGAAAATAGACGCGCAAAAAAGCGTATGCGTTATTCGACAAACTTTCAGCGTGAACGAGATAGGCAACAAAGATTGGATTCTGATGACAAATGGCTTTATAATAAGCGATATTATCAAAGAAAATCTAAACTTGAAATAAATAATTGTGATATTGCCAAAAAAATCACTAAAAAATGTGAAAAATTTTGGTCGAAAAACATCATACGACTCCGTAATTCTTCAGAAATATTTATAAAAAATATTATCGAAAAACTCAGTATTAAAGGTCATATTGAGAAACGATTGAAAGCCGAAAAAATCGTACGTATGTGCATGTGTATTAGAAACAATTATATTCACAATATATATAAAATGTTAGCTTTGATTAAAAAGAAAGCAGAAGTGAGCTTGACCCATGTCGCAAAATGTTCTACAATTAAAGATAAATTAGATGCGTTATGTGGCGAATCTAGACATACAGCCTCGTATTAAAATTACTTCACTGATTCTACATATCATAATGCTACTTCATCGGAACCTTTGAATATGAAAGAAGAAGTTCTGAAAATATTACCATTAATAAAAAATGTTACTTTATCGAAACCTTTGGTAATAAATACGAAAGGACAAGTTGTGAATATATTACCGTTAATACAATTACGAGCAAAAAATCGTGGTTGTGCAATACTTCATGTAAAATTGACAATCCATTTTTAATTGACCGTTATCAGAAGTTCCTCGAAACCGTAAATACATGTACTTTAAAGAATGTACCAAAATTGATACAACGTATTCATGAATGTACTATGAAAATTTCAAATGAGAAATTGGGCCATACGCGTAGCTGCCATATTGATTTAACACTTTGCAAAGGAATGTTTCTTTTAATTCAATTATTTTTTGCCTCATTTTCCACAAGTGAGAATTATTAAGCGTCTAATTTATCATCTTACAAATTTTTATCGTGTTGTGCCTTGAGGGTTCGGCACAAAGATTTAGGGATCGTTGCTGGATTAGGAGCTGGGGCCCCGGGTCGTCATAGACTCAGATCACTCACTTATATCACTTTTATTTCAATAAATAATTACAGTTTGTCTTAGATCGTGCGTTATCTTATTTTACCTGTTGGTTGGGCGTAACTCGATCTAGCTCGGACTCACTTCGCGTTAGGTATACGTTTACTCGCGACTCTGACCGTGATAACGACCCGTATTATGATAATTGACTGACTGACCCCGTGCTCTGTTGCGGCGGGTCTTTTATTCTAAGTTTTCTGGGTCAATTTCGGGTGTGCGGTCAAAGTCCAAATGCAAGCGAAGCAAGTTTAATGTCGAAACTCTTCGCTTGCACTTTCGCAAATGTTCTATATTTCGCGTGTGCCTTGCTGAATAGGCATTTCGTAAGTGTGTCGGTCTTCGCGTTCTTTAACCTAAATTATTACTTATCGTTTAATTTATTTAGAATTTAGTTTATAGCCTTTCGGGCTATAACAATCGAAAGATGGAAATCTGGATAAGGCATTAACTGATGCTGATTTGAACACATTGAATGAAATGGTAACTGCTGCAGAAGAAAAAGCAGATATGTACAAACATCAACAAACAGATACAAATTTGAGCGATGATGATATTATTTTTAAATATCATAAAGCGTTTAAGGCTTTGACTAAACGTTCAACAGACACACCACGGCATATTTGCTTATCTTGTAAAAAATTATGTTATAAAAAAAATGTTTCTAAAGTCAATAGTCTTCAAGCACAAATAGACATTCAAATGTGGAGAGATTTAATGGCACACGTACTACAAGAAAAAATTAATGCGGATAATAATGTATGTAATTATTGTGCAGGGAAATTTCGCAAAGGCCTAATGCCTGCATATTGCATCTTGAATAATCTCTTCACACATAATATGCCCGAAGTAATATCATTTCTTAACACATTTGAAAAAATTTTTATACAGAGAGCTGAAGCGTTTCAAACTGTCCTCAAAATGGAAACAGTTATTAATAAAAAATTGCCTCAAAGGCAAATGGTACAAAAAGTTAAAGGCAGAACATTTTATTTGCCACTTCCGTTACAAGAGATATTCAATAAACTATGTCATGATACTGACCCAATAAATAATAATCACGAATTATATATTTTAGTTAGAAATATTCAGACAAAATCAAAGATTATTTGGGAAGAGATAGTTGATGTTAAAAAAGTATTTGACGCTTTAACGTGATTAAAGCACAATAATGCTTTATATTCTCATATTATATTGCCAAATAATCACAATGATATAAGTTTGGCAAAATTAAAAAATTCAGAATTCCACATGGAAGAGACAGAAAATAATGCCGAAGCGACATTGGATGAAGAGGCTGAATTATTAAATGATCCGATAGAAGAGATAAAAATTGATAAAGGAGTTATATTAGAGGGTCAACAGAAAGCAATATTAACTCAAGTTATGAAAATGATGACTATTACGAACAATATACTACTTTATCCCTTATATGAAAAGAAAGAAAATAAAACTTCGACAGCCTTATACCAAATGTTAGAAGTTCAGGACTTGCCTTTGGATAATTGTGAACAATATTTAGATTTAATGTGTTTTCCAGATTTATATCCTTTTGATATTAATGGACAACATGAGACTAGACAAGTCAAACTTTTTAATCATGAATTTATTAAATGTTGTTTGACATCTAAACATCCACAATACAGATTAAATCAACAATACTTATTTTATTTATTGAACGATGCAAATATGCGTCAATTAAGTCGCGGAATTTTTCATAAAATGAATGTAACTAATCCGCGAGTTTGTTATACAGCTGCAGAATATTTAGATGCAATGTCGAAAGAATTGTTGGAATCTAATCTGAGTACAATATTTTCGACACTTCGAAATACGGAGAAATATTGGCGTAAGCCAAGAAGTGATTTAAATTGTATGACGCAGCATTATGGGTCTGCGACATTGTTTTTAACAATAAGTCCGAGTGAATGGTTATGGGAAAATTTAGGTGACTATATTCGTGAAGTAAATGGATGGCATGACGCTTCCTTATGCATTAGCGTACTCGTTGCTAGAGATCCTGTATCAACATTTAGGTTTCTCTATAATAAGTTTCGAGCAATGTTTGATTTCATTAACTCTATAGATCATCCAATTGGAGAAGTAACGCACTATTTCTGGCGACGAGAATACCAAGGTAGAAGTATACAACATTTTCATTTATTAATTTGGATTAAAAATGCACCGATTTTCGGTGAATCTACTATTGAAGAAGTCTTCAAATTTATTTTACAACATATAAGCTGCAAAATGCCAGATCAAAATATTTCACCATTATTGTGCAGGCGTGTTAATACGCATCAACGACATATACATAACGATTATTGTCTTCGCTCTAAAAAAGTAGGACGTAAAGTTACTCATCGGTGTCGTTTTGGATTTCCTCGTCCTGTTACTGAAACTTTGAATATGAGAGATGTGGCAACTTCGATAGCCGGTAGAAAACACTTGAAACATAAAAGTAGACTTTATGATCTTCCTCGAACAGATAATGAAGTTAATATAAATGATTATAATCCTGTTCTTCTTACTGCATGGGAAGGTAATATGGATATACAATTTATTGGTGAAAAATCATCGCTGCTTATCTGGTACGTTACTAAATATTTGAATAAAGCGGGAAAAAGTGAGTTGTCTGATTCTATTCTTAACAGTAAAAATAGAATAGATAAAAACAAATCACTAGCGAGTTATCTTTGGAATATTGCTTTGCGATTTACGAATAATAGAGAATGTGGAGCTCTCGAAGCTGCTGATACACTGTTAGGTATTCCTTTATACGGAACTGATCAAAATACAACTATTAGATGGTTAGATGTTAATCAGATATGATATCGAAAAATAAAAAGTCGCAAAGAAATTGAAGCCCTTGATGCTAAATTTACTGATATATTTTAACCATCTTTGATAGATAATCATTATCCACATAGACCAAACAAACTAGAAAATATGTCCCTTTATGAATTTGCACAGTGGTACGATATCTCGAAGATAAAACCGCAAAATGAGGATATTGAATATTATAAAATAAGTAATGGTTACTATCTTAAACGGCGACAACGTGGATATCTTATTAGTCATTATAGATATGATGTTAATACACAGCCGGAAAATTATTTCTTTGCATTGTTCCTTATGTTTAAACCATGGCGAAAATTAGAGGATCTTAGAAACGAATGCGATACTTATGCTGAATTTTTTCACTAGGTAAAACTGGATATTGTAGAAGCATTGCAATATCATGAAAGATTAGAAGAATTGCAAAAAGCATTTGAAACTGCGAGACAATGAGTTCAGCAATGTCTAGATGACGACTTACAAAAATAACAGTCTCAGGATGATCCTGAAAATCCGATAGGTGTTCAAAATATAGAAGCTGGTGAAGCAATGCAAGATTTTAAAGATCTTGGTGATAAAGTAATTCGAGAAATTGATGTATCTGAAATGATAGCAAAATTAAATACGGATCAAAAACGAGTATTTGATAAAGTTATCAATACTGTAGAGTCGGATAAATCAATATTACGATTATATATTAGCGGAGAAGGTGGTACTGGAAAAAGTTTCTTAATCAAGACTATTAAATGTTGGATAAAACAAAATCTCAACAAAGATACTGCTGTAGCAGCATTTACTGGTATAGCAGCATTTAATATAGATGGTTTGACAGTGCATAAATTGCTTCAATTACCCGTTGAACATTGTCATACTCCTAAGTATAAACAACTATCTGATCATGTATTGAAAGTTTTACGAGCAGATCTTAAAGATGTTATTTTTTTTGTAATTGATAAAGTGTCAATGATATCTAATTTGACTTTAATGTATATACATCTTTGATTGTCTGAAATATTTGACACTAAAGATTGCGATGGTGGTTGGTTTGGTCGAAAGCACATTCTTTTGTTCGGAGACTTGCTTCAATTACCTCCTGTACGCGAAGATCCTATCTTTATGCCTTTATCAAATGAAAAAATTGCTAAACATCTCAGTTCCTTAAGTGCTGTTAATTTATGGACTACATTATTTGACTATGATGAATTGACGATCAATATGCGTCAGTAAGGAGATGACTCTTACCGTGAATTATTGTAAAGAATTCGTATCGGTTTATTAACGAAATCTGATAGTAAGATTCTCGAAAGTAGAAAAATATCTTTTAAAAGTGATTCTTTCGAATTTAGATTAAATGAGTTATGTAATTTTATTAATAATTTACCATCGGACACTGTTTGTTTATTGCCTACTCGTAATATGTGTGATGTTCTTAATGATGCAATGTTAAGTCGCATTGTTTCCAAAGAAATATTATTAATTGCTGAAGATACGATTGAATGTATTCCGTATGTAAAAAAGAAAGTATTAAAAACATTGTCAAATAACGATGATGATAATTCTAGAACAGTTGGACTTTCAAAACAAATCACAATTAAAATTGGAGCAAAAGTTATGATTCGACGTAATATCGATGCTAGTTTAGGTCTTGTAAACGGTACAATTGCTAAAGTGATTTCAATTGTACAAGATACATCTATTGATTACGTAGAAAGGATTAAACTTCTTTTACCGTCAGGTTCAGAATATGCAATTGAAAGAGTAAGTGTTAAATTTGAGGTGATTGATAGAGCGTATGTTATCAGAAAACAATTTCCATTATCTCTGAGTTACGGAATCACTATTCATAAAAGTCAAGGATTGAGTTTGCAAAGTGCGATTATGGACATCGGTAACTCTGTATTTAGTTGTGGTCAAACTTATGTTGCATTGTCGCGAGTAACATCTCTAGAAGGATTACATTTAATTAATTACGTTCCTTCATCAGTAATAGCTAGCAAAGCAGCTATTATTGAATATAATTGTCTAAAACAGACACACAATCCAAAAGCAGAAATGATTACCATGTTAAAAGAACGCCATCGCAAGGTGAAAGATGTTTCATGGGCGTTGCCAAAAGTAGTTGCTTTTGTTCAAAAATCAAGTTCAGATAAAAAAGTTCGACAAAGTACTGCTTGGGTCATACATGGTTTCCAAAATACAGACGAAGTTTCATGCTATGCAAATGCAGTATTGCAATGTCTATTGCATTTAAATGTCGTTAGGCAGCAGTTGTTTAATTGCGATAAATCAGATGTTTTACGTATATTAATGCATCGATATGAAAATGGAATGCGTAATCTAAATACATATGCAATACGGCAATGTTTAGAAGAATATTTTTCGAACACCGCAAAACGAAATGCATCTGATTTTCTTACGACTCTTTGCGAAAAATATGATTGTATAAGAAATTTGATAGAACATCAAATAACTTCTAAGCGATGCAAAAGTTGTGGTTATACAAATATTAGTGTTGCTAATAATATTGCTATTTCGATTCCTGTTAATAATTTGAAGAAGAGAAGTTATAATCTTAATGATTTATTAAATGCTACGTTTTCACATTGGTATCAATCACACATTGAATCATGTGAACATTGTACTGGAAATGATATGATATTTAAAAATGAAATAACTTTGGCAAGAGAGATAGTTGTTATTCATTTAATACTATTTTCATTACAGGATGATAAATAAATGAAAACAGCACACAAAAACTTATGTACTGTCCCAACAACTAAAGTATTAGTAGCTGGACAATTGTATAAGACAATGAATGCTATACTTCATCATGGTTCATGTATTGATGAAGGTCATTATATAAAGTAGAGAAGGAGTATCTAATATTTGGATTGAAGCTGATGATGCGCAAGTTAAAAAAAGGCAGTGGCCTAGAGGAGCTAAAGATGTTTATATAATATTTTTACAAAGGATGGCTAATAAATAATATATATTTGATATTATGAAATAAAGAGCCAGTAATATAAAAAATTCTTCATTAAAAATACATTTTTGTAATATCAAACTTGTGATTAATACTCAATCATTTAATAATTGTATTTTGATCAGTTCCATATAAAAGAATTTCGTAATGTATCAGCAATTTTGTGAACAATGCTTCATATTCTGCATTATTCGTAAGCTGCGAAAAAATATTTAGTTAAATCGCCAATAAAATTTGCCTTTATCACCTTTACTATTAGAAATGGAATTATATAACCCACTTTTTCCGCTTTAATTATATATTTGATGATGAACTGGATAAACAGCAATGATTATTCATCATTGAATTTGGAAGATAGAATAGATTGTGGATAATAAATATATTTTAATGCTACATTGATTTATAATTATTCATTATTATTAAAATAAGATTTAAAAAATTTTGAAGGATTTGGATATCTATAAGCAAAGAGGACCATCGTATTTTAATGAAATATGATGGGGTGGTGGCGGGTTCTTTGCTTATTTATTTAAAGATGTTTAACATATCCTACAAAAGAAATAATATAATCCTTAAAAACGTACCTTTTTAAAAAAAGGCGCCAGGTACACGCGCCATGTGAAAAAGTGTTACACAATTTGAATATCTATAGTAAGCAAAGAAGAGGACTGTCGTATTTTAATGAAATATGACGGGGATGGTAGCGGGTTCTTTTCTTATTTATTTAAAGATGTTTAACATATACTACAAAAGAAATGATATAATCCCTAAAAACTTTTTAAAAAAAGGTAAAAAAAGGCGCCAAGTCACGCGCCATGTGAAAAAGTGTTACACAAAAAAGTGTGTTATTTTTAAATTCTACAAATTATTTTAATATTGTATAAAATGTGTTCTACAAAAATAATGATATCAAAAAATTGCGCCAACTGCATATAAAAACTTATAAAAATATTTTAAGCAAAAAAGATTGTACAAAATAGTTCTTTTAATTTCCTATATACATCCTACAAAAATAATGATATCAAAAATTGCACCAACTAAAATTAAAAGCTTAAAAAATATTTTAACCGAAAAGTTGTACAAAATATGTAGTTGTTTTAATTTCCTACAAAAATAATGATTCAAAAAATTGCGCCAACTGCAAATAAATTATAAAAATATTTTAAACAAAAAAAAATTGTACAAATTAGTTGTTGTTTTAATTTCCTACAAAATAATATGTCCTACAAAAATAATGCTATCAAAAAATTGCGCCAATTGCAAATAAAAACTTATAAAAATATTTCAAACAAGAAAGAATGTACAAAATAGTTGTTGTTTTAATTTCCTACATAAATCCTACAAAAATAATAATATCAAAAATTGCACCAAGTAAAAATAAAAGCTTAGAAAAATATTTTAACCAAAAAAAGTTGTACAAAATATGTAGTTGTTTTAATTTCCTACAAAAATAATGATGTTAAAAAATTGCGCCAAATGAATAAAAATTTATGCTATAAAATGTATTTATTTTATTATTTGCAATATTAAGAAAAATTATATTTAATACATTGCAATATAATTAAAGTAGTAGGGCGTATAGCTAAAAAAAAATAGTTATTTTGTAATTAACTAAATACACAATTATAATTTACCAATAACTATATATATTCTATAAAGTTTAATAAAAGAAAGATTATATAAAACATGAAACAAAATAAAAAATTCATACAAAAATTAAAAATCAAAAATTAAAACTTATGCGAAAATTAAAAATTTATACAAAATCAAAAAATAAAAAAAATTTTAGTTAAAAAAACTTGGCGCTGCTAAGTTCCAAAATTAATTGCAATGTATCTTAAAGTAACAAGTAATTAATTTATAACTGCAATTTTATTACATCAATAACTGCATCAACCTAACACAATAACTGCAATGTATCTTAAAATAACAAACAATTAATTCAATTTAATAAACATTATTACATCAATAACTGCATCAACTCAATGTAAATATACGAAGTACGTTAATATCATTAGCATATTGATCAGTTTAGCAGCGCCAAGTTTTTTTAACTAAAATTTTTTTTATTTTTTGATTTTGTATAAATTTTTAATTTTCGCATAAGTTTTAATTTTTGATTTTTAATTTTTGTATGAATTTTTTATTTTGTTTCATGTTTTATATAATCTTTCTTTTATTAAACCTTTTAGAATATATATGGTTATTGGTAAATTATAATTGTGTATTTAGTTAATTACAAAATAACTATTTTTTTAGCTATACGCCCTACTACTTTAATTATATTGCAATGTATTAAATATAATTTTTCTTAATATTGCAAATAATAAAATAAATACATTTTATAGCATAAATTTTTATTCATTTGGCGCAATTTTTTAACATCATTATTTTTGTAGGAAATTAAAACAACTACATATTTTGTGCAACTTTTTTTGGTTAAAATATTTTTCTAAGCTTTTATTTTTACTTGGTGCAATTTTTGATATTATTATTTTTGTAGGATTTATGTAGGAAATTAAAACAACTATTTTGTACATTCTTTTTTGCTTAAAATATTTTTACAAGTTTTTATTTGCAATTGGCGCAATTTTTTGATAGGATTATTTTCGTAGGAAATTAAAACAACTACATATTTTGTACAACTTTTTGGTTAAAATATTTTTATAAGCTTTTAATTTTAGTTGGTGCAATTTTTGATATCATTATTTTTGTAGGATGTATGTAGGAAATTAAAAGAACTATTTTGTACAATCTTTTTTGCTTAAAATATTTTTATAAGTTTTTATATGCAGTTGGCGCAATTTTTTGATATCATTATTTTTGTAGAACACATTTTATACAATATTAAAATAATTTGTATAATTTAAAAATAACACACTTTTTTGTGTAACACTTTTTCACATGGCGCGTGACTTGGCGCCTTTTTTTTACCTTTTTTTAAAAAGGTAAGTTTTTAGGGATTATATCATTTCTTTTGTAGTATATTTTAAACATCTTTAAATAAATAAGCAAATAACCCGCCACCATCCCCGTCATATTTCATTAAAATACGACAGTCCTCTTTGTTTACTATAGATATTCAAATTGTGTAACACTTTTTCTCATGGCGCGTGTACTTGGCGCCTTTTTTTACTTTTTTTAAAAAAGGTACGTTTTTAGGGATAAGATATACAATGAGGTCATAAAAAACAGTACGGCAGTAAAATTTAAGAAAGTATGGATGAAGTGAACTTATGAACATAATAAAAAGCTGACTTAAACACTTACTAAGATATTTTAGAAGCCAGATTTCTTAATTATCTAAGGGAGTTAGAGTACCTTTTGTTTGCTTGGCCAAATTGTTTCATTTTTGTGGCGCACATGGATCTTATTGACGAACTATTTAATATCTGCAACAATAATTATATGGTAGATTATATATTAATAGAAGAAAACGCGAAGTTAAATATTAAAAATCAGTAACATTCTCTAACATTTCTTAAAGGCGATACTGTAATTGATATTTCTAATATTTAAAAAATCTAACATTTTGTTTATATATATATATATATATAATTTCTTTTTGTATATTTCTAATAGAATTAATCATTTTAGTGACATTTTAAAGCATGATCAAAATATATGTTTTTGTAAAATATATTATAGATTATCCAACAAAAATTTTTGAATTAAATAGTTAATAAATCTTCTAAGTTTGTTTTTGAAAGAAAGATTCATAACTTTAATACACTGTTTTAGTATAAAAAGTTATTTTCAATATCGATATTTGATAAATACTTTTTGATGTTAAACATAAATATTTTGTTTAGAAATTTAATATTAAATTTATTTTGCGTTTTAATTGAGGTCTAATATTTTATATTTGTCTTCCTAAAATATTGTAGGATAAGCTAACTATTTAAGTAGATCTTTCTGGCGTCTGAACACATTGCAATCATTTTTGAAGTATTAAGAACGTGTTTCTCGCGAGTGTTTTACATGGGCACGGTCAGTACCACTATTATTCCGAGAGATGGCTCCGCGTCGAAATGCTTTTCCGTAGTCAAGAAACTGTCACAGGAGATATATAAGGCAATCATACTGTGACTGACACCTACTTTGTATGTTACGTAAATAATGTCTGAACAAGAAGGTTCTTATTTTTTACTTTTGATAAGTTTTTTCATGTTATTCGCGTTTGTGACAGTTAAATTATACATATATTGCACTATTCTAAGTTTATTAATTGTTTTATGTCGAAAATTACGTTTTATGAATCAGACCTCGTGAAAATGTTTTAAATGTAATCGTAAATTGTATTCGTTATTCTCTAAGACGCTTTTATTTGCGTATTTCTGTTTGAACGTGCGATGTTAATGAATTAATTAAATTCACGAGAAAAAAGGTGCTTTTTTATTATATCCCTTTTAGTATTTAGACAGTCCTATAAACAGTCTAAAAGTGCTTTGATAATAAAATAAAAGAAAATTTACATCTAAATTATATATTAGACTAGAATAAATGCAGGCGCGCGCTTTTTATTATATGAAATATGATATAACTAAATAATTTAATGAGTATATCTATATAAATATAATAATTTAAAATTATATGTACAGAGTGTCCGATATCAAACGGACCAACGCTCGTGAGCGGGTAGAGCGCAGTAAACTGAAAAGAGAAAAGTCCTTTACCATTTTGCAATTTCCGCAATAATTATTTAAATATTAATCAAAAATATAATGTAGAAATTTTGACCACCAGTGATAAAATTAAAAAATAATTAAACACCCTTCACTCGACCATACTGGCAAATTATGTTTATTATTAAGTGCACATCACAACGTTTCGACCTTAGTTTTAGGTCCTTATCAAGTGATCTATAAATCATAAGAAAAAGCACGAAGAACAATTAATATTACAAATAGTAGTAACGGATGATTAAGATACAATATTGAAAATTAGATACGTACTTGCGAAATATAATTATACTTAATAGATGTCAAAAGATAGAAAATTCATTGTGTCAGATAGACAAACACGTCAGATACATTAGACGAACTGAGAGGAACTAAACAACCTTTATTATAAAATCGTATATGTTATTTAAATTGTCTGTGTCCTTTTGCAAATTTAAAGTGTTGTTGTTTTTCTTGATGTAGAACATTTCGGCAATCTCTCTTTTTCTAACATGTTTTTCATTATGTAAAATCTTGGGATTAGCCCAGTCGAAATCATGGTTAAATTCAATTTTATGTTTACTAATGACAGAAAGATTGCTCGAATGCATTTTAATATTCTTAAAGTGTTCTTTGACGCGTGTCGTTAAATGTCTCTTCGTCTGTCCAATGTATGAGGAATCACAATCTTTACAGTTAATTTGGTAAACTATCTCGGTTCTGTTGTCAGTGGGCAATTTGTCCTTCCCAAGTTTAATTACATTATTTAGTTTATTTGGTATGTTATGTACAACGTTAAACCCCATATTTTCAAAAATTCTATCAATATTGCCTAAACTTTCTACGTATGGTAATGAGATGAAGGAAGTAGTGGTGCTCTTATCATTGTCTATGCTCGGGAAATTGACGGAACGATTCTTTAAACAATGGAGTCTCTTATTAACAAAACGATCGATAATATGTTCTGGGAAACAATTATTAAGCAATATTTGTTTCACTATTTTTATATTGTTACCATGAAATTGATCATCAGATAATAAAACCGCAGAGTCAACGAGATTAAAAATCGTGTTCATTTTGTATTTAAATGGGTGATTGGAGTAAAAGTTAATATATCTATTAGAGCAAGTGTTTTTTCTATACCAGTTAGTTAACAGTTTCCCATTGGAACGTATGATCGTTGTGTTTAAAAAATTTATACATCCATTTACTTCAACCTCATAAGTGAAACGCAAACGTTGGTGATAGTTATTAAATGTCTCAGTAATTTCATGAATTTTTGTAATCGGAATGATGGCAAAAATATCGTCAACATATCTATAATACGTCCGAACATTAAAACTTAATTGAGATAAGCAATGAGTCTCCAAGTCGTCCATCACAATATCAGCCAAGATAGGTAATAAGAGACTCCATTGTTTAAAGAATCGTTCCGTCAATTTCCCGAGCATAGACAATGATAAGAGCACCACTACTTCCTTCATCTCATTACCATACGTAGAAAGTTTAGGCAATATTGATAGAATTTTTGAAAATATGGGGTTTAACGTTGTACATAACATACCAAATAAACTAAATGTAATTAAACTTGGGAAGGACAAATTGCCCACTGACAACAGAACCGAGATAGTTTACCAAATTAACTGTAAAGATTGTGATTCCTCATACATTGGACAGACGAAGAGACATTTAACGACACGCGTCAAAGAACACTTTAAGAATATTAAAATGCATTCGAGCAATCTTTCTGTCATTAGTAAACATAAAATTGAATTTAACCATGATTTCGACTGGGCTAATCCCAAGATTTTACATAATGAAAAACATGTTAGAAAAAGAGAGATTGCCGAAATGTTCTACATCAAGAAAAACAACAACACTTTAAATTTACAAAAGGACACAGACAATTTAAATAACATATACGATTTTATAATAAAGGTTGTTTAGTTCCTCTCAGTTCGTCTAATGTATCTGACGTGTTTGTCTATCTGACACAATGAATTTTCTATCTTTTGACATCTATTAAGTATAATTATATTTCGCAAGTACGTATCTAATTTTCAATATTGTATCTTAATCATCCGTTACTACTATTTGTAATATTAATTGTTCTTCGTGCTTTTTCTTATGATTTATAGATCACTTGATAAGGACCTAAAACTAAGGTCGAAACGTTGTGATGTGCACTTAATAATAAACATAATTTGCCAGTATGGTCGAGTGAAGGGTGTTTAATTATTTATTAATCAAAAAGTATCGGCGAGTGAGTGCGCGTTCCGCGCAGGTAGACTGTAGGATGTACGCTTTAGGCGTGCCAGCGGCGAGTGTCACATGGCAACGAAGTATGACCGCGCGACGAGAGCCGGCGTACGCGCGAGCGGCGAGCGGGCAGAAGCGGCGCGTGACGCTGCGACCTCCTATCGATTGATAATTGTCTCGCGTTTTTAATGAAATGATTTTATGGCAAGAAAATGTAGCGGCGCTATCATTTCCTCACCACATTACGGTAGCATGGCGCGTTTTTTAAAGTGGTTTCCCCAGTAGGCCTATTCCGCTCTCATTTTTTAATGTAAAAGCTGTCCGAAGTGTCTCCCTCGTTCTTCAACGCATAATTCAGCTCTTCGAACAATACTGCACGTTGAACGATATGCCATTTCCGGCGTGATAGTATTGAAGGCCGCTAAAATCGCTTCGCGTACTTCATCTTCTGTACCATCACGCCGGTTCTCAATTAAGTTTTAATACACCCCCAAATGAAGAAATCCAGCACATTAAGATCTGGCGACCGTGCCGGCCAAGCGATAGGGCCCCCTTGACCCATCCATTTTTCCGGAAAACGCGCGTTTAAAAGTTGCCGTACTTGACGGGAAAAGTGTGCAGGAGCTCCGTCTTGCTGATAAATCAGCTTTGCCCGTACGCGGAGAGAGACGTCCGCGAGGAGCAGAGGCAACTAATTTTCAAGGAAGTCCGCGTATACTTCCCCATTGAGACGCAGCGGAAGAAAGTATGGCCCAATCTAAAAACCACCGACGCGAAAACGTTTGAAGAAAGCCGCAGGAGAAAAATTTTCTAACGCACACTACCACTTACTATTCTGTTCGCGATTACTCCTGCCCATACATTTATCGCCCAACGATGTTGAAACGCACCCTGGCGAACGGCATGCGGGTTTTCCTCTAGCCACAATAAAAAATTGCGGGAATTGAATATGCCGTTCGGTGTGAACGCCGCCTTGTTCGTCCATAAAATTCGAAGAAAATTCTCGTGAAGCGGCACGCATTTATACAATATATTTTATTACAATCGTTCATATTTTAGTATCGAGTACTTTGGCTTCTTCTTAATATTGACCTAGATATACTACCTAGAAGTTGTCCTCGAGAAATGAGACTGAGGATCGTCTTATTGTCTTGTGTTTGTGTTTTTGTTGGATTACTATCCAGATTATGATGGCTATGACTATTAGTGTTATAAAGCTACTAGATGCCATTGGGTAGATGAATTGTTTTTGCGTAAAAAAGTTCTGTTCGTTGTCTCGTAGGTCACTTTCTATGTTCTTTAGATTCGCTTTGAGTTTTGTTAACTCCGTATGGTGTTGTGATATGTCTTTTAATGTATCTTTGTCGTGTATAAGTGTGTTGTTGTCCCGTGAAAATGTTACATTAATTTCGGGTAAATAGGTTTCTGTGTCGGTTATGTAAATAGTTTTTCTTGTCTGTATTGCCATGTCTTTTGTCATTAATTTACATTCTCCCTTCAAAGTAATTTTGCCCGTACTTTTAACTATTTCTCTTTTTTCGGATTGTTCGTCACACTGTATTGTTATCGTTTGCTCGGCAGTTGTCGAGTATAGCCAAGTGTGCGGTTGTTATAATGCGATCCATATCATATGGCTCGAGACATGGTGCCTTACGTTACAATTCTGCTGATAGCACTGTCGTGTATACAATTGTACTTCGCACGGCGCGTACTGAATTTGTTCGATATATAGGCATACTGTGAATTAATTTCATTAGATTTTTGCAGTTCTTTTTCGGTTATGAGTACATATGTTAATTTTTCTTTATCTACGGCGATTACTTTGTTATTAATTTTTACGAAGGTAAATACATTGTTATTGGTAGGTGCAGGGAATTCGATCGCGTTTACAATTTCGTATGTCGGTTGTGTAATTAAAGGGAAACATAAAATGGTATATATGATTGCTTGTTCGCAATTGATACGCGCTTATCGCGAGATATTTTTTTATTGTTAGCCAGTCCTCGGTATAGACTTTAAATGGGAAATACGATCCTAGCGGCAATTGCGGTGTCGCCTCTTTTAAATGAGCAATGATATTTTCTATTGGCATTAATTTGAGGTGCATTGCGCCTTTTCGTATATATGCTACTCGCAATCGCCGAATTTGCCCATTGCCCGAATTTTTTAATCACAACGCGATGTGGTTAAGCTTAAATGTCCACAACGCGTTCTGGGTATTTATTTCGGCCACTGGGCGTCGGAAAACACCCACAACACGTTGTGGGTATTTCAGTTTGCTCAATAGCCGAAAAAATATAGGTTTTCGCTCTGTGGCCACTACAAAATACCCACAACGCGTTGTGAGTATTCTGGTTTCACCCACTACGCGTTCTGAGTATTTTGGTTTCACCCACTACGCGTTCTGAGTATTTTGCGTTTACCTACAACGCATGGTGTTTTTAATTTTTTTTTATTTTTATTCGATAACTTTTCGATTACAAAATTATAGCTTAAAAAATTACAATAAAATAATTAAAATGAAGGCTGTTCTTCCGAAAACGTCCGTGCTCCGATTTAGGTGAAACTTTGTAAGTAGGTTTCTTTTAGATAAAAGACATATACCAAAACGATTTTAAACGATATTCATTCCAGAGTGTAATTAAAGTAACTCTACTTTTCCCAAAGGAGAATATAAAGTAGAAATTAACATTAAAATTAAAAAAAATACTTCATTTTTTAATAGTTCGATTAATCTGCAAAATTCCTTAAATTTAGAGTCATAAAAAATATATTATCATACAAAGAATAATGAAATAATCAATACGTCATTGAAAAAGGTACCTTAAACTAATTATGTGCAAATTAAGTTGTGCTTTTAAAGTTACATTTACTCTTAGGTAATTACTTAATGAAAATAGTCATTTTTTTAATGATAAATACTTAAATTTAACTTTATACAAAAAAGAATCAAAAGGAACTCACAAACAAAAGTGTATTATAAAGATTAGGTAATGGCTATTTAATTGCCTTATAAATTACTTGCAAAGACTTGCAGAAGTAAAAATTATAAAATGTTATGTAGGCTGCGGTTATAGAGGATGCGTGTTCAAATGACTAATCATTCTGACAAATTAGTCAGAACTAAGTACTTCTGACGGAATTTAAATTAAAATAATTAAAATAATAATAATAATAATAATATTAATAACAATAATTTACATTAAAATGTTTCACATTTTTTGATATAAATTCCTATTGGGATAATTAATTTCTCTTTTATATTCCAGACTCTGTTTTATATCTCACATCTATTTTCAGATACTAAAGTTATTAATTTTCAATGTTTATATCATTATAAATTTGCTAGTAAGATCTTGAAAAATCAAAACATTTTTAACCATCAACTTGTTCTGACGAGTTCGTGGGTGATATGACAAACGGATCGCGCGCATTGCCAGTCTCATAGCATTTCAATTGTTTGTTTTAACAAACAGCTATGTAGCTGTTCGTCAGACTTGTTAGTCGTACAAATGCTACTATAACTGCAGTCTTATTCTTGTTATGTCTGTGAATGTAATATATATATATAGCAAGTCAATTTATTTAATATGGCAGTAGTAAAAGTTACCCGTTTAATGTTGCATAAATTAATAATAGCTCATCCTCAAGAGTCTGAAGATATGAAAAAAAATCGTGTAATTAATTTCTTAAAAGAAACATTTTACACAAATGAACAAAAGTATTAATAAAATTCATAAGACTGAATTTTTTTCTGCCATATTTTCGTTTTTGGAAATGTTGCTACAGAAAAAACGAAACTTTTTTAATCCGTTATGACGAATGGCTCAACAAAGAAATTGAGTTCCCAAGTGTTGTGATTCAGTGTCTTTCTGGTCTTTTTTCTGCAAGTTCAATTAAAAGTGAGCGAAGTCGGGGCCGTCCAAGAAAAAATTTTGACGAATCCTCAGATGTAAAGCGTAGAAAAAAACTAAAGAGCTTAGAGTGTCAAAAACCTCATCGGAATTAGTGTATGCTACTACTATGAAACTTCGAGAGGAAGGTGATATAGCTACTGCCAAATTATTAAAAAAGTCTACAAGTACTACACCTACAAGATCGAAAAAACTTTTAGCGAAATGGAAATCCCCACTAAAAAAACAAAATCCTTTAACACCGGAAGAAGCTCTTTCTTTAATAATATCTTTAAATTTATCGAATAATATATATTTAACATTAAGATCTGTTGCTTTTAGCTATGGTTATGATATATATCCATCATGTCAGCGAGTGTTAGAAACTAAGAAACGAATGTATCCCGAAGAAGTTAACATTAGCGAAGGCAAGTGTGAAGTATCGTTACAAAATTTGCTAGATAAGACATGCAGCAGTATTATTGACCTTGTTTCTTCTAATTATCAAGATATGTGTTAAAAAAATGTACTCTGTTTTGCAAATGGGGCTTCGACGGCAGTTCAGGACATTCTACATATAATCAGAAATTTGAAATCGAAGGATTAAGGGATGATAGTCTCTTTGTAACATCACTTGTACCTCTTCGGTTAGTTGACAAAAATAGTGAAGAAATAATTTGGAAAAATCCGCGACTATCATCGACGAGTTTCTGCAGACCGATTAGGATTCAATGGATTCATGAAACCGAAGAACTTTGCAAAATTGAAGATTACATAAATAAACAAATTGACAAATTACAACCATTTTCTTCTTCAATTGGATCTATCGATTTTTCGTTGACTTTAACCATGGTGGACGGTAAAGTATGTAATGCACTGGCTGGATCATCTATTTTGCGGTGTTATATTTGTCAAGGGACCATATCTCAGATGAATAACATTAAATCCATTGTTGATAGAGAAGTTCGACCTGAAATGTTTAGATTTGGTTTATTGCACGCATATATTAGATTTTTCGAAGCCTTTTTACACATTTTCTATAAATTAGATATAAAATCGTGGAAAGTTCCTAAGGACAAGAAGGCACTTTTGGAACAACGAAAGATAGCAATACAAGATAAATTTAAACAAAAATTTGATCTAATAGTTGATGTTCCGAAACCTGGATTTGGTACAAGCAATAATGGAAATACTGCAAGGAGATTTTTTGCAAATCCTCAATTGGCAGCAGAAGTGACTGGAATAGATGAAGAACTTATTAAAAGATGTTCCGTAATTTTAAGAACAATAAATTGCGGATACGACATAAAAGTTCCAGAATTTAAACAATATTGTTTAATAACAGCTGAAAAATATGTACAGCTCTATGATTGGTATTATATGCCAATTTCAATGCACAAGGTTCTTATTCATGGACCGAGTATTATAAAAGTCATTGCTTCCAATGGGTGAACTATCCGAGGAGGCTCAAGAAGCAAAAAATAAAGACATACGATATTTTTTCGGGAACATCATACAAGAAAGAACTCTCGCGTCAAAACTAATAAAGATCTTTTCTTAAGAATGATACTTAGTTCAGATCCTTTTCTAAGTTTTTTTAAAGATATTAAAGAAAAATACAAAACTCGCTTAGATCACGATGTTATCAAATTAATAAACTTTGAGGAAGAAAAAAGAGAAATCGAGGAGCAAGAAGAATACAGTGACGAAGAAGAATAAATTCTTAAATTTAAATACTAAAGTACTTATTATGTATTAAAGATTATATACAGTAAAGAAACCTACTGATTTTGTAACTATAAATGTTTTTTAATTAAGATCTTTTATAATTCTTTTATATCTATTACAACAGTCTCTTTATTTATTACTAATTCTCGATATTTAAACCCCTAGGGATAGTTTTTACTAAAGTCTAAAAGCCAATTATATGTTTATCATCTCCACTTCAACAAACATAAAAACCTATAATATAATAAAAAATATCTATTCATGTGTAAAAGATATGATTTTCGATCACCTATATTCAGATTGGTACCACTGTGTGACGGTCCTAGTACGTCTTGAAATTCAAGTCCACCGCGTACTAGATTATGTTTAAGTAAACAGCCTTCTTTTGATTTTAAAAAGTTGTGTTTTTTTGTGGTAACGAGGCCAATGAAGAAAAAGAAAAAAAGAAAGATGAAAAAAAGCATCGCAGAATTTCATTAGTATCGGCACACGCTTTCAAAGATTTTATAATTGCTACTGCAAACAAACTTGGTGGTGATTTGGTAAAGACAGTTAAAAATCGAATTATTTTTGAAGATTTGCTTGCTGCAGAGGCCAGTACCAGAGGTACTCTACCCCCGCGGTGGTGTGGAAAGGAGTACGTGTTTTGTACGAACTACAGACATTGCAACTTTACCGCACGTTTTACTCAAAAACGATTAGTTGTACGAAAAAAAGTATAATCACCTTTTTTGTAGAGAATTTTATGAACTACAATTTTAATAATAATTGTTTTTCTCGAGAAATTGATAGTTTTTGAGATAATGGCAAAAACCTAAAATTTACCCCCTTTTACTCCTTACAAAAAAAACCCATGGATCAAATTAAGGGTACTTCTCAGAATTTTATTAGAACATTAAAATAAAGGTCTCCACAAGAATTCAGCTTGGTCCTAATTTTTATGAAGTCAAAGTCTAATTTTACTGGACTAAAATACGTTAATTCTTTTTTCGCGATATTATTTAGATTAATGCAAGTGTCCTTTTTTATGGTCGTCGTTCTGAAATCTTGGCGTTACACTTAGTTCCCGTTTGTTATAGATAATTTTTTATTTTTTCACATTTATTTCTGTAAGATCCAATTTTATAACTAATTTCCATGTCTTTTGGGAGTAGTGGACCGATTTTTTCGAAGTGTACACTCGGGTGGTCGTTGAATTCTTCTATCCCGTAGTGGTGGTTCGCATCGTGCCGCTTGGTTAGTGCTGATCTCACACCGAATATGAGTATTCTGCAATTATTTATTATATCTTTTATTATCTTTTTCCGGATATTCTTTCTTCTCTTGTTGTAATTTTTTTTCGAGTGGTTTTTTATTTCTGCAGTGCAGAAATATTTTTATTCTGGAGTGCTGTCGCTTTTTTATTCTTCAGTCTTGCTTCGACTGTTGCTTTGACCGTTGCTTTGACCGTTGCTTTGACCGTTGCTTTGACCGTTGCTTTGACCGTTGCTTTGACCGTTGCTTTGACCGTTGCTTTGACCGTTGCTTTGACCGTTGCTTTGACCGTTGCTTTGACTTGATATTAAGAATGGTGTGTCTCGATCTTCCGTCTCGCGCCTGATATTTTGTATCCCCACGAGATTGGGAGGTGGAAGAGGAGGCTCCCAACGGGGGGCTGTTCTCTTTTGCTGAGGTGCCTCCGGGACTACCCCGTTTGGTGGAGGCACCCGGATGGGCTGAGGGTAGGGGGTGGTTTTACCTCCTGACCTTTTTTGATCGATTTGCTCCAGGAATGTCCTGGGGTATGTCCGCGGTTACAGTGTATTTCCGCCGTGCCGGGGTCCGTATAACTTTTGATCTTCTACGGTTTATAACCTCGCGCTGCCTTTTGGATTATTAAGGTGAGAGCCTTTTTCTATTACCTTTATATGCTTTTAATCTATTTGTATGTATACGCACTGTTTTTCGTCCTCTTTACGGTGTAATTTACATCTAAATTCTTTTTCATTATTACATACAGTCCGGTCCATAGGGCATCTAGTTTTTTTTTATCGTTCGCGTCGGAGCGTTTCGTCGTACACGAGTACCTTGTCGCCTATTTTGAATTTATTTTCTTTCGCGGTTTTATCGTAATACTCTTTTGATTTAGTTTTTTCTTCCTTAATGCGGTCCCTGGCGATTTGAATGGTTGCTCTTATTCATTCCCTTAGCTCTTGAGCGTAATCATCGTAGCTGTAGATCGCTCTCGGGGGTTTAGTCAGTGCCGTCGGTAGGTTGGCTTGGTGTCCGTAAACTAACTCGAAAGGTGTGTAACCCGTGGCTGTGTGCGGGGTCGTATTATAAGTAAACATGCTGCGACGCGTTATTTTCATTGGAATTATTACTCGTCCTGACGCGCGTGGCGCGCGACGAGCCCGGGGAGGGGGAGCTAACGTCGTAAAAAACAAACAAAAAACACAGGGAACAGGGGGGTAAATCGTTCCGCGCAAACCGTAATACTACCAAAACCTTAAGACGCGAAAATTACCGAATTGGGCGCCAGACGCGGTCTTGCACGCGTCAATTCGCGAATACGCGATAAATTCAATCAATACCTCGACAGTGGTTAAGGCGCTTCCGATATTACGGGCTGACTAGCTCTCCTAACGGCAGAGGGGCGGGGCGGGGCGGTACTGACGGGGTGGAAAAAAATGTAAATGAGGCGCGACGGAAAACTATACTCGACGAAAACGGGCTAACGGACACACGGGTATCGACATCGGAACAATACACGCAATATGAGAAGAAAAGCATAAAGTTTATTAGAGAAATGATATTAGAAAGAATAGAAAAATTAAGAAGAAAAAGAAATAAGCAGCCAGAATGAAGTAGCAAACAATAACGCGCTCACAGTAGTACGATCGAAATATTAGTATGCGATGAAAAGAAACTCAGCACGAATAAAAGAACTAGCGCATCTTACTTCTAAACATAATTTATAACGCAAGAATAAGCAGGCTTATGAAAAGAATTCCTCAATTGACAATAAGATTAGTAACAAAATATCAATAGTAATCAGAAGTCGACGTCCGATCATTAGGCGTCGTAACTAACGCAGTAATCACTCTCTCTCGGGTGGATTTAGGCCGCGAGGCTGAGCGGCTAGAAAGTACGGCCGGAAGCCGTATCGAATTACCGCCGCGATCGACGTTATGTCGCAGGCAGATAGACGCGTCGGCCGTGAGATGTTTTTCGGACGTCCCGCACGCAGACAATCGTAGATTTCTGTACGGTCGATTATAATCCGACAACAATTACTGTACCGAAGCGACAGAAGGTCGATGACGTAGCAAGCTCGGACGGGGCCGAGAAAGATCTTTGCCCGATAACAAAATTGCGATCCGCTAACCGCGACGCGAAGATAGCCTCGAAAAACGCGTCATACAATAGTTACTCCAGGCACGACATTACGTCCCGCTAACGCGAACGTAACACAATTTACTATCTCTCAACCACGACTAATTACTGACGCTAATCATTCCACACCATTCGCTAATCACATGCACACGACGACAGACGAACGCACCGATAATCGGGCCAACGCAATTACAACGACGAAGTTATTTACGCGACAAGCAATACGCGAATCACACCGACATACGATACCGACGAACGCGTACAGTATAATCTTCACAATGCCGTCGGGATATTCTGGCCGGATCACAGAAGAGTATTACATTCACACAAAGACGATATGCTAAATGATAACCGGAACGCGTAGGCGCGCGTTGACGTTGCCACGACAATTCTCTAACGACGCGGAATTACAACGACGCAGTTTTCTCCGTGCGCGGGCCGACAACAACAATTTCGCTGATTTCGTCAATTCTGCGCGATAAACGAACGAACACCGAGCGCGAAAATCGCGACTTTACCGTCGCTTTCTCGCTAAGCGCATAATAAACACCGCAACGATTCGCGTTATCCCGAGCCCCGGAGAGACGAGAAGCTTAACATTTAGCCGTCGCGACAATTATCCCTGAACCCTCGCCGCTTGACGTCGGTCGCATACACTAACTTTGGAATCCTAATTATCGCTAATACACGGGCTTGGCCCTCGCGAAATCACTAACACTAAATTCGCGACGACGTCAGAACGGCGCGGCTCGGACACATTGTACGCGGCTCGGACACATTGTACGCGGCTCGGACACATTGTACGCGGCTCGGACACATTGTACGCGGCTCGGACACATTGTACGCGGCTCGGACACATTGTACGCGGCTCGGACACATTGTACGCGGCTCGGACACATTGTACGCGGCTCGGACACATTGTACGCGGCTCGGACACATTGTACGCGGCTCACACAGACTCACGACGGGGTAGTCTCACCGGTCCGGTTGCTCCTTGATCCTTGGGGGCCTCCGTGAAGTCACGTCCGACAGCTTCCACGATCCGCGACAACGTTAATTCTCTCTTAATCTCGACACACCTCTCCAGTCAAGCGCTCGCGCCAGTCTAACCTGCCAAGATCGCACGATCCAGGGTCGATAATCCGGGGCCAGCTCCTAGCTGCGCGCCCGGGGTGCGTAATCGCGCTACCAATCACGTACGCGCGCCGCTAATCGCCGCCGCGCGAGGATCATAACCCTGTAGGGGGGGGGGGCCTACGCGCCCCCGGCCCTTATCTGCCGAATTCTGTCAACAAACTTTTTCGCCGGTGCGGCGCGCCGCAAAATACATTCTAACGGCAGGATGTATCGCCGTTCGTAGCAGGAAGTCGGCAGGTCGGGCTGCGCCGGCTCCGCGAACAATTTCGCAATTTTCCTTAGGGCACCTTTGCCGCCCGCTTCTCGAGGCAGCCTTGTCCCGCGAGGATCCGCTTACTTCCCGGCGTCCTGTGCCGGTGTTCGCTTCCAACCAAATATTCTCGACCGACGTGACCTTCTCCCGGATTGCCAAATAATTATTATGCCGAAGAATCGTCGAAGCGGACTCGTCCCCGAATTCCGGTGATTTTCCATCGTTCGACTGGTTTTCTTGCTGTTGTCAAGGCCGCTGGCCAGGATGCTCGCTGAGGCTCCCCTCGTCGTAAAAAGAAATAAAACGTACAACTAAATTAAAACTAATTCCTCATAATTATTTTTCGCCTCTCCAGAGATTTCGGTACGGATCTCGGTTTTTGAGCCTGGCGCGACCGCTCGACTTTCGCCACGCGGTATAAAAGGGTGCGGTGGACGCGCGTCGGGACGGCAACGTCACAATGCATAGGGCGCCCATTCAGCCCAGTCCGTTTGATCCGAGTTAATGTAATGGTGATGGTATTTGGCTAGGGGATGCGATCGTTCTAGCGCTCCGTTACTCTCCGGATGATAGGCGGTCGTTTGAATTTTTTTAATTCTTAGTAAATTGCAAGTATTTTTAAAGATTTAACCGAATTCGATTAATAGTGCGTTCAACTCCTTGATGTCCTCTGGTGGGGGCATCGTGATGTTTCTAAATTATTTGGCGTGTACTTGTGATGTTTAAATGTTTATTCAATTAAGTAGAATGCATGTACAAAAATGAAGATTAGTCAGTGTTCGATGTATAAATACTGTGTGAATCGTGTATAACTTGTGTGTGCAATGTCGCGGATGTATCTGTACAGAGCGCACGAAATGCGCGAGCGGCGTGTATGTAGTTGTATACCGATGCGTGAATGGTGTGTATGTATACGTGGATGCGAGCGGTGAATATATTTACAGTATGCAAGACATGCGTGAACGGTGTGTATGTATACGCGTATGCGAGCGGTGAATATATTTGCAGTATGCAAGAGATGCGTGAGCGGTGTGTATGTATACGTGTATGCGAGCGATGAATGTATTTACAGCGTGTAAGCGATGCGTGAACGGCGTGTATGTATACGTGTATGCGAGCGATGAATACATTTACAGTGTGCACGAGATGCGTGAACGGTGTGTATGGATACGTGTATGCGAGCGGTGAATATATTTACAGTGTGCAAGAGATGCGTTAACGGTGTGTATGTATACGTGTATGCGGGCGGTGATATATACAGTGTGCAAGAGAATTCCGGATCGGACCGCGTAAGTAGCTCTTTATTTGGGCGGCCGATAATACATTGGTTGCGGAATATTTAACTCGCGGTGTATATTCTCGCTCCGGAATGCGAGTCGTGCCGACGGCACGTGCTTACGCGTTTTTGTGGCGTTTAAAGCCTACGGCGCGTGTCGGCTGACAGCGGTGGGCGCGCGGGGCGCGAGAGAGCGCGGGGCGCGAGAGAGCGCGGGGCGCGAGAGAGCGCGGGGCGCGAGAGAGCGCGGGGCTCGAGAGAGCGCGTGAAGCGCGAGAGCGCGTGAAGCGCGTTGATGTAAGTCGCGGTATTTCTTCGCGGGTCTTATTCACGTAATTATTTTACGGGTCAGTATGCCCTCAGGATGCGGCGATAGACGAGAGCACTCGTCAACGGCAGAGATCTCTTCTACCCGTAGAAGCGGTCGCTGCAAGGTATGGCTAGGATAGGCGAATTGCCGAGATCGCTTCGGCGGAGATTGAATTCGCTCAATCTCCTGGTCTTCGGAGTTTGCGGGTCTAGAAGGAGTTCTTTCGGAGAGAGTCGCCGAGATCGCTTCGGCGGAGACTGAGTTCACTCAACCTCTGGTTCGGGTAATTTCGGAAGTGATCGCGGGGCCCGATTGTTTCGGCGTTAATTGGCAGCGCAGCTGTCAAACGCAGCTGTCAAACGCTCGGTCGGATTCGGAACCGTTCGGGCGGCCCCGGCGGCGGTGCGGGCGGAACCGTCGCTCGGCGCTTTTCGGCGAAATTCGGAGCGTTTCGGAGTGCCGAAACGACGGCCCGGTATACGGATGTCGGTGGCCGTTTAACGGCCCGAGGCTGTTACAAATGTAAAGATAAAAATGGGCGCATAGCGCCGCTGCATCTTGCCCGGCTGGTGTTCGTCGGGCGGCAGCCTTCCGGCGGATTTACGGCCGGGTAGAACGATCGCTTAGGGGGGGATCGTTACAATTGTTATTGTTATTCTTATTGTTATTCTTGTTTTTGTTCTTGTTTTTGTTGTTGTTGTTTTTGTTGTTGATTTCGTTGTTGTTTTCGTTGTTGTTTTTCTCGTTCTCTTTGTTGTTGCTTTTGTTGTTGTTCTGGTTGTTGTTATTGTTGTTGCTGTTCTGGTTGTTGTTCTGGTTGTTGTTGTTCTGGTTGTTGTTGTTCTCGTTGTTGTTCTTGTTGTTATTCTCATTATTCTTATTGTTCTTGTTGTTGTTCTTGTTTTTTTCTTATTGTTTTTCTTATTGTTATTGTTATTGTTATTTTTGTTGTTATTGTTATTGTTGTTTTTGTTATTATTATTATTGTAAGACAGCTACAAGAATATGCAATGAAAAATATTGTTTTTGTTGTTGATCTCGTTGTTGTTGTTCTCGTTGTTGTTTTTCTCGTTCTCTTTGTTGTTGTTCTTGTTGTTCTTGTTTTTGTTCTTGTTGTTCTCGTTGTTGTTCTTGTTGTTGTTCTCTTTGTTGTTCTTTTTGTTGTTCTTTTTGTTGTTCTTTTTGTTGTTCTTGTTGTTCTTGTTGTTCTTCTTGTTCTTCTTGTTGTTCTTCTTGTTGTTCTTGTTCTTGTTGTTCTTGTTTTTGTTATTGTTGTTATTGTTATTGTTATTCTTGTTGTTATTGTTGTTGTTTTTGTTTTTGTTATTATTATTATTGTAAGACTTAGCTACAAGAATATGCAATGAAAAATAGGGGTTTTCATTTAAGAAATTAGTCGCCTTTAAAATTTCTTGAAAACGACGACATCTACACCACATGACTCACATTGGAATCATATGTCCCCCTTTAAACCATACAACTTTTGTCTGAAATATTTGTTTCTACAATAATATAAAAAAGTTATAGGGGTGGGTAACTTAAAATGACACACCTTGTTTATACATATAGATGTATAATGCGTCTAATATATGCATATATATTTATATACGTATATGTACATACGTTGATAAAAACATACAAGAGGTTATTAGAGGTTATAAAAATTTGTTGCTCATAAGAATTACAATAGTAAATGTCACATATAAATTAGCTTTATATAGATGTGAAAGACAATATTTTAATATATAAGCGTGTATATAGTATGTACGTATGTACATATACATATATATATGCATATAAATATGAAAAGAACAATTACTTACCATGCTCGCGATTCGCCATCATGCAAGTAGTACTATCGAGTACAATTACATCATTTGCAATAGCGTATCGCGCGCCCTATGAAATGCTTTTATGTGTCGTGATTGGTGCGCTGATTTTGATGTGCGCAACAGGTTTTGATGAGCACAACAGTTTATTGTTTCATGTATCGAGTATAGTTTAGTACAGTGCCTTAGAGTACAGAGTACAGAGTTATTTTAAAGTGTACAGAGTGTTTTGTTCTCAGTGTTGAGGGTCTGTTTTTATTATAGTATTTATTACAATATTTATTATAGTATTATTATAATATTAGTATTATTTAGAGGTATATTATATATTCAGTATGCCAAAATATACTAATAAGAAGAAAACAACCTCGGCACAACGTATGTCATTGCCACATAAAATGCGTCACATGCGACAAGCATGTAAGAATTCTTTCTTGAATAAAGAGAGAATTATTGAGGACTCCAGTAAAAGATCCAGATCGGAGTACGTATCAAATTTTATGGAAATTCCAGGTACGTCACACCAATTATATGCATGCAAGGATAAAAGAAATGTAGATAACGACACGTTGACATCGCAATCACTATCTGTTATGGATACATTTTTTCAATCATCTGTCGATGCATACGCGACACAGAAAGTTCAATCAGAAAAAGTCATTGATTTTTCGATGATGATTCTGTGGGATCTGTGTCGGACATTCGCGAATTTTGCGAAAATGCAAGTTGGTCGAACGAGTCGCACGCATATATGGATGAAAGAAATGCGACAGATAATAATGCGTTGACATCACAGTCGTTTAATACATTTTCTGAAAATTCGGAATCAGAAAATAGAATGCAAAGCAATATGGATGATATCGAAGATATTGAAGATATCGAAGATATCGAAGATATCGAGGATATCTGGTATATCGAAAATATTGCTTTGCATGTTGATGGGAACATGGACGCAAATCGTTTGTGTTCTGCAGAGATTAGTGGACGATGTATCGTCGATTTCGGGCATGTTTTTGTTGAATTGCAGAGACTGTCCCCTCATTGGATCGGCGAATGTCGTTTCACTGATCTTGTAATAACGAAAACGAAGTGTCACGATCTGAGAACCCAATTTTTTGTCGAATGTCAAATATATCACATTACAGATAATTTTTGGAGTGAAACGACAGACGACAGAATATTGGATGTCAATAGAGGTGCCGTATGCGGTACTATATTGACAGGGACTGGTCATAAACAGTTTGAAGAACTTGCTGCTGTGGATGTTCCACGCATGAGTAATAAAACCTATATAAATTATCATAATGAAATGTCGGAAGCTATTGCCGCCGCTGCGGAAGAAGAAATGCGTTTGGCTGGCGAAGTGAAAAGACATTTAGCAAATGAAAGAGGAGATGTCGTTGATGGCATTCCACATATTCTCGTGATAACAAACGGCTCGTGGATGAATGATCCTATCGCAGTGGTAGTTATGATTCTCCATCTGGAGCAGCTGTTATTACGAAATATTATTCCCAAAAAGTTTTATTTGTCGGTGTTAGAAATAAATATTGTGTTATTTGCGCAAGAGCAGCTAAACTTTCTTTGAAACCGAAAAAACATAAATGCTTTAAAAATTGGGGAAATAATCAAAGTTCTACAAGTATGGAAAGCGATATAATCCGCGAAGGCTTCCGACATAGTTTAGAAATGTATGGATTAATTTATAATAAATTTATATTGGTAACGGAGATAGTAATGTAGCAAAAGAATTGAGAGATTTCCCACCGTACCCTAATATTGTTGTGGAGAAGATTGAATGCACGAATCATCTCCGCAATTTGTGTAATAAAATACGTGAAGCGGGTAGTAGTGGTGGTAGAAATATCTCAAAATTAAAAAAAGTCGTTACAAACAGCGTAATGAAAATTCGAAACGCTGTAATAAAGGCTGTAACCTAAAGCTTTCGCCGCAATAGTAAAGGATCCCGAGAGCAAAAACTCTCAGGATTAATTAAAGATTTTCAAAATATTCCTAGTCATGTATTTGGTGAGCATAAAAGTTGCGATTCTCTTAAATATTTTTGTATTGGAGAACGAAAAGGTGGAGAAAATTTTGTGCTTTAATTACAAAAGGCAGGGTTATTTTTAAAAATTGAAGTTGCAATGAAACGCATTATAGAGAATGCTGATAGTTTATATTATTTATTTACTAGTAATTCCGTGGAAAGTTGCAATGGAATTATTAGTAAATTCAGTTGCGGCAAACGTATTCATTTTGTGAGAAGAGGTCTTATGAAACGCGCGTGAAAGCATCTGTAGTACAATTTAATACTTGGCAAGCATTGAGTTCTGCTTGTCGTGCAATGGGTAAAGAATCACCAGCACGTTCAAGAATAATAGAAAATCGAAATATTTAAAAAAATGATGCTTATCAGGAACGCGTACACGCGGCAAAAGAATTAGGTCTCTCTGTTCGTACATCAAAATATTTTGCTAAAACATTTTCCAAAATTTTGGTAATCCGGAAGTACTGATATCGGATAGAGGCACGTCGTTCACGTCTCAAGAATTTTCTAACTTTATAGAGCCACGCGGTATTAAACACTCTTTAATTGCTGTCGCGGCCCCATGGGCGAACGGTGTCGTGGAACGGATCAATCGTTTCCTCAAATCTTCCCTAAGGAAATTAATAGAAGAGCCAGACTCGTGGCACTCTTGGCTCGGTGCTACTCAGTACGTGATAAATAACACGCATCACTCATCCCTAAAGGCATCACTCATCCCTAAAGGCATCACTCATCCCTAAAGGCATCACTCATCCCTAAAGGCATCACCTTCCAAACTTCTCCTAGGATACGATCAGCGGAGTCATTCTGATTCCAAGCTAATACGGTTTTTAAACGATCTGGCCAAAACAGAGTTGGATTCGCAAGCGACCCGTTTGGACGCGCAACGCTCAGCGTCAGAAACAGTCGATAAAATTAAAGCCTATAATAAAGAGTACTACGACAAACATCATAAGAAACCCACCAAATATAATTCTGGTGATTACGTGATGATCCGCGATACTAGCGTTAAACCAGGTGAGAATAAAAAATTCAAGCCTTCTTATAAAGGACCATACATGGTCGCTAAAGTCTTAGACAACGACCTGTACAGAGCACATGCTTTTGCTGAATAAAGTCTTTTTCTTGTGCATCCGAGTTTTTCGGCTTAACGACCGTCCGCGAGAACAATTTCCACGCCTATCCGTTTACATCCCATCCTCGATACGTCCTAAGACCCAATATCACTGTGAGATTGGATCTTAGGACGTATCGAGGATGGGATGTAAACGGATAGGCGTGGAAATTGTTCTCGCGGACTGTCGTTAAGCCGAAAATCTCGGATGAACAAGAAAAAGACTTTATTCAGCAAGAGCATGTGCTCTGTACAGGTCGTTGTCTAAGACTGACTAGAATGACGCACGATCGTCACCTTGCCGATTGCGTGGGCCTCGCCAGCCAATCACGGGCGCGCGTAGTAATATTTAGCCGCATCTGCGGAAAACAATTTCGGGCGTGCGTATGGGCGACCAAGAAGCCGACCAAGTTCCGATAAAGATTACGGACCAAATGCAGAACGACTAGATATAGAAGGCCGTATGTACGAACAGCTGAAATCTAATCATTATCAAATGCTAAAAGATCAGCAATGTTATCGTGCTGTATTGGAATGTGCTACACGGGGTCAGCATGTACACATGAAAACCGGGCGCGGCACAACATACGGCAAACTCTTCTCACTGCTTCAAACTTTGGAATAGTTTGCAGTAGAAGAGAAACAACTTCGTGCCAAAATCTTGTAAAAGCCATTCTTTATCCTCCTCAATTGACGAATGCGGCTGATGAGTGGGGTAAAGAAAAAGAAATGGTGGCACGAGAGCAATTGCAGGTGGAGTTGGGAATAGAAATCAATGATTGTGGAATATTTATTGATGAAGAAATTCCATATCTTGCCACGACGCCTGATGGCATTATCGGAGACGATACTATCGTTGAGATAAAATGTCCTTAGCGCGGCAAGTTTCTCCCACCGATGCAATGCTCAATAAGATTTCAGACATCCATAGAATTTTCGATAAAACGGATGACACTCGTATGAATCAAAGACACGCGTACTACTTCTAAGTACAGGAGCAGCTCCACATTACGCAAAGAAAGTATTGCATTTTTGCTGTGTGGAGACCCTTTGGATTGAAGTACACGATTGTCGAGCGTGATGACAGATTTTGGAAAATGTCACTACTGCTTAAACGATTCTACGAGGACTGCTTGGTTCCTGAAATAATCGATAATAGAGCGGCGAGAAATATACCAATTCAGGAACCGCAGTATGTTATCAAAGCACAGGAAGCGGCTCAAAAAAAGAAAGAGTGTCATTGAGCGAAAAAAATATGTATTTCTTAAAATGTAAATATTAAAATGTTTGTCCATACATATATAGATATATTTTTTAATATAGCGCAATAATTGTTATTTTTTTATATTTGGTTAATGACATCCTGAGTCGCTTGGAAAGAGAGGTGGTGGGAAAAATTTTGCTTATTACTTAATTATTGTTATAAAAGTATAAATAAATATATATATTATAATTTACATATATGATTGATTGATTGTCTTTATTGAGTCCCCTAGGGGTTTTCAAGTAGCTTTTAAGGAGCGGTCCCGAACCTTTACCAAGAAAACTCCATTTCCCCTCGCGACCTGGCCATATGCGACCCTTACATACTTACACCTCCCACCCTCGATTTCCATCCCTCTTCCTCTACCCCTCCTAACCCTCCCCCCTTACACCCTACTTCCCCGTATATTTCTCTTCTTTCCTCTTTCCTTCGTCCTCTAGATTCTTCCTCCTTCCTTTCCTCCTCCTCCCTCCTTTCCTCCTCCCTCCTTTCCTCCTCCTCCCTGCCTTCTGTCCAAACCAAGTCCTCTCTCTTTCCGATTGCTCTTTCCTTGTCTTTCCTTCCTTCTCGTTCCTAGCGTGACTTAGTTCGACAGGTCCTCTATAACATACAAATAGCTTTAGAGACTGAGTAACTATACCTCTCTTTCTTCTGTCCGTCTCCCTCTCTTTCTTCGCTACAGCACCAGCCCTCCTCATCTAGGAAGGAACTTAGGTTCCTTCTTTTTCTCTCCCTTCTCACCTGTTCATCTCTTCTCTCTCTAGCTTCCCTCTCTAGCTTCCCTCTCTAGCTTCCCTCTCTAGCTTCCCTCTCTAGCTTCCCTCTCTAGCTTCCCTCTCTAGCTTCCCTCTCTAGCTTCCCTCTCTAGCTTCCCTCTCTAGCTTCCCTCTCTAGCTTCCCTCTCTAGCTTCCCTCTCTAGCTTCCCTCTCTAGCTTCCCTCTCTAGCTTCCCTCTCTAGCTTCCCTCTCTAGCTTCCCTCTCTAGCTTCCCTCTCTAGCTTCCCTCTCTCTCACTCTCTCTCACTCTCTCTCACTCTCTCCTCCTCCTCCTCCTCCTCTCTTCTCTTTTCCTTATCCATCCTATCTTTCACTTTTTGCCAGATTTCTTTTACCTCCTCCCCCTCCCCCTCCCCTTCCTCCTCTTCCTCCTCTTCCTCCTCTTCCTCCTCTTCCTCCACACACTTCCACCAGCTACCCTCTCTTTCCCCCTCTTTCTCCACCCTGTCTCTTTTCCTCCCATATTCCTCCCCCTTCGAACCCTCCTTCTCCTTTCCCCTCCTATCTTCCATCCCTCCCCTTTTTCCTTCTTCCTCATCTTTTTCCCCGACCACCTGTCTCTCCTTTCTCCCATCATCCCTCTCCTTCGTTTCCTCCTCTCTTCTCCACACTTCTCTCCCTTCCTCCATTCCGAGGCCCTTCACAACCTTGTCCCCGTACCTCCTCTCCTCTCTCTGACCCTCTATCATTACCTCTGCCCACTCCCCCCTTTTCCTCTCTCCTCCCTTTTTGCCTCTTCCGGACATACTCCTCTCCATGTCTCCCTCCACCTTCTTCCCGTCCTTCTTGTCGCACGCCACCACATTCCTCTCCCTCTCCCTCACTTCCGCCGTCCTTCTTCTCTCTTCCGTCACCCTTCTTCTTCCTCTCAGCACCTTCGTTCTTCCTCTCCATTTCCTCCTTTTCTCTCTCTGCATCCGCGATCTCTTCCTCTGACGTCGCTTCTTCTCTCTCACTCTTCAGCTTGTCATCCTTCTTCTCCTCTCCTCTCCGCGCTCCCCTCTCCGCGCTTCCCAACCTCTCTCTCTCTCTCTCAACAGTTTCAGCTCTCTCTCGATTCCTCTCACGCCTTTCTCAATCCCTCTCATGCCTTCCCTTATTCCTCTTAACTCCCTTAGCCATTCCTCTTCCCAACCCATTTTCTCACTTTTTGCACTTCACCAAGGATTCTCGCGGACAACGTTCTCCACGCTCAAACTGCGTATCACTGCTATCCCGTCGCAGCACGTGTTCGCGCACATGGCCCACCGGCTTTCCTGTGTCGCCATCACCTGTTGCCCCGGCATTTCATTCTGTCGCCAGCCGATACATACTCCTCCGTCAGTTCCTTCCTTGCCGATTATCTCGTTCCTTAGTTCCCTCATCTCCATCAGTCTTCTTCGTCGCCACCATCTCCATCAGTCTTCTTCGTCGCCACCATCTCCATCAGTCTTCTTCGTCGCCACCATCTCCATCAGTCTTCTTCGTCGCCACCATCTCCCTCAGTCTTCTTCGTCGCCACCATCTCCCTCAGTCTTCTTCGTCGCCACCATCTCTCTCTTCCTTTCCTTGCTCCGATTCTTCCTAATTCTTGCAAATCAGCCTCCCTTTCCTCGCCAAAAACTTCTCACCACCTGCATCCCTGCTGCCTCCTCCATTTCTCCTGCGACCTCTCACCCTCTTCTACCGCCTCCACCCTTCACACCCTTCTCACTTTCCTCCCAACCGCTCTTTTCTCCACCAAACCAACACCATCACATTTCCACGTCACCTTACTTCGGTCGCCATTCAATAAAAATCTATAATACAAAATATATAATACAAAATATATAATACAAAATATATAATACAAAATATAGTACAAAAAATATATAATACAAAATATAGTATAACAAATATATAATACAAATATAAAAATATAATAAACATATTAATATGGATAGCAAAAAAATTTAATGAAAGTAGATATTTTATTATTATGTGTACACCTTTTTTCAATGCAAACATATTTATTATATATTTATTTATATATTTATTATATATTTATTTATATATTTATTATTTATATATTATATATTTATTTATTATTATTTATTTATTATATATTTAATTGTATTCTTGAGAGCCTTTCCACTCGAATTTTTACAATACAGTACGATTACTCATCTTATGCGACACTTTTTAAACACCCTGTATACTATATATATATAAATTTGTATACATATATACAGGGTGTTTAGAAAGTGTCGCATAAGATGAGTAATCGTACTGTATTGTAAAAATTCGAGTGGAATGGCTCTCAAGAATACAATTAAATATATAATAAATAAATAATAATAAATAAATATATAATATATAAATAATAAATATATAAATAAATATATAATAAATATATAAATAAATATATAATAAATATGTTTGCATTGAAAAAAGGTGTACACATAATAATAAAATATCTACTTTCATTAAATTTTTTTGCTATCCATATTAATATGTTTATTATATTTTTATATTTGTATTATATATTTGTTATACTATATTTTGTATTATATATTTTTTGTACTATATTTTGTATTATATATTTGTTTTATAGCTTTTGCTGGATAAGAATGTAACAATATATTGTAGCGCCTCTGTTGTTGTGTTTCTGACAAGCGCAAAGAATCATATTTTTATTATTACTTTGATATTTTAATATGATATAATTGACATTGTTTTTTTCAGATTTTAAAATAAATAATTTCTTATAACATAATTTATCTCCTAATTATATTGATATTAATCTATGTGCGCAGCATAGAGTTGCTTATTGTTGCAGGTAGATTTGGAGTGAAACAGATGTCCAAAAGACGGATTATTTAAAGCATGTACATGTTTCTTTTACGAACGTTTATTTGTTTCAAACGCTTGTGCCGCGACGTAATTTGATATCCTTGCGCTCGGTCGCGATTACACTAAAAACATCTTGATGGGAATTTTCTCCGCGTAAAGACGAGCCGCGGCACAAAAGTTTAAAACAAATAAACGTTCGTAAAAATTCAACAACGTTCATTTGTTATCGGTTTTCTTTCGATCTCGTTATTTGTTGCTCCGCATCACTAGGTGCCCAGCATCCGAGGTTTACGTCTCGTGAGAAATCGTCTGAAAATTAAGAAATTTTGAAATCATGTCAGAGTATACTGCAGAGGAGTATACAGATATGATTATCGTGTTCGGGATAGCCGGAAAAAACGCTCGTGCCGCGGCTCGATTTCCCGCTTTATACGCGGAGCAATTCCTCGAGCGTGAGCGACATCCTGACAATAATGTAATTTTAAGATTTATCCGACGCGCGAGAGAGACAGGAACTCTTTTATTAGATCGGCGAAATGTTGGTGTACCAGTGCATCGTGTGGCCAATGAAGAAAGGATTATGAGAGCATTCGAGAAAAATCCCAAAAACAGCGTGCGCCGTGTGACTGAGATGTTTGGTCTCTCGCGATACGTGGTGCATCGTGTTCTACGTCAGAACGGATTGCATCCGTATTACCAACGAGTACAGCAACTTTTACCGAGAGACCACGAACAGCGCGTCTATTTTTGTCAAGGTATTTTTATTATCTTCATTTAATGTTTTCGCGTTATTTTTAATAAATATTAACAGTCAGCGAAACACACACAGGGTTTCTTGCGCAGTGTCGGAGGAATAATTTTTTCCCCGATCGAATTATATGGACCGATGAAGCCACGTTCACACCAAACGGCGTGTTTAATTCACATAATTTCCTGTATTGGGCAGAGGAAAATCCGCATGTCTTTCGAGAACGCGCTTTTCAGTATCGCTGGGCGATAAATGTATGGGCAGGAATAACAGCGAATCGAATCGTAAGTAATAAATTTACTTGTTAGTAAGTTAAAAAATTTTCTTTCGCGACTTTAACATCATTTTTTTTAACATTCATTTTTTTTAGATTGGTGCTTATTTTCTACCGCCCCGTTTAAATGGAGAGATTTACGCCGATTTTCTTCAAAATGAGTTGCCTGCTCTTCTCGAAGATGGTTCCTCCTCGAGATAGAGCAGAACTCATTTTCCAGCATGACGGGGCTCCTGCGCATTTTTATCGACAAGTGCGCGAATCTTTAAACGCGCATTATCGAGAGAGATGGATGGGTCGAGGCGGCTCGATCATCTGGCCGGTGCGATCGCCAGATCTGAATGTGCTCGATTATTTCGTGTGGGGACACATTAAAGATTTAATCGAACACAGGCGTGATGGTACAGAAGCTGAAGTATGAGAAGCAATCCTCGCAGTTTTTGATACCATCACTCCAGAAATGGCGTATCGCGCAACACGTAATATTATTCGAAGGGCCGAACTCTGTTCGCGAGACCGAGAAAGGCACTTTGAACAATTATTACATTAAAATATGAGAGTGGATTAGACCTACTGGGGATACCACTTTAAAAAAATGCGCCGTGTTATCTACCGCAAGGTGGTGTGGAAAAGATAACAAATATTTTCTATGCCGCGAGAGAGAGAGGGGAGAGAGGGGGAAAGAGAGGGGGAGAGTTGGGAGAGAGAGGGAGAAGGAAAGAGGGGAGTAGAGAGAAAGGGGGTAGTGGGGGGAGGAGAGAGGCGGGAGAGGGGTGAGAGAGCCCACGCGGGGGTCCAGCGTTATGCATCGCTCGTACATAGCCATTATCCTTTGCAGAGTGTTCCTCCCCGCTTCGTCGTGCGCCTAGCAACCGCGTTACATTAAGTTATCTCTTTTCGCTGCGTGCTTTGTATCACATAACAGTGGGAAGTCTCTTCTCGCCGCGCGCTTTTACTCGCACGGATTGGCTGATCTTGTTTAATTTATTTCTCATTAATTATTGCGAAGATCGCAAAACGGCAGATGACTTTTCTACTCGGTTTAACCCACTCTACCTGCACACGACGAGTGGGGCGATTATTACCGGACACCCTGTATATTGTTCTTGTCGTTTGATATTACTGCGTACATTTGTTGTTTAAATACTGATAATGTGAAAGCATAGTGTTGTGCCTTGAGGTTCGGCACAGAGAAATGGGGATCGTTGCTGGATTAGGAGCTAGGGCCCCGCGTCGTCAGAGACTCGCGTCACTCACGATTCAGTTTCAATACAGGGTGTCCGATAATTATTGACACACCCGAAGTGTGAAGGTAGATTGACTCACACTGAGAAGGAAAGTTCTATACCGTTTTGCAAAATTCGCAATAATTATTGAGTTATTAATTAAAATGTCTGAGCGAATAAACGCGTAGAAAGCGGTAGGCCGGACCCGGTAAGCATGTAAAATGGCTTACTTATTAATGTTGTAACGCGGTCGCCTTTCTCGAGCGCGCGGATCGGCTCGCCGGCGTCAGGGTTCGAGAGAAGGGGAGACTCAAGCTTATGAAAACACTTATTTTTGATATTACAGTTCTTTGTTATTATTATCAAGAGAGCTATATACAATATGTACAGTGCGGACGGAATTAGCAAAGCGCAGGCGAGATCATACCAGCTGGGCGGTGCGCGCGGAGAGCGCAGAGCGGCGCAAACGTATAGGCGCATGCAAGGCGCGTGCTTAAGCTAGGACGGCGCGTGTTTTACAATGGTATAGCAGCGACGTTAACGGTAGTCGGAAACGCCCGACAGCCAAGAAACACCTCGGCCAGGAAGCAGGTAGTCGGAAACGCCCGACAGCCAAGAAACACCCGACAACCAAGAAACACCTCGGCCAGGAAGCAGGTAGTCGGAAACGCCCGACAGCCAAGAAACGCCCGACAGCCAAGAAACGCCTCGGCCAGGAAGCAGGTAGTCGGAAACGCCCGACAGCCAAGAAACACCTCGGCCAGGAAGCAGGTAGTCGGAAACGCCCGACAGCCAAGAAACGCCTCGGCCAGGAAGCAGGTAGTCGAGAACACCTCGGCTAGGAAACAGGTAGTCGAGAACACCTCGGCTAGGAAACAGGTAGTCGAGAACACCTCGGCTAGGAAACAGGTAATCGAGAACACCTCGGCTAGGAAACAGGTAGTCGAGAACACCTCGGCTAGGAAACAGGTAGTCGAGAACACCTCGGCTAGGAAACAGGTAGTCGAGAACACCTCGGCTAGGAAACAGGTAGTCGAAAACACCTCGGCTAGGAAACAGGTAGTCGGATCGTATCGTGCGGAAAGCTGGATCGGATCTGGTGTCGGTGTGTCGGCCGGGCCGCCTTATATACCCGGCCGACCGCATTCCTGGGCTCCCCCACCGCTTGGAGATAGCGAGTGCGCAAGCGAGACGGCGCGCGTGCAAGCGAGACGGCGAGCGGAGCGAGCGAGACAGCGAGCGGAGCAAGCGAGACGGCAAGCGTGCAAGCGAGACGGCGAGCGGAGCAAGCGAGACAGCGAGCGGAGCAAGCGAGACAGCGGGCGAGTGAGAGAGATGACGAGTGAGCAAGCGCAAGAGCGAGTGATCAAGCGATAGAGACGACTTATCAGTAGCGTAAGCGGAATGGTTTAGCGTAAGCGGAATGGTTTAGCGTAAGCGGTTATTTAATAATTAAACATATTTATTGAATATATTATCGTACATATATAGGAACGGTGCCAGCACCGTTACAATGTCTCCTAGCAACATCTGATAGCTAGAGGTGGAATCACATAGCGAGCGGCGAGCGACGCGTGACATATGGTATCGCACCGAAAATTATTGTCCATCTTTTCGGTTGCGGGAAAATGATGCGATATCATTTTCATATCACCTTGCGATAGATAGCATGATGCACTTTTTTATAGTGGTTTCCCCAGTAGGCCTATTCTTGAGGGGTGTCTCACTGTCGCAATACATGTACATTTTTTCTGGAATTACTTACGCATTACTTCGCATTACGTCGTATTTCGCATTACGTCGTATTTCGCATTACGTCGTATTTCGCATTACTTCGCATTACGTATCACTTCGCATTACGTATCACTTCGCATTTATTTACAAATTCCTATAGTACGAAACAATAATAACATGAAATTACTTTATATTGACAAAGAATTGTTTCGTATTACACGTAATTTCGTCGCATTACTTAGTTAGAATTACATGGCGCATTACATGGAATTACTTGTAATGCGCCGGTAATTCGCAATACATGTACAAATTTTTGGTAAGTGAGACACCCCTCGCCTATTCCACTCTCATAATTTGATACAAAAATGGAAAGATGCTGCACACGCTAATAGTGGTACGGATATAATTCGTTTGTATGAAAAGTATGATGCACTGCGTATCGCGAGAAACCGAATGAATTTTCCGCATGCTAGTCCCGAGTTTTTTGTCAAATACTCACAAAATTCTTTTCTTGAATGCGACGACGCACTTGTGCACCAGCGTGTCTACGCGATAAATTCAATCCTCCTTCAATGTTCCTTTGAACATTGCATACATCTCACTATCACACATTCTGCAGAATATCGTTCACGTCCGCGAAATCGTTACGCATAAATACAAGCCGCAACACACGTTTCTCCGGTAGCCCGTAACTATCTTTTTACCACACTTCTGTGAAGTATATCTCATTGTCGCCGTGAAACACTACGCGGACACGAGAGTTTTACGCGACTGCAGACGTTTATGCGGATCGCGAATATCGAACAGTAATGATAAAAATTAAAGCGTGGTCTATTACATGAGTTGCCTGGCGCATATTGATCTTTTTTTTATTTTTTGTGTTTTTTTATTTTTTATGTGTTTGTCTATTGTTTCTGCCGGAATTCGTGGAGACAACGCACTCTTATCGTTCTCAGTCGCGTGAAAATTAGGGATGTGCCGGATAGTGAAATTGCCAGATACCGGATATCTAATATCCGGTAATAACATGAAACCGGATATCCGGGATTTTAATTTTCCGGCCGGATACCGGATATTTGGCGGATATCCGGTACTAATTTCTAAAAAATATATTACATAAGTGATTATAATTGTTGGAAGTTTGGAAGATGGTGTCGAATGTTGCGGCTGCGGAACAGCTAATCTCTCGAAAATGGTGTTGGATCGAGAGAAACTTGTAGACGAAATTACGTTTCGTCCTTAATCGGGGCCCTCATCAGAATAATTTTATTTTTTATTATTAATGAAACTAATAAAATCCATAAAGCGGCGTAGAAAAATCTTGTACAAATTTTAGAGTTTTGGAGCGACCGATAAATAGTAACAAAAGTCAGTATTGAGTGAAGGGAACAATTACTAATGTTAAAGTTGAATATTCCACATTGCTGGAGGAGAATTATAAATGTTACTATTGAAAGATTCGCATCGCTGTGTGACAAAACAAAAATTACGAAAAATAAGCAGATTTATTTATTGTCTGATTTATAGTATTTTTCCTATACTAGTTTCAACATTACTCAGTAATCATAGTTTAATTAGCAAATTTTTCATGATGAACAATAATATTTCAGCGTTTTGCGGTGACAATCTATTTCGGTTATCGGAATAAACCAATTTTCCTGCGCTGAAAAGTCTTTCTGAATGCACGGAAGAAGGTAGAGCACTCAAGTATTTCAAAACGAAAATTTTGAGGTTAGGATATTCTAAAACATGTTTTCCACCATGTTAAGGGATCCTCATTCCTCGGTGTCAGAGGGAGGTACCGTCAAGTATTTCGTTAACTCGGCATTATAACTGCAGTTTTCTTTTTACTTCTATCACTCGGTTGTCTTTTAAACGATGTCTTGCTTGATGAATCCTCAAAACTGCTATTATCGTTATCTGATTTTCAATTGTTTACTATGTTATCGAAGCACTTCCAGATGTCGTCATGTGTTTCACTGATGATATCTTGTTTTTCAAGAAGGCTGACATTATGACTGTGTGTATTGTTTTCATAATCTTCGGTGGCTCTATTATTCGTTTCAAGCAATTCATCAATGATCCACTGTTTGGCTTTATTTTCGTCTGACAAAAACTTAGTTTTGAATTTTGGATCTAATACGGTGGCCAGTACAAAACATTTTCGATTTTTCATATTGAATCCTACATAACAATAAAAAAATGAAATTATTTATTTTAAAGAAAAAAATAACATTGTAAATTTATTTAAGTAATGAACATTACAACAATACCAAGAGAATAAAAAAATCGTTCTTCCATCGCTTTCTTGAGCTCTTCCTTCAACATCACTACTCCAGCATCCTTTTGTCGTTTTGAAAGATACGAATGTAGAGTAACAACTGCCAGAATAACATATCCAATTGTCTCGCAATCAGAACTTGCTATTTTAGTCATTTCCTCAAATGGTTGGAGAACACGTATAACGTTTTCTACCATACCCCATTGCATAGCTGTAAGGGTTGGTATATCTTTTTCCGCAGCATATGCAGTTACTGCTTGTCGTTGTTCATGAAGCCTTGACAACATGTATAAAATGTGGAGTTCCATCGTGTTGCAATATCCTGGATTAATTTATGAATTGACAATTTCAAATTTTCCTGGATGCTACTGAGTTTCGAGCAAGCGAGTGAAGAATGGCTAAAATGTCCAACAATTTTCCGACATTTTCCCAAAGTTTCAACGAAATTTCGATTTTTAAAAATGCAATCGTAGATCACGAGTTGTAAAGTGTGAATAAAACATCCTACATTCTCTCCTAACATACCTGTAAGATATATGACATGATTTATGTAATACTGACAATTTCAAAGGGTATATCAGTTGCTTAAAAGAAATACATCCTTCAATGTAAACTTATTTAAAACTTTAAAAGTAAATATTAGTTACGACAATCATATTTGAGGCATTATCCCTTAAAATCAGGTGAATTTTACTAGAACTTATGTGCCATTCTTCCATTACATCATTTAATATCTGGCCGATATTGACGCCAGTATGGCTACCAGGAAAATGTTTCGCGCTGAGAACATATGTTTCTCTCCGCATATCATCACTTCGTATGAAATGAGCTGTCAAACTTATGAATGCCTCGTTGTTTGCTGAACAAGTTCAGATATCGGTGGAGAACGATATATTTGTTGCAGTAGTTAATTTTTCACGAATACGTGTTTTCAAATTTTCATACAGCTGTGGCATAATTTTCTCAAAAAAATATGTTCTGCAAGGTAGGGGATATTGCGGTGCCAAACACTTCATTAACCTTTCAAAACCTTTTCGCTCAACTAGTGCGAATGCTTCAGCATCAAGGGCCATCATTTCATCTAAAATATAACAAAAATAAACAGTTGAAAAATGTAAGACGGATTTGTACTGCAAGTAAAGGCATTGTTAAGTTACAATCAAAGCAAAGTATCAATAACGATTCTTTTCATTAAACGAAAGCATGTGTTTGCATGTTTGCATTATTAGAAGAATTCATAATAATACAAATCTTTGTTTCTCAAGAAGAATACTAAAGATAACTTTGATTTGACAATGCTTACGATGCTTATGTTTTAACTTGACGTTACTACGAATTAGAATAAATATTTATTTATAATGAAATACATAGTGATTCTCTAAAATAAATATAAAAATATTATAAAACATACATATCTTTTTGGTTATGTTCAATGATCTTGGATCATCCAAAGACCACTTTCTTTTTTCTTAATGACAGACTGTAAAATAGGCTGTATCTGATGAGGTTCTGATTTTGAGGTTATTGTTGTAGATGAAGATCCAGAAGTCGATGGATCATCTTCATCCTTATTTATTTCTCTATCCAAGGTTTTTATTGCCAACGGATGTTTACTTTTCAAGTGATTCCATAAAGGTTTGTAGAGAATAATTTAGGCGTTTTTCCTCTTATAATTTGCTTTTGTGACGTAGATTCGCAAAGAGAATATTGAGCTTTTTTTTTCATCCTCACTACATATTTTTAAAAATTTCCATACGTTGGATTTTCCTTGTGCCATTGTCCATAATTCTTATAATTTAATTTATAATCGGCCATAAAATTTACAATTTCTTTTCAGGGCATTCACAGATTCACACCACGTAGCTTACAGCAGAGTTTTTGTTTCTCTTCTTAATTTTGAGTTTTGGGTGTGTAAAATGTACCGATAATTTTCACTAATCACTTCACTATTAATATAAACCTTTGGAAAGATCGTACGATCGTTGACGCGCAGTGTACATTAGAGCAGTGATGCTAGAATTGAGACGCGAGCAACATGCAACCGGAGTGGAGGAGATAACATATATAAGTGAACCGCGTACGTGTGACGGCAGCTGAAGCGCCGATTGGCGCCGAGCTCACATGTATGCGGTGTGTATGTTATTCCTCCACTCCGGTTGCATGTTGCTTGAGTCTCAATTCTGGCATTACTGCATTAGAGAGATCTAATAAAAAATGATGAGTTTATTTGTTCCTAGAGGACTCTGGATCTCGAATCCTGCATCAATGGCGCAAACTTTCAAACTTTCAATATAAAATTTCGGCCGGATATATTGCCGGATACTAATGATATCCGGCTATCCGGCCGGATGGTAATAAAAGGGCCGGATGGTAATAAAAGGGCCGGATGGTAATAAAAGGGCCGGATAGGCCGAATACTTGCCGGATATCCAGCACATCCCTAGTGAAAATCTCGTGTTCGCGTAGTATTTGATAGCGACAATGAAGTATACTCCGCAAGAATATACTGACATGGTTTTGGCCTACGGGCTAGCGGGGGAAAATGCGCGTGGCGCGGCTGTAATTTACGCAGAACGATTTCCCGGGCGTGCACGACAGCCAAGTGGACGTACAATTTTACGTGTTGTGCAACAATTACGTGAAACTGGGTGTCTTGTTCACAATGTCGGGACAGCCGGTTCACCAGTGCTTCTTCGTGTACAAAATGAAGAAAGGATTCTTGAGGCATTTGACGAAAATCCTGGGACTAGCGTGCGTCGTGTGGCACACGAATCGGGTCTTTCGCGGTACGCGGTACATCACACTTTACGTGTGAACAGATTACACCCGTACCATTACCAACGTGTGCAACATATTTTACCAAGAGATTTTCAACCACGGATCAATTTTTGTGAAGGTATTGTTATCATCAATTTTATACATTCGCGGTACTTTCAGCGTACAGTAACTACTGTACGCTGAAAGTACCGCGAATGTAAAAAATTGATGATAACATCGGTCGGTAAATCATACGCAGGGTTTCTCGCGCAATGTCGGCGGGATTTATCTTTCCCCGACATTATTTTATGGACCGATGAAGCTACTTTTACTCCGAACGGCGTATAAAATTCACGAAATTATTTACATTGGAGAGAGGAAAATCCTCATCTCGTTCGTGAAGGCGCGTTCCAGTTTCGCTGGTCTATAAACGTATGGGCTGGAATATGGGAACCAAGTGGTAAGTGTTACAGTGGTAACTGTAAAAATACAGCAATTTTTTTCTTGCTAGTACGGCTAAAAATTTTCATTGGTCTCTATTTTCTCCCGCCGCGTCTAAATGGCGAAAATTACGCGGATTTTTTAGAAAATATATTAGTAGCGCTTCTCGAAAATGTGCCGTATCACGTGCGAACGCAAATGATTTTTCAACACGATGGAGCTCCTGCGCACTTTCGCCGAGAAGTTCGCGAGATATTAAACGCGTGTTATCCGGATAGGTGGATGGGTCGTGGTGGCCCAATCACCTGGCCACCACGGTCGCCAGATCTCAATGTACTAGACTTTTTTATATGGGGCCACATAAAAAGTCTAGTCGAAGATCGGCGTCAAGGTACAGAAGACGAAGTACGTGAAGCCATTGTTGCGGCCTTCTTCGGTACTATTACGCCAGATATGGCGCACCGTGCGACTCGCGATATCGTTCGAAGGGCCGAATTCTGCATATGAGAAGGAGGACGGCACTTTGAACAATTTTTGCATTAAATTGTGAGAGTGGAATAGGCCTACGGGGGAAACCACTATAAAAAAGCGCACCATGCTATCTACCACAAGGTGGTGTGGAAATGATAGCGCATCATTTTCCCGCTACCGAAAAGATGGACAATAATTTTCGGCGCGATATCATATGTCACGCGTCGCTCGCCGCTCGCCGCTCGCCGCTCGCCGCTCGCTGCGTGATGCCACCTCTCGCTGTCAGACGTTGCTAGGAGACATTAATAAGTAAGCCATTTTACATGCTTACTGGGTCCGGCCTACCGTTTTCTACGCGCTTATTCGCTCAGACATTTTAATTAATAACTCAATAATTGCGAATTTTGCAAAACGGTATAGGACTTTCCTTCTCAGTTTGAGTCAATCTACCTTCACACTTCGGGTGTGTCAATAATTATCGGATACCCTGTATAACATCACCTTTATTTGAATAAATAATTACAGTATATCTTTGAGCGCGTGCTTATTTCGTTTCACTCGTCCGCACTGCGTAACTCGATCTCGCTCGCGATTCACTTCGCGTTAGATTCACGTTCACTCGCGACTCTGACCGTGACTAGCGACCCGTATTATAATGATCGACTGACCCCGTGCGCGTTTGCGGCGGGTCTTTTATTCTTATTTTTCTGGGTCATTTTCGGGTGTGCGGTCAAAGTCCAAATGCAAGCGAAGCAGGTTCAATGTCGAAACTCTTCGCTTGCACTTTCGCAAATGTCCTATTATTCGCGTGTGCCTTGCTGTGTAAGCATTTTGTAAGTGTGCTGATATTCGCGCTCTTTGACCTAAATTATTCCTTATAGCTTAAATTATTAGTTTATAGCCTTTCGGGCTATAAAAATAGATTAGTGAAATGAATATGTATTACGCAATAAATAGGTATTAAATACAAGATGTTCAGTCTGTGTCACGTTAGAAACTCAAGTTTGAATCAATAATTAATAGTTTAATGAATAGTCAACAACATATTTTTTAAATAATAATATATTTGAATATATAAAAATATATAAAAATATTAAAATACATTTTTTGTAAAGGCTATTAATTTAAAAAGCAAAATATTTAAAACATTAATAAGTTTATATAGCTGCAAATGATTTATTACATAATATTAATTTATTCACGGAATAAGTTTTTTTACATAATATATATAGATATACAATGTGTGTGTGTAGTTATAAAATAGTATAAATATTTTCAATTTGAAGATTTCTTCTTAAATTAATTGCCATTATAAAAATTGTATTTAATAATTTTTGGATATTATAATATATTATGAATAAAAAAATTTTGTCGATATCGATAGATTCGAACTTGAGTTTTCAGCGTGACAGACCGAATACCCTTACACTGAACTATTATATGTATATTGCTGGTAAATGTTTTCATGTTATGAGTATTTATGGAGCAGATGTTCTTACATGGCAACATGTAATCGATATAATTAAACAGAAATCAAGATAATATATTTGTCGGTCTATAAATCTGCGATTGCTAAAAGTTAATGTCAGTCAAGAACAATCATGTTCTCCTTGTCGCTCTATCGTGCTGACGATACATAAAGTATCGATGAAAAAGCAACAAGTGAAAAAGCAATAAATTGTCAAGCCCAATAAGCGCCCGTATCTTACATACTGTATATTGGTTCACTCCGTGAACTTTTATTCTACTCTTAATATTTATCATCAGACAATTTTGAAACATACATATAATTTTTAGATACTATTGGTATATATACACATACATATGTATACGCAAATTTAAATTTTACAAAAAGTGGGCACCTATTAGCCTTGTTGCATTACTGCTTTCTGCCACAAGAGACCAGATAGCATTTTCAGGCCGTATCTCGGGTGTAGCATCGGCACGGTAGAAGAACAAGGATAGTGTGATTATCGATCCTTTTTTATCCTTCCTCTCTGCGATGCGTCCGCGCGAGCGATGCAATGGTGTTTGTCAGAGTTGGGAACGTTACTTCATAAAAGTAACGCGTTACCGTTACCGTTACTTTTTGTAAAAAGTAACTCGTTACCGTTACTTGTTACTAATTTTAAAAAGTAACTCGTTACCGTTACCGTTACTAAGAAAGTAACGATTCGTTACTTTTTCGTTACTTTTTTGTCGTTATTAAGGATATATTCCAATATTCACTGGCAATACTGAAAATCTATACTTTACGTTACATATACACTGGGTCCAACATGAAATAGTCCAACTGATTCGTCAATTGTGGAATGCAGGAAAAGACGTCACAAAGGAATAGAAGGAAAGCTTTTCTCCTGGACCCGCGTCCCGCAGTTAACAAATTAGGTAGACCCAGTGTACTACAGAATTTTAGTACTGGCAGTAAATAACAGAATAAGCAACCTAATGGTTCTCTGGCACACTGGACGCGATGAGCGATATTTAATGAGAGCTCTGTTTTTCTGGGCATCACGTCCGAAAGCAAAGCTCTCATTGGATAATGCTCATTTTTGCATTCTGCAGTTTAATATTTAAGAAAAGCATTCAGTATGCCAGGACCATAAGATAATTGCATACAAAATATTTTTCAATATTTAAATAACAAAATATTAATTTATATTATATTTATTTTATTTTATATTTATATGATATGCTAAAATATAATATTTTATATTACAAATCTTTGTACTTTTCTTTTTATATCTAAGTAAGTAATATATATGTATATGTATATATTAATATATATCAATATTGATATTAATCTTTTTAGTGAAAATAAATCTTGCACTTCTAATTGCATGTGTAATTATATCACATTAATCTAATAACAAAAGTCTTTTAATTTTTTTGGCACACGCTTTTGCGATGCTTTCTTTTCTTCATATTAGATTACATGTATGCGAGCATTCCGATAATTTGACAAATATAATATACCATTATTCCTTGATTTCTAGATTGCGATTGGTTAATTTGATTGATGCTCACATACAATCTAACATATAAAAAGCATCATAAACCGCAGACTTTACTCTCTTATTTTATCTAGAAATTACGTGAAGAATAAGATAAAACTAAGCTCGTAAAAAAATATTAATGAATCGTATAAAAATATTATTGTGTCAGGATTCTTGCAGTTTCAATATGAATATATGCAGCTAATTGCTGTAAAAATAAAATAGATTGTCGTGCGATTTTTTTCTCCAAAGTCACTCCTTAATCTCATACACTTCATAAATTGTAGTTTTGCACTGCTTCATAAATTATAGTTTTTGGTTTTTGTAATGCTGAAACAAAATAAATTTTTTTGTTATTAACTGTTTATTGTTAAAGCGTGCGCAAATAGAATTAGGTAAATTATTATTAAATCACTGAAGTGCAAATGCAATTTATTGACCACTGAGAATGAACTCGAATATGATTACACGATTAGATTTCGAAAAGCAGAGATTTCTATCGCGGAGAACAAGTACACGAGTATAACTAAAGCGCTTTTTACGAGAGATGATTTTCCGAATACGGTCGATCGTTAACTATACAAATTCGGCGAAAGTATATGTGTCAAGGTCTCGAGATTTGTCAGATCGAACAGCTGATCGTGAACGCCTTGTGATGATGCAAGACGCGCGGTAAGACGTGCGAGGTAAGAAAAAAGGTAAATACCGCTCATCGAGAAATCGCTGGACTGAGAATAACAAGAATTAGATTTAAAGGCGATGAGCATAAAATAAACGAAGTACATGGTAATTAATTGAATTGTTTGAACATTAACACATAAAGAATAAAATATATATTAGGCTCTCATATTACTTTTCTTTATAGATTTTTTTGTAACTTATAAAATATAATAAATTTAACAACTTAGAGTACATACCTTCATAAGAATCTGAGGTAAGAAAAACGTACATTTCATCGAAAATTTTTATTTATTTTTAGAAGAAGTTGATATTCCATTGTATCATCATTAAGATGGCCTCTTTGTGGCGTTAGTACGGAACCTCCACAGCTGAATAATCGTTCCACTGACGCACTACTCGGAAGTGGCGTGTTGTACTTAATAAAATTTTTTTTTAGTTTTGAATAATTGTGCAACATCTCAATATTAGAGTCATCTGATTTTAAAAATTGTTGCAATTCTTCTTCTTTAGAATGTATTTTCTGGCGAAAATTAAAAAAATCATCATCAGGATCAACAGTTTGTGTATTAACATCTGGGGAATTTCCGTTTGATCGAATTTCCAATAAATCTTTCAAATAGTCTGCAGCAAGTGTTTTGTTGTCTTCGGTCAATCAATTCAATTTGAATTTTGGATGCAGACAAGCTGCAATTATTAATTCTTTTTTTTCGTACAATGTAGAGAATCTAAAATTAGTTATTATTTTATTAGCATAAGAAAAATGTTACAAATGTTAAAAATATTGTTATTTTTATTTTTATTTTTTTGTTATACTAAATTTAATGGATATATAATTGTTTCTTTACTTAAAAAATTGAGCAATACCTATTATTATATATATTATTTGTTATTTAGTTATTATTTATTATTTATTGTAATTATTTAAGTGTAGAGAAATTAGGCCACATGCATCATCTTTGTTACGAAACTATTTACTTAGTTCTGCGTATTACTTAGAGCTTGGAACTCACTAAATATATATATTTGCGTGCTTTAATTCCTTTACATTTAATTGTTATCGTCGGAGTCTTATGTTAATTTTTTTGTGAAACTTTTTATTTATTACATTATCTCATATCTTTTAGTTAATCCTTGTTGAATTGAAGTAAGCAGTGAATGGCACTCTGTAATAACTCCCTTCGCGCTCAAGTTTTCTAATTTTTCTCGTAAAGTGCTTAAGACTGGAATAAATACCCCATGTACATACCGTTTTCACCTTGTAAAATGTCCAACGCACGTGCCAAAGATTCCATTACCTTAAAAATCAAATTAAACATTAAAATACAAACCTACATTTTGTAATAGTTATACACACAAATACTGTATATAAAATAATTATAAATAATAATAATTATTAAAGGTTGTTAAATTTATATGCTATGTATATTTGTTCTTACTTGGCAATACTCTTCTAAAAATGTTATTTCATTATTGGTCAATCTTTGCAAATTGCAAAAATCAAGACATTGGTTTACATTTTCTGGATCATGTTTTAAAAGCTTTACGAGTTGAACTACGGAGTCAAACGTAGAATTCCATCTATTAAAATATGAAATTAATGAATTAGGAAAGTTAATTAATTTTTTTAACAAAATATTTATATTTATAAATAGAAATAAATATTTTTTTATCTTGTAATAACAGGGTTTTTGAAGTAAATGCCACATGTTTCTTTTATTTTATCCGCTACCTGTGTTGACTGGTTCTGTTTGTTCCAAAGTTTTGTCAACTTTGCAAATACCGCTCTGTATTTTCTTTTATATAATATATTATCATCCAAGGCCTTTTCTGAATCTTTTACAGCAATTAGATTTAGTAAATGACTAACACATCTGTGATGTGCAGGAAGAGTGATCACGTCTTCTGTATCTATACCACTTTCTTCTTCGCTCATAATTAATAAATTACTTAGGGTATGAAATTCTATTATAGATTCTTCATCATCATCTTTCTCGAAAGTCCTAAAAAATATATTGATTTGTTTTAGTATGTGTGTGTGTTAAAGCAAATTTTTTTTACTATATATATCAAATACTGCAAGAATAAAATGTTGAAACATATATATTATCATAAAATATTACCGAAACGCTTTAACAAAGTTTGATCCACTATCAGTAGTGGTACAGCAAACTTTATTTTGAATGTGATATTCCAGAAAGATGGAATTAATAGCTTTAGCTAAAACGTCATAAGTGTGCTTTCCTTTCATTCTTCGACAAGCCAATGCAGCCGATTCTCTTTTTAAAGTTGTGGTATCAATCCAGTGAACTGTTATTCCTAAATAGCTCCTAACAAAACATTCAGATACATCAATTAATAAAAACTTAAAAAGTAAAACTACGCATTTATTTAACATTGTAATATCACTATTAATATAAAACTTTCACTAATAAAATATAAAATTACATATAAAATTATATATTAATAACCTTTTCATTTTACTCCATAGGTCCGCTGTAGTTGATACTATTTCTAGCTGAGCTAATTTATTTTCGAGAGCAGTTTTCATTTCACAAAATGCTTGCTGAAGTTTTGCTTTTACTGTTTTTCTGGACATTATCCGAATAGATGATGGCAGTTCGTTTCTCACTAAATCGATAAATGCTGGACTCTCTGTAATCGAGAGGGGCTGAAGATCTTCAATAATAAATCGCAGTATACTTTTATCTAACATGTTTTGAGTTATTGCCGATTTTTCAGAGCCCCATCGTTCCAATCGTTGTTGTTTTACTGTATTACAATTATCAACCATGTCCTCATTTTGTCGTTTTACAAGAGAACGTTTTGCTTGTTCTATATTTCGTAAACATTGAGGATGTTTTGCCTAATAATTTATAATATATTAAATATTAAATATTAGAGCATGTTATGTATATAATATATAAATAAATAAGAAAAAGTAAATATAAATACAAAATTCAAAAAATAACATACAAGAAAATCAATCTTGATATGTATAGTGTATACATCACAGATATACAAAAATACATAATATATAAATATACAATATACAAATATATAATTTTATACATATAAATTTCAAACGGGCTATTAGAGCCAAACGCGGATGGCGGTGCGTCGATTTCAGTGAAAAATTTAATTTTTCACTGAAATTATTAGCTGTGCACAAGGCACAAATTTTTCTTGGTACGATACCAAGTAATTAATTGAATTAATTCTCATTACTTTGAGATTTTTAATTCGGATAAACCCTTCTAACCCCCCTTAAAAAATCATAGGCGAGAAAAATATCGGGGCGAAGTTGCTGAATCGGGAATCGAACTCGAGTCTTTCGCTTGCCGGGCGACTGCTCTTACCACTGAGCTATTCAGACCTCTCAACCTCGATACTTCTCAAGCCTATAACTTTATAAATATTATTGATAATAACGCCATCTCTCAGCCGGCGTGAAATAACTACTAAGAAATAAAGGCTCTCGACATGAAATACATATAAATTTCAAACGGGCTATTAGAGCCAAACGCGGATGGCGGTGCGTCGATTTCAGTGAAAAATTTAATTTTTCACTGAAATTATTAGCTGTGCACAAGGCACAAATTTTTCTTGGTACGATACCAAGTAATTAATTGAATTAATTCTCATTACTTTGAGATTTTTAATTCGGCTAAACCCCTCTAACCCCCCCTAAAGAATCATAAGTATCGAGGTTGAGGGGTCTGAATAGCTCAGTGGTAAGAGCAGTCGCCCGGCAAGTGAAAGACTCGGGTTCGATTCCCGATTCAGCGACTTCGCCCCGATATTTTTCTTGCCTATGATTCTTTAGGGGGGGTTAGAGGGGTTTATCCGAATTAAAAATCTTAAAGTAATGAGAATTAATTCAATTAATTACTTGGTATCGTACCAAGAAAAATTTGTGCCTTGTGCACAGCTAATAATTTCAGTGAAAAATTTAATTTTTCACTGAAATCGACGCACCGCCATCCGCGTTTGGCTCTAATAGCCCGTTTGAAATTTATATGTATTTCATTTCGAGAGCCTTTATTTCTTAGTAGTTATTTCACGCCGGCTGAGAGATGGCGTTATTATCAATAATATTTATAAAGTTATAGGCTTGAGAAGTATCGAGGTTGAGGGGTCTGAATAGCTCAGTGGTAAGAGCAGTCGCCCGGCAAGCGAAAGACTCGGGTTCGATTCCCGATTCAGCGACTTCGCCCCGATATTTTTCTTGCCTATGATTCTTTAGGGGGGGTTAGAGGGGTTTATCCGAATTAAAAATCTCAAAGTAATGAGAATTAATTCAATTAATTACTTGGTATCGTACCAAGAAAAATTTGTGCCTTGTGCACAGCTAATAATTTCAGTGAAAAATTAAATTTTTCACCGAAATCGACGCACCGCCATCCGCGTTTGGCTCTAATAGCCCGTTTGAAATTTAATGTATTTCATTTCGAGAGCCTTTATTTCTTAGTAGGTATAATTTTATACATTTTATGACACAGAAAAAAAAATATAATATTGATTGTAAAAGAAATAAAACTTACATTTACATGCTTCTTTAAATTCGCCGATGAACTTTTATTAGCATGTATGATTTTTTCACCTACACAGAATTTGCAAGAAAATGCGAAGTTGTTTTTATTACTAAAAGTGGGCTGAAAAATAAACACTTCGGAGAATGCTGGCCATGGCATTTTTTCGTTTGACGACGTGCCTGTTTTTTCACTTGTTATTACATTCGAGGACGTATTGTCCTTTTCACTTATCATGTCACTCATGTTTTCACTCATTATTTCACAACGACGTTTATGTACACAACTATGGCTGCGGCAGAGCTGCCAGATTTCAGCCGCAAGCAGCACGGTAGCGCGGTGGTGGGGGAATAGTGGGGATGGCTGCCCGGTCTCGGCGCACAATGCGCATGTCCTTCACACTCTGCTCGTGCGCTGCGACCAGCCAATTTACCCCCACTTTTCCCTCACCACCGCGCTGCCATGCTGCTTGCGGCTGCAATCTGGCAGCCTTGGGCTGCGGTTCGATTCACACTCACAGCGCTATCAATCTATAGTCCACGTTACGTATCTATAGATTTGAGCGCGCTGATAGCGCTGTGAGCGTGAATCGGACCGTAGCCTGAATAAAATAACTAAAGTAACGATAAAAGTAACGGTTAAATTCGTTATCATTACTGTAAAAATGTAACGACGTTACCGTTACCGTTACCGTTACAGACAGAAAAAAGTAACGATCGTTACCAAAAAGAAGAAATGGTAACGGTAACGGCGTTACAAGTAACGCGTTACTTCCCAACTCTGGTGTTTGTACGTACGGACATACACCATTATATAAAGACCAAGAATTTATATCTCATTGTGAGAGTTGGTAACCCTGAAACCGGAGTTTTGCATTGTCACCGCGCGAGGTCTCCATTATCAATTCGGAATCTGGCCGTCACTCCTGTTGACCCTTAAAAGAAATAATTAATTCTGCGTACTAATTTACCGCGCTAGGCTCTTTAATTTGCCCGTTACCCTACACATTCGATATTGAATATCAGAGCCTTTAATTTTTAATTTATTTTTAATTATGGCAACTTTATGATGCTTTTTCTACCGAGTTTGTTCTTGTTTTCTTATAATCTATATAATTAATTATTTATTAGATTATTTAGATTATACATGGTGCAGCGTTTAAATTGACACATCGAAATATCATAAAAACAAAACATTTTATAAAAAAATGTTTCAGACAAAAGTTGTTTGCTTTTGAGGGAGGAAGAGAATAGCATTATTTATTTTTAAATCGAAAATAACGGGCTAAATAAGAGCCAAGGCGCTGTTAGGGGTGCGCAAATAATTCTTTTTTCTGGTGGTTGTTGTAAAAAAACCTTTTATTCAAGACGTACGTTTCGGTCCTCCTATCGGACCATCATCAGCGGTGTCAATAATTAACTGTTAATGCACAAAGAAATAATATGAAAAAATATTACAAAATTATAGTTTTACAAAATAGTCTTTGACGGTTAAAATCTAGTGGATAATTAGTTTTTTATCGGCGTTTGTGTTGCGGATTATAAATTTGCCGGAAAATTGAATTACGTACATGCAATATTCGTGCGTTTGTTTCTCCGTGGTCATCACGGCCTCACCATTTGTTAAACGAAATAATTCCTCTCCCGGTTCCAGTCGTGAAGGAAAAATTACCGTGGTTCTTACGGGTTGTCGACATTTGGCTGTAATTATATGTAAGAATTAATTGCTCGAATTTTGAATGTTGGTTAAATCGATGTAACGGTGGAGAGATGTCTTACTTCGTCGAGTGGTGACAGGACCGTGAGCCGTGGGAGACGATACACAACTGTCGGTTAACATATGTCAAAATTTTGACGACGCGTGACATTGTGCTACGTGTATAAACACTATGGATGTCGGGGTGGTTATTTTATCGATCGAATGACGTAATCTGGCGCGCGATATTTTTAAATTTTTGGCATTCTTTCTACTGTCGTGAGATAAGCCACATGCATACTTTCAGTGTCGGTTTGTAGATTGAGGCTGTTTTTTTGTCTCTTTATAAATATCATCTCCGACATCAAACGTTTTTTGTATGTATTTTCCTCATCCAGAATTTCCACCTCATCCCATGCGAACTCGTGACCATTTAGCCTGTGATCCGTGATGACAGAGTGCTGTGACGTTCTTTTATTAATGTGATTGCGATGCTCTGTGGTGCGAGTTTTAAGTAGCCTGCCTGTTTGGCCTACGTACGATGCATCACAATCTTTGCATGATATTTTATATACTACGTTGTTGTGTAGTTCTTTTGGTAGGGTATCTTTTTGTACGCGAATGTACTTCCTTAATTTATTCAAGCTAGTATAGGACAGCTTTGCTTGTATATCACGAATCACAGGTCCAAACTGCTCCGAAATTGTCGGTATGTACGGGATGTTGAAGTAATTAAATTTGATCAAATTGTTTATGTCAAAGGAATTCGTAGTACCCGAGTTTTCGTTGTTCCTATTATGTACTAAAATTAATTTTTTGAGTCTTTCATTTAATGTCTCAAAAGTGAATTTTAACGGGTAGCCATTGTTGAGTGTCGTGTTAATTACGAATTCAAGGTTTTTTTGGTGGAAATCTGGATGCGAAAGACGGAATGCTCTATCTATAAGGCCGATGACAGTGCCTTTTTTGTGGCAGAGAGGGTGTCGAGACTCGAAATGTAAATATCTCCCTGAAAACGTTGGTTTTTGGTACCAATCAAAGTTAATCACGTTGTTTCTAATAATTAGAGTGACATCTAGAAAATTAATTTGGCTGTCCTCACCCTCCTCCATGGTAAATTGTAGTCGATTGTGTAATGAATTAAAAGTTTGTAATATATTGTTACACATGGAGGAAGGCGCGGCCAACAAAATGTCGTCCACGTATCTATAAAAAAATGGGAGGTTTACTGGGAGAATCTCGAACGCTCTCGTCTCCAGATCTTGTAGAGTGATGTCGGCGATGACTGGAGAGAGCGGGGAGCCCATAGGTGTGCCGAACGTCTGTTGATAGCAGACGTTGTCAAACGTGAAATAAGTAGAATCTAAGACAAACCGGACTGCCGATAGGAACTCGTCTCGTGGTATGGTACACTTTTCCTCGATGGAGTTCCATCTTTTTGTTACGCTCTCCAAGGCTAGATCAATCGGTACGTTAGTGAACAATGAGACCACGTCTAGTGATAGCAGCTTGTGGTTATCCGGAAAGTGCTTATTTTTTAATTTTTCGACGAGTTGGAAGCTATTGTCGATTCTGCTGTTAGCTGTTGGTACGGAGTTGTTTATGACGTTGTGTAGAAAAGCGGCTATTTCATACAGCGGGCTGTTTTTCGATGATACGATGATACGGAGAGGGCAACCCGGCTTGTGAATTTTTGGCACCCCATAGGCTCTCGGTAATACACCGTCCGTACAGTTGAGTCTTTTATAATTACTATCTGTGATATAGTCGCGTTTCTTCTATCTCGCGAGCGTCTCGTGTAGATTTCTAATGAGTTTTTTAGTAGGATCCTTATTGACTATCGAATAAGTATTCTTGTCATTTAGACACCTCTCCACCGTTACATCGATTTAACCAACAATCAAAATTCGAGCAATTAATTCTTACATATAATTACAGCCAAATGTCGACAACCCGTAAGAACCACGGTAATTTTTCCTTCACGACTGGAACCGGGAGAGGAATTATTTCGTTTAACAAATGGTGAGGCCGTGATGACCACGGAGAAACAAACGCACGAATATTGCATGTACGTAATTCAATTTTCCGGCAAATTTATAATCCGCAACACAAACGCCGATAAAAAACTAATTATCCACTAGATTTTAACCGTCAAAGACTATTTTGTAAAACTATAATTTTGTAATATTTTTTCATATTATTTCTTTGTGCATTAACAGTTAATTATTGACACCGCTGATGATGGTCCGATAGGAGGACCGAAACGTACGTCTTGAATAAAAGGTTTTTTTTTTACAACAACCACCAGAAAAAAGAATTATTTGCGCACCCCTAACAGCGCCTTGGCTCTTATTTAGCCCGTTATTTTCGATTTATCTTATAACAGAGCCTATTATTTATATTGTTATTTATTTTTAATTTGATGGACGTTTTGAAAGTCATTTCAAGAGGTCATCTTCATTTTTTAAAATAAAAACCTAAATTTTTTATAACAGATTCTTAATCTACGCAAGAAAATAAACAACTTTTTTGTGAAACGTTATTTGATTTGACCATTATTTTTAAAGATATTTAGCAAAATTTAATTATATTATTGCAATGTTTAATTAGTTAAAGAATTAAAGGATAATAATTTAAGTAACATTGATTATTATCACAAAGCATGATTGCAATGAATGAGTAATTGTGTGTGTGAATGAGCCTGTGCGTGTGCGTGTGTGTGAATGTGTGCGTGTCGCGTGTTTATCAAAAAGCTTTCACATTTTGGTCTCACATATACATATATCTAACAGATGTTTAATATTCCTCTCATTGTCTATATTTAAAGCAGCAATGTCTTTTAAAACCTCCGACACCATACAATTTTGAGCTATTTGATGAATTATTTGTTGGCTACTATTGTACACTTTATGAATTAAAATTTTGCGGGATTGGAAAAGAACATTAAAATTAGTAAAAAGAATATAATGAATACTTAAAAATAATAAATAAGTTTTTATAGATTCATCATTGAATTAAGCTAATTGTAAGATGGCTTCTGCAGAAGGGGATTTATCTTATACAACAGCAGAAAGAAAGTACGCTTGCCAATTTTTCTAAACTTCCCAGTTGTCAAGGAGTTTAATTACGCAATTATGTAATACAAGCCATCTTGTATTAGACAATTAAAAAATTTTTTTTTTCCGACATTAAAAAATTCCTGAAATTCGTTTAAAGTTGCACATCTTTTTGCCTAAAACATATTACTGACATTTTTAAGTTTTTCATATTTTTAGGCAATTTTTCACACGCTTTACTTGCAACAATAGCGGGTGAATTGCAAATATAATTTAATAGTACTACACCGGATAATTCAGCTCTTAAACGAGAAAAAAAAGAATTATTACATCCCATGCAATAATGCATTATTATTGATGCATTATCGCTTGCCATTCCAACAAGATTTTTTATAGGAATATTTTTTTTATCTAAAAATGTTTTAAAAACTTCAAAAATGTTTGTGTGTGTGTGTGCGGTACAATTTGTAGCATCTAATGCTAATAATTCTAATAAATGTGTTTTTATTTTTTTATCAATTGGTGAAACAAATTTAACAAGTAAGCACATAAACTTTTAGTTATATCTGTGCTTTCATCTATTAAAATAAAAATTACATATTTGCAAAATTTCGACTATTTTTTCTACTTTGCGTTTTGCAATTATATTTTCTACAATTTTAGCACATTTAGTAGGCTTTAGTGCAAAATTTTCTGCAACTTCTATACAAATATCTTTTAATAATAGAATTAATGATCCGCGGTACAAAAAGCAATATTATATTCAACAAAAAGAACTGCTAACTTTATTTCCGTGCGTTTTACTTTATTTTTATGTGTCATACGCTCATTATAATTATGATTGAGGCTTTATGTTAGATAATTGTGTCTCCGTCTGTGAATGCTGTGTCAAATTCGTCTTACAACATCTGATAGTCTTGTTACACACGACACAAAAAGCTTTATTTTTTTCGGGATGAGGAGCCAATCATCCTTTAAAGCAATCATAATCTAAGCATGATAAATTAAAAGATCTAACTGTTTGTTTTCTAACAGCTTCTTTCTTAATATTATTATTATTGTCCACATTAAAAAATTAAAAATAATATTGCACTAATATTGCGATATTATAATACTAGCTTATCTATTTACTTACAAAGGAACCTCGCGAATTCTGAATTTCTGATTTTAATGAGCTTTGGATATGTTGTAGTCTAGATCAAAATAAGAGACACATTTTTTTATAGCTGCCCAAATTGCCGTTAAGGTGGTGAAACACCCCCTTGAAAAAAATCGGTTTTTTTTATTTCTGAGCGAATACCGTCGAAACGGTAAAAGATATGAAAAAAATGTTTCAAATAAAAGTTTTTTTAATTTACTTTATAATAGTGTAATAAGATTTTTCGAATATATTATATTTTTCGAAATTCCCTGCCCCCCCCCTAATTATTGAAAATTTGGAGATTTATCTTATAACAAAAATTAAAGAATATTTAACGCCAAATTCAACCATATGTGATAAAGTTGTATTTCGAAAACGCATTTTTCAGAAATATGCTAGAAATACGCGCCCCATATCCGTATCCGCCTTATGGCGCTCGCTACTCATGGCGACAGTTTTTCTTCGTAATCTCACAGAGATAATCGTGATGATTTATCCATAAATAATCGTGATGATTTATCCATAAATAGGTAATCGTGATGATTTATCCATAAATAATCGTGATGATTTATCCATAAATAATCGTGATGATTTATCCATAAATAATTTACATCTTACAATTCATACATACATATCACTTATTTATGCATAATTGCATTGCAGTAGTCACATACGTTGTACGAGGATATTTTGCAGTAATTTTCCATATTCCATAGAAGATTCTGATATGGAAAATTAAGAAGATATAGATAAGATATAAATAAGACAATAAGAGACTATAAAAATCGGAAAAATTGGGCGTACGTTCTACGTGAGGATATTTTGCAATAATTTTCCATATATGGAAATTCTGATATGGAAAATTAAAAAATATAGATAGATATAAATAAGACAATAAGAGACTATATAAATCAGAAAAATTGGGCATACATTGTACGTGATGATATTTTGCAGTAATTTTCCATATCAGAAGATTCTGATATAGAAAATTTAGAAGATATAGATAAGATATAAACAAGACAATAAGAGACTATATAAATCGGAAATATTGGGGGTAGTTTTAGTATAAAGTGTAACCAGCAAGTTTAACGATTCATTCAATTATAAAAGATTGTCAAAGTTTTAATTTTCAGAAAAAGTCTCTGTATCTTTAGTATAACAAAACAAAATGTTACGTGTGAATCCTGCGAATGTCCTTAATATGTTAATCGTTTTATTCCAAATTTCAAATTTTTCACAAACACCTGTAAATAATAAAGAAATCGAATTACATGATACTAAAAAAGATATTATAAAAAACTCGATGGATGATATATCATTTGCTATGCAGACCGACACTACATTAGAATTTGAGAATTATTGGGACTCAAACTTATCCGAGGCAGAATTTGTCGCAGCTGACGAAATAGAACAGTGCTGGGATTTACTTGCAACTTTCGGCCCGATTCCGAGACGCACGCCTCTTACTCCCCACTCACCGCTCGCGCCTTAGCAACGCAGCGTCGGCCGCTCGTAACTAAAGTCCGAATCACACTAGCGATTGGCGACTGCGTTTGCGTTCGCGTTTGCGTCTACGATTGTTTCTTGACCAATCAGAAAGAAGTTGCTGGCGATTGCGATTCACGATTCCCGTTTAGCCATCTGTCTATTTTTCATAATCGTAAACTCAAACGCAACCAATCACAAAGCTTGTAGCTCATGTGATTAGTGTATCGGAACGAAAATTGAAAAGAATTCTGTAAAGCCGTGAAAGCTACATCAGTGAATTATTCCACCGAAGAAAGCTGCTGATATATTTTCAAAAGATATAGAATTTATGTTGATCGATTTAATAGAATGTAGATCTATCCTTTGGGATTGCACCTCTGAACTCTATAAAAGAGTAGATCTGAAAGAAGCGGTTTGGGAAGAGGTGGCCCGTTTCTTAGGACCTCACTTCTCAGGTAAATAATATGCATTAATGTAGAGAAAAGAAAACAAATCGAAAAATTATTTCTATCAATACCTAATACATGATATAATATGCATTAACTTATTTTATTGCTTATTGGATATTGTACAAGACAGAATGATACTTGTCGATTTGTGTCGTTACTAGAAAAAGCTCCCATAATACAGTTTTTAAACTAACAATACATCTGTGAATAATGTAAAAGTTAAAAGAGGTTATGTGTACAAATAAACTGCATACATAAAGTAAAATGTCTTTCTTCATAGGTTCTATTGTAGCAAACAGATTCAAAAGTATGAGAGATACTTTCATGTCAAATTTAAGAAGAGTGAAGGAGCCTAAACGTAGTGGAAAGGGCACTGCAGATATTTACATTCCAAAATGGTCTTTGTATGATCGTCTAAAGTTTTTACAGAAGACGGTAGTTCAGAGTACTTCCATTTCAAATCTCACTTTTTCCTCAGAGAAACTTGACGATACTATGTCACAGATAGAACAGATTTCAAATGAATCACAGACACAGTGGCCATCATATAGAGCAAAGGACCAGAAAAAAGAAGTTGTCACTGAGGAGCCTACAACTTTTAACGTTTATTATGATGATTCTATGGATGTAAGACTGTTGATATATTCATTGCTTTGACAACATTTAAATATATTTTATATAAAAATTAGTACACACAATAAAATTATTTGTAATGTATTTACGAGTAAAATTTGTTGCAGAAATTTACGATTCAATCAATGGAAGAGTTGTCCGATAATTCCACAGATTTATCATCTATAAGTTTTTCAAGCACAGTAAGTTAAAATTAGTTATTGATATTATAAACTTGCAGAATGTAAACCTTTCCTTCTGGAAAATATTCTGTATTAACAGCCAGCATCTCCTGCTCTTCAAGTTTTGTGACCTATGTCCACTCTTGTTTTACAGGCAACGTCGCAAAATGCAATTGTTCCTATTTCAACAGCATCAACAAGGCCTGTGTTAACTTCATCTGTTTCCAAAATACAAAATACCGAGAATCAGATGTATACTAAAGGATCTGCTAAAAGAAAGTCTGATACTTTAATGGAAGAAGCAGTTAGTGCTATTAAAACTTTATGCCAACCGGATCCAATTATTTCACTTGATTCCAATTCATCCGTATCTACTGACTCTGCTCATACATTAGGACTGTTTATTGCATCAAGACTGCGTGAAATGACTCCTGAGAAGCGTGAGCTGTGTGAAAATGAGATACTAAAACTGCTATCTCAGTTTTAATTTCCATTTTTGACATTTTCTTTGTTATATAATATTATATATTTTAATGTTTGTATAACTTTATATACAAAATATTATGTTAAATTTTATATTTAAAGAATTTTTTTTTAAGATTATATTTTAAAGAAAAAATTAGAATCCAATTAAATTATATTCTAGTTTTGTTTGCAATAAGTATATTCAATGTTACGAATACGTGATTACTTACTAGATCTAAAGTAGATATTTTTGTGTGTAAATATATTGTATTTATGTGTGTTCATACATAGATACAAAAATATTTAAACATGCTTAATTGAAAATATCTATTTACTATAAATCTAATAAGCAGCTATGCGTTTAATATATATAGAGAATATTTTTAGTTTTAATGCTTTAACGCATAGATTTGATTTGTTTAGACTTGATAGAAAAATTATAAAATTTTTATTTTTATTATGTAATTGTTCTGATATTTTTCATGTTTATAATAAAAAAAATAAAATTACTTCTTTGAAAATAAAAATATTGTTTATTTATAGATATTCAATTTTTTAAATATATTAAACTGTGTAAAACACAAGGTGGGACACAAGGTGTTCTACAAAAGTATATTGCACTTCTCAATGAATTGCTTGATCTTGCCATGGTACTCTTCCAATGTGATTAAAATATTCACATAAAGTATCTCTCATTTCTATAGCAGCAGTAGCATGGCGGTTGCCTCCTTGATGTTGCAACGTTAGTAAACCTCGTCCTTGTTCATTTCGCCACTCTCCATGTTGGAGCTGACCTGTCAATTCATCTTCCATATCAATGTATCCTGGTGGAGTATACATTATACGACCTACACTGTGAGATCTCAGCATATTATGAAGACAACAAATTGCCAACACAATGCATCGAGCATCATCTGGGTCATATCTCATAGGAGATCTGAATATGTTAAATCTGCTGGCCATGACTCCAAATGCATTTTCTACACATCGTCTTGTTCTAGATAATCTGCAATTATTGAATGTGAAAGTCAATTAATACTTTTATAAAATATTTATTTAAAAAGCCTATTTCTTTACTTCTGCTTACCTGTAGTTATAAATTCTCTTGTCCTTTCTGCCTGTACATTGCTGCTTAGGATAAGGTATAAGCACATTTGTTGACAGAGCAAAACCTTCATCCCCTATAATTACATAAGGAAAATCCTGTTTAGTACCAGGTAGAGGGCTTGGTGGAGGTATATTAATGTCATTTTCTTGCAAATGATGTTTTAGGGCACATTTGTTCCATATTCCTCTGTCAGATACTCGTCCATTTGTGCCCACATCAACGAATATAAATCTGAGTTGAGCATCCACAAGCCCCAAAAGCACAATACTGAATGTCTCCTTGTAATTAAAATAAGAAGAACCAGATTGAAGTGGAGGATCTATCAGACAATGTTTGCCATCTATGGCACCCAAACAATTTGGAAAATTCCATCTCTCCATATAATCATGGGCAATTACTTTCCAAGCCAATTCACTATCGGGAAATTTAAGATATTTTTTTGCAAAATAGAAATGAGAGCACGACAAGTATCCTTTATAATACCAGATATAGTGCTTTGTCCAAGACGAAAACTATAAGATAATGATTCTTGACTTTCGCCTACAATAGAATTACTGCATAATGGAAAATAGATCACATAAAAATATGTAACTTGCTTATAAAATAGATTTGCTTAACAACCTGTTGCCAAATGACGTAATGTCACAGCAAGCCTTTCTGCAGGTGAGATACTTTTCCGAAGATGAGTATCCTGTCTTCTAATTAGTGGGCTCAATTTTTCCACAAGATCCTCAAACATATCTGGAGTCATACGAAGACATCTGACAGAAAGATTTGTATTAATTATTGAAAGCGATTTGTTAACGAATTGTAGTCAAATTGCATTCTTATATTCTGTTAATCATAACCTATACATAGAATAAAATATTTTATACTTACCTACGATATTTCTGTGGATCTTCTAGTTGTAACTCCAAAAAAAGATTATGAAAACAACCTTGTTCTTTCCTTTTAGCTATCCATGGTTTAATCCACATTCTTTTTTTATCTTTAAGTGCCTTTCTTTTTCTCTCATATTGTAATTTTAAAATTAAAAGCATTACAATAGCGCACATTTTCTTTTTCTTCTTGTATTGATCCATCTTTCACAATCAATAAACTATAATACAATAACGTTTTGTTTGCAAGTATCTTTCTTTTACAATTTTTCTTTTCTTTACATTGCAGAACGTACTGTATCACGCAAACGCAATCGTAATCGCTTTCAGTCACTAGTGTGATTGAAAAACATTTAATCGCAAACGCGAACGCAAACGCAAACGCGAACGCAAACGCAGTCGCCAATCGCTAGTGTGATTCGGGCTTAAGGAGCGCGACACATAGTCTCAGGAACGTGTGTACCTATCAATTGCGACGACTTTTCTTCCCGTTGCGAACGGACTTGATTGCCGTCCCGCGGATTTTTTCCTATGCGCCAAAGACGGGGAGTTCACTCGTTGAACGCGAGAGACGTGAAGGGAAGTCGCCGACAAAAAGGGCGAAAGGGTTAAGGATATGGGAAACACGCCGAAAAGGAACGGGTTGACGGGAGTTCCGCACGTGCCGTGACAAAAATCTAATGGTTAACGCAAAATCCGAAAATTGGGCGCCAGACGCAATCTTTCACGCGTCAATTCGCGATATCGCACGAAACTGCGCGAACGCTAACTACCGGTAATCGCCACGGGCTGGCTAGTTCACCTAACGGCAGAGGGGCAGGGCGATGGTTGACGGAACGCGAAATTTTGCAAGAGGCGACAGATACGGAGGACAATGAAGACGGACGAACGTATGTACAGACGGCAACGAACACAAAAAGAAGTAAATAAATAAGTTAAGTAAAAGCGGATTTATTACAATAGTTTGACAAGTTGCCTCAATTAAAGATGATTATGATAAAAGATGAAAATAATAAAGTTCCGTTAAAGATGACAATAGTAAAGGATGAAAATAATACAGTTCAATTAAAGTTGATAATAATAAGAGATGAAAATAATGCGACTCGATTAAAGGGGTAATAATAAGAGAACAGAAGCAGAAATAATTTCTAATAAACGGTTTTGGAATGATAATAAACAAATAACGGTTGTGAGTAAATCGGCGGAAAAAAATAATAATAAGAAAGGAATACAGAATATAAAATATGCGACAATCCCGGATCAGAAAATCGGCGAATAGACTGAGTAATATGGCAAGACGTTAAACCCGACTAAAAATACGTTAATCAAATTTAAACAATCATTGATAATAATAAGATTTGCAAGACAACAGAAAAATTATAATAACGACACGTAATAATTCACGCTCGTCGCGTTCGGCGGTAGCGATACGCTTATGAGACTGGATGTTCGATACGGCGTACTGAAGTCTTATAATGACGTGCGAAATCATAAGTCGGTCATTTCCCGACTGAAAAATATAATGACGGTTTTCGGTTTTTACGGCCTCGCCAGCCGTCTTGAGTCGCAGCGAAGTTTTGATACAGACGCGACTGATAAACGGAATCGACACGCCGACAAAGGCGGCAATCACACGCGACGCAATTCTTTCACGCGTATGTATGCGTCAAATCCAATTAACGCAATGACACGCATATCCAACGCGACGCACAATCACTCTCTCATGCACACGATATACTTTCGACATAATATAACGACGATTAATTTACACGCACCGAAATACCCGCGACGCGAATCTCCAGAGAGACAGTAATGACTTAGACGCGGTCGCGATATCTCACACAAAAAGAAATACAAAAGAAACGAGACCTGTGCTTTGAAGGCTCCGGGGATCGCAATCACTTGTTGTCGTGGCCGCGCCGTTAAACTTTTCGCTAATTATCGGGCGTAGCCCGCACACCAAAATTCACTAAAAATTGCGGCGACGATGACAGAATGACGCAATCCAGGACGCGATCGCACGTGGCTTACGGTACGGAGGGCAACCTCATTGGCACTTCTATCCTCGGGTTCGGTAGGTCGGCAACGGCTCGTCCTTCTAGAAAGATCTCACAGGAAAATGGAACGGTAACGGCAATCCAAGGTCCTCACTATTCTACGACAGGCTGATTCCCGGATCCTCGCGATCCAGGATCGATGGCTCGGGGCCTGCCCAAGGCTGCGCACACGGGGTGCGTGTTATCGCGGCCAATCACGCGGTGGCACGCGATAACGCCGGTAAGCGGCACGCGATAACGCCGGTAAGCGGCACGCTCAAGGCCGTGTCGGGGGCGCGTGCACCCGCTTCAATTATAATTTCTGTAAGGCCCGTTTGACAGGGCCGTCGCAGCGTTTTCTCAGCTGATTCTCCTTCTGTAGGATGCGACGGGCCTTGCCTCTGGTTTTCCTTCCAGCTCGCTCCGTGTCCTCCGCTCTCGATCCGTGCTCGATATTCTCCCACGATCTCCCGTGACTCTTGGCCGATAGCCGTGCTCTATTTTCTCCTCTGCCCACCAATTGCGCCTCCGTAACCCCGTACTCATTCGCTCGTACCAAAAAAAATAAAAATAAAATCCTATAGAATTCGGAAATAAACGATAATAGAAACGCCTGTCTGGAGACTGCGGCACGGTTTTCGCTATTTTTTTGCCTGACGCGGCCCTTCGGTCCGCGTTTAGCGATTAGGGAGGAACTCGGCGGACGCGCGCGGGACGGCAACGTCACACAATATATATTGAAATATGAATATATTTAAATACATTTCAATTAAAAGAAGACACTCCTGCTGCATAATTATATAAAAAACCTATATTTTAAAAATTATAAAAATTATATATAAAAAACTATACTTATAATATTATTAGGAGACAATAGGTTTCCACATCACCTATGAGGTACTATTGTTGATGCGTTTTTTTTTTTTAAGTGGTTTCCCCAGTAGGCCTATTCCACTAAAGAGGACGACAACAACAATGATTCGTGTGGAAAGAAAAATTTTATAAAAGTTAATACAAAGCTGATAAAAAAAATAATGCAAAGCTAATACAAAAACACAGAATAAATATTAATTCGATTTTCTAAGCCGTTTACATGAATTTACAAGAGACGCCATATCTACGGGTATATTAGAAGAAGAAGTTCGCATTAGCGAAGATAAAGATGCATCGCTCAAGGAAAAACGTTTGTCGGTTTTAGTATATTTCAATTTAGAAAAGGAGAATTCGCACAAAAATGTGGACCCAAACATTGAAAAAATTCGAAGCCCGAAATTTACATTTCCATTAAGTTTTGAATAACTTGATGCATCTAAAATCTTAAAAAAGTATATCCCTTTTTCCGGCCGCGTTTTGAGAGATAAAATAACTTTAATAAGATAAAATGTCATCTTGGTAACAATAAGAAATGTCTCAATTTTCAAACTGACATTGCTAAATTTTATTTTTGACAGTCATACGTATGAAAAAAAGCACAAACAAAGATTCTTTACACATATGATCTTCTGATCTTTCAATTATTCGTTGTTGTGCCTTTATAAGTGACAGATCATCTAATATAATCTCACCATGCCCGTTTATTATACACAAGATTATTACGATATGATTCGTTTGTATTTTACAAATGGAGAACAGGCTGCACCTGCCGCAGTTGAGTATGCTAACTTATATCCGAATCGGCATCATCCAAATCCGAACGTAATAGCTGGTGCTGTTCGACGACTACGAGAAACTGGTAGCGTTTTACCTAATCATAGAGACGGAGGTCGCCCGCGTCGAATACGCAATCTTGTGATGGAAGATGCTATCGTGGCTGCCGTTCGCAATGATCCCACATTAAGTACAAGATCTGTTGCTCGTCAGTTAAATGTATCGCATATGAGTGTTCACAGAGTGCTTAAAGAAAATGAGCAGTATCCATATCACTATACAAAAGTACAACATCTATTACCACGAGATTATCAGCCTCGCGTAAACTTCGCTGACTATTATTTAAATCAAGTGAATTTGAGGACCAACTACGGAAGTCGGATTTTATATACCGATGAATGTACATTTACAAAAAACGGTATGTTTAATACCCACAATTATCATTACTGGAGCCATGAAAATATATATCTCACTCGGGAAAGTTCTTTTCAACATCGATATTCCGTAAATATTTGGTGTGGATTGCTGGGTGATCAAATCGTAAGTATTTTAAGAAAAATTGTAATTCAAATTAATTGAATTAAAATTATTTTTATTCTTTCCTTTTTAATCTTTTTTTTACAATGTAACTTTTTTAAATGTCTCTCTTAATGTCTCTCTTGATTTGACATTTTTTTATTTAACCGATGCAATAAACATTTTCTTTCTAAAATACTAATTTTTAATCCTTAACCATAATATCGTTCACTTTTGTTACTAATATTGTTCATATTGTTGATATAATCTTATTAACTGGGCTTATTAGATTGGACCTTTTACACTACCAGCACGTCTGAACTCTCAAGAGTATCTCGATTTTTTGCGAAATGATCTGCCAGATATGTTAGTTCCAGCAGAGAATGATTTAGAAGATGTAGCACTAAATAGACGAGCTGCGATATTCATGCACGATGGCGCACCTGCCCATTCTGCACGTAAGAATTTTTTATTATAAAAATATTCATTGCATATAGTTAAAAAAAATCTATCGAAATTAGTGAAGATCGCTATCTCAGCTTCAATACCATCGTCTACTCTCAAAGGTTAATTTTTATATTATGCCTCATCAAGACTAAAAATCTTAATAACAGTAGTCACTACTACATACATATGTATAATAATTTGTTTTCATACAATGAAGTTTTTCGTTAATTATGTTAAAAGTAAAAACATACTCTTTGCTTGGAACAAATTTAATATTCAAGTGCAATTATTCATTGAACCACTTTTAATATTAATTTCAATTAATCTTATTTAAAGGTATCGTCCGCCGTTACCTCGATGAAACTTTTCCTCAAGGATGGTTCGGACAAGGTTCAGTAACTCCGTGGCCTGCTCGATCTCCGGACTACAACCCATGTGACTTTTTTCTTTGGGGAGCAACCAAAGAAAAAGTATTTCTGCATACAAATATCGAGACAGCTGATGAGATGGAAGAATTAGTATTCCGCACTATCGAGAGAATCGAGAACAATCAAATTCGAAGAGCTACGCAAAGCGTGCAAAGAAGAGCAGAAGCATGTATCGAAGTAGAAGGGACTCACTTTGAACATTTACTTTAATTTTAATTAAATAACTGACACTTGTTGACACAAGACCGATAATTTGTTTTTTCACAAAAATTATTTATTAGTAAAAGAAAAATGGTGAAATATGATTATGTACGTGAAAAACATTTTTCTCAAAAAATACTTTTGTTGACGTTTCATTCGCCGAATCGACTGAATTTGATAGAGCGATGTAAAGAATGCGAGTGCATCCTTCTATGAGGAAGCAAAATCAATTTTAAAACTTTTGTTTTTTTCAAAACTCTTTTGATTAATACACTATTTTCATTATACGTAATTGTTTTCAATGCTTTAACTGTTAAAGGTATGCAAAATGTATGACTGTCAAAAATAAAATTTAATATGTCAGTTTGAAAGTTGTGACATTTCTCAACTGTTACCAAGATGACATTGCTTAAATGCCGCTGATTTCTAATATTAATCATAAGTTCCAAATAACATTGAGTTACATTTTCAGCGGGGCTAATTTACGGATTTGTAGCTTTTGATGATTACAAAAACAGTTTTCGACTTAAATCTTAACACTTTTTAACTTGACCTTCGATTATTAATATTTAATTGTGTATTGAAACCAAGATGACTGCTACACCCGCTACGCTGCTCACCGTCGCTCCCCTCCCGCCGCGTTCGTCAGCTCCACTCCGCCGCGCTATTCTCCGACCCCCCACCATACATTCCGCTTCACTGTTTTCCGCTGTAGACAGGCGCTGATTAGCTAACTTTAGCACCGTATAATAACAAAAAGAAAGCTCAGATAAAAAAATGGCTCAGGACTTTTCGATTTGGATTGTTGTCCTGTATCTGATGGTGTGCTCCATATATGTTTTTTCAGGTACACCCTGTATATACAGGGTGAGCCATTTTAAGTGACCCACTCAAATTTCTCCGTTGGTAAGCCAGATACAGAAAAATGTTTCAGACAAAAGTTGTATAGTGTCGAGGGGGACATAAGATGGTACCATTGGTTTGACCTTGAAGAGTAATTTGAAGGTCACATGAAGGTTACCTTAAATTTCTTAAATGGAACCTACTATTTCTTGTTACATATTCTTGTAGGTTATCTCGAGAGCTTTCCAAAACACTATAATAAAATATTTTTTCATTGAGTAATTTTCGAATTATGAGGCTTGAAAGCAGTACTTTGCCGTACTGTTTGTTTAAATGCGTTTATCTTACTTTTAGCATTACCCAGAAACAACGACGTGGACGTAGTAAGTTCTGTTTCCTTTGGGGTGCTTGTTTATCGTGAGTCCCCTTGCCTCTCACTATTATAACAATTATAATTATTAACCACGAAGCAAATGTTCGAAGTTACCTCCATTGGCCTCAAGGCATAAATGTAATCGCCTCTGGAAATGTTGTACTGTTCTTAGTAAAGTTTCTCTTGGAATCACTGCGCAAGCTCGACGAATACGGTCTTTCATGTTTGCTTTAGTTGTTGGCCGTTCTGCAAAAACATTTTTTAAGTAGCCCCATAAATAAAAATCTAAAGATGTGAGATCTGGTGAGCAAGGAGGCCAGTTAACTGGACCTCCTCGTCCGATCCACCTATCATTGTAGTTATAATTTAGGAAGTTACGTACTATTCGTGCAAAATGTGGTGCTGCACCATCTTGCTGGAGCCACATTTTTTGTCTTGTAGCTAAAGGAACATCTTCTAACAATTCTGGCAACCGATCTCTTAGCAACTCCAAATAGCTATTTCTATCAACATTTCTCTCAAAAAAATAAGGACCAATGAAATAACCATTGACTATGCCACACCATACCATAAGGCTCCATCGATTTTGATGGTCTACAGGTATGTGTCAGTGGGGATTTTGATTTGACCAATAATGAGAATTGTGCCTATTAAGTTGTCCATCACTACAAAATTTAGCCTCATCAGAAAAAAGTACAAATCTAAAAAAATTAGGATCATTTGCTATCATTCTTAAAGCCCATTGGCAAAATTCAATACGCATTTGAATATGATGTGGCCTTAACTCTTGAACCAAAGTTACGTGGTAGGCATGATATCTAAGAACATTTAGAATTCTTAAAACCGTTCTTTGTGGTATACCAATTTCTCTTTCAATTTGGCGACTGCTAATATGAGGGTCAAGATGAATAACTGCTAGGATAGTCACAGCGCGAGCATCATTTTCGTCGTATTCGTGGCGCCTGCGTTGGCGAACAAGATGTCCACCGCGAGCTCTTTCGGTTACTCTACATATTGTCCTATGATTTGGGTGTCTCCTAATTGGAAAGCGTTCAGCGTACCGTATTGCCGCTGCACGAAAATTGTTATGACATTCCCCTAAAACCGTTATAATATCAACAATTTCATTAGGCGGATAGTCAGGCATGTTTACATACGGATAAAGATCGAATTTTACAAAAAAGCATGTTTACATACAAATGTTTACATACGGACTCTCCTAGCCTGTGATCGGCGGAGATCGATCCGAACGGAGCCGCTCGGGAATTCTCTCAGACTAACAATTGCTCGCGTCGGCTCTTGTTGTACAATGTATGCGGAGCTAGTGCAATTGTATGTAAACAAGTTTTTTTGTAAAATTCGATCTTTATCCGTATGTAAACATGCCTGACTATCCGCCTAATGAAATTGTTGATATTATAACGGTTTTAGGGGAATGTCATAACAATTTTCGTGCAGCGGCAATACGGTACGCTGAACGCTTTCCAATTAGGAGACACCCAAATCATAGGACAATATGTAGAGTAACCGAAAGAGCTCGCGGTGGACATCTTGTTCGCCAACGCAGGCGCCACGAATACGACGAAAATGAAGCTCGCGCTGTGACTATCCTAGCAGTTATTTATCTTGACCCTCATATTAGCAGTCGCCAAATTGAAAGAGAAATTGGTATACCACAAAGAACGGTTTTAAGAATTCTAAATGTTCTTAGATATCATGCCTACCACGTAACTTTGGTTCAAGAGTTAAGGCCACATCATATTCAAATGCGTATTGAATTTTGCCAATGGGCTTTAAGAATGATAGCAAATGATCCTAATTTTTTTAGATTTGTACTTTTTTCTGATGAGGCTAAATTTTGTAGTGATGGACAACTTAATAGGCACAATTCTCATTATTGGTCAAATCAAAATCCCCACTGGCACATACCTGTAGACCATCAAAATCGATGGAGCCTTATGGTATGGTGTGGCATAGTCAATGGTTATTTCATTGGTCCTTATTTTTTTGAGAGAAATGTTGATAGAAATAACTATTTGGAGTTGCTAAGAGATCGGTTGCCAGAATTGTTAGAAGATGTTCCTTTAGCTACAAGACAAAAAATGTGGCTCCAGCAAGATGGTGCAGCACCACATTTTGCACGAATAGTACGTAACTTCCTAAATTATAACTACAATGATAGGTGGATCGGACGAGGAGGTCCAGTTAACTGGCCTCCTTGCTCACCAGATCTCACATCTTTAGATTTTTATTTATGGCGCTACTTAAAAAATGTTTTTGCAGAACGGCCAACAACTAAAGCAAACATGAAAGACCGTATTCGTCGAGCTTGCGCAGTGATTCCAAGAGAAACTTTACTAAGAACAGTACAACATTTCCAGAGGCGATTACATTTATGCCTTGAGGCCAATGGAGGTAACTTCGAACATTTGCTTCGTGGTTAATAATTATAATTGTTATAATAGTGAGAGGCAAGGGGACTCACGGTAAACAAGCACCCCAAAGGAAACAGAACTTACTACGTCCACGTCGTTGTTTCTGGGTAATGCTAAAAGTAAGATAAACGCATTTAAACAAACAGTACGGCAAAGTACTGCTTTCAAGCCTCATAATTCGAAAATTACTCAATGAAAAAATATTTTATTATAGTGTTTTGGAAAGCTCTTGAGATAACCTACAAGAATATGTAACAAGAAATAGTAGGTTCCATTTAAGAAATTTAAGGTAACCTTCATGTGACCTTCAAATTACTCTTCAAGGTCAAACCAATGGTACCATCTTATGTCCCCCTCGACACTATACAACTTTTGTCTGAAACATTTTTCTGTATCTGGCTTACCAACGGAGAAATTTGAGTGGGTCACTTAAAATGGCTCACCCTGTATATATATATATATATATATATATATATATATATATATATATATATGATTACCTCGAAATTCATAACACGCCTATATGCCTATATAGAGATCGGTATGAAAATATTGGCGGGGCGGAATTATATCAAAAACTGATATAATTCCGAAAGAAATAAATGTTAAACTGCTGGCATTTTATTACATAACATCCTCTTCAAACGCAGTTATTGTTCTATTCACTTCAACTTCATATTATCAAATAAAGCTTTGAAAATAGGGCTTTTTCATTCATGAACCGTCATCGTCGATTTCAACACTTTGAGTCCAAGTATCTCGGAAACTAGGCATTTTCTGAACTTGCGGCCATTGAGACTTTTGATCAGGACAGTCTGAACTTCATCATACTAAAATTTCAGCCAATTTGACTGGGCCCACTTTTCCATTGGTTTTGTGCGGGGTCCTTTGTGACCGCCTTTAATTGCATTAATAATTTTAGCGGCAGTTTGCATTGCGGTGCACAGTTTAACTGCTTTTCCACATAATGCTTCCTGATGGATGATACAATGTATAAGAGGGAACTTTAAATCTCGCTGCTTTATTTGGCCGAAGAATCCCGTTTTCGAACCAGTCATTGCTTTTGCGCCATCAGTGACGAGAGCCGAACATTTGGAAAAATCGGTATTTAATTTTTGAAATGTTTGTTCAACGGCTCTGAAAATATCTAAACCGATTGTTGTTCATGTAATGGTACGAAATCTAAGAGCTCCTCGACGCATGAAAAATCGTTTTGTACGATTTGTACAAAAATACTCGAGTATTCGAAAATTCCAATCCTTTCTGGAAGAACATAACGCAATTTATAAGGATATACCTTTATATTGCGAAGTTAGGTGGCTCAGTGCCGGAAAATGTTTAGAGAAATTTTTTGCGCTAAGAAAAGAAATCTTCATTTTCTTGCAAGAAATGTCTCTTGCAAAATGTGACGATTTTAAGTCCTTCTTTGAAGATTTAGATTTTCTTTCCGAACTTGTTTTTATTACTGATTTAACTTCTCATTTAAATCATTTAAATCTGAAGCTGCAAAAGGCAAATCAAACCATTTCTCAATTAGTAAGTCATATTGACTCATTCCGCAGAAAATTAGTACAACTAAAAAATCATTTGGAAAGCGATGTATTTCATTTTTATCCATCTTGCCAGATTCTCTTTACAGAACATGGCAAAGATTGTGATTTTAAGAAACATCTCCACATAATGATTCGTTAATAGTTCAGTTTGATACGCGTTTCAGTGAATTTGAAACTCTTAGAAAAGACCTTATTCTTTTTGAGAATCCTCTCACAGTTCCAATTGAGGAACAAAATTTAGAGTTTCAAGCAGAACTTTGCGATTTGCAAAGTGATTTATCTCTCAAAACGCGGCCGGAAAAAGGGATATACTTTTTTAAGATTTTAGATGCATCAAGTTATCCAAAACTTGATGGAAATGTAAATTTCGGGCTTCGAATTTCTCAAATTAAGATTAGAAGTATAATTTCAGTATTTATAATTTAATTTTAAGAGAATTGTTAATTACTTTAATATTAAATAGGTTATTTTAATATTTAATAGGTTACTTTAATATTTATAATAGGTTATAGTTACTTGTTATTATTATTTACAAAATTAAATCTGCCGCCATTACTCAACTTAACTGGTTCTTGCACTCCCTGTTCTTCCTCGAGACCCAGTGCAACGAGTACAGTGAACTGTTGCACTAAATTTCGTTGCACTGCAATGAAGAACGGGTCAGTGCTATGTTGCACTGCAACACCGACGAGGTACTATTAAAGACGGCCAGCCTTACGGGCTCTCGTGTGGCATGAAAAATTCGCCGTACACTAACGCCCTCTCAGGAAATATAACAGTTACAAGAAGAACTAATAAGCATAGTTGAGAATACAGAAGCAGTCGTAAAGCAACGAGCGATTGTGTGTATCGACATAACATAAATTTTCTTTTAATAAAAAAAAAATATATATGTGTATAATAATAATAATATATGTATAATATAAAGAAATATAAATATATATATATATATGTATAAATTGTTATATTGTACGTATAAACTGTTTATATTAATTTATTTATATTTTTTCTAAAAAAATGAAGCAAAAAATATTTTTCTAATTATATTTTTAATTATTCTTTTGATTACTTATCTCTCTCTTTCTCTCTCTCTCTCCCTGCTTCTCTCTTTCTCTCCCTGCTTCTCTCTTTTTCGATATGTGTGTGTGTTACCTGTAGAAAGAAATAAAAATATAACTTTAATACAACATATATATATATATATATATTTAAAAGCATTTATACATATATATTAACGATTGACTAGTGTTGGAAATATAAACGAATAGCTCTCGCGAAAAAGACACTTTTGAAATGTGGCGGTAATTCGGCGCTAGTAGCGAAATAAATTTAAACCGGAAACACGCGGAGACGGAACCGAGCGACCGAACGTAGAAACGCGGATCGTGGATCTCGTCCCTTTTCCCTGGCGACCGTGAGGCCAAACACACGTGTGAGCGAGCGAGCGTTTATTCCGGAAAACCGTAGGTTGTATGGATCCATACTATAGCGACCAAAGAGTAACCGAGATAAGTAGTAGATATAAGATCACTCGTTTAATTGTAACTGTACCTTCTTTAATTGAGAAAGCTTTTTTGTACACTATACATATTTTACTTTCTAAATATATTTTTTTTCTCACAAACATACATGTTGCACATGTTTCATTTCACATTTACCGAGTAAAATCCAACAACTAGAAATATAAAATATTTGTCAATTGTTAGCTACTCATATAGAGCATTTTCAGGAGACGCCACGTGGAGGCCAATTGACACGTAACATGGAATTCTTTTAAAGACACACACACACACACACACACGCACACGCACACGCACACGCACACGCACACGCACACGCACACGCACACGCACACGCACACGCACACGCACACGCACACACACACACACACACACACACACACATATATATATATGATATTAAACATATGTATTAAACATAATAAAAAATTTTAATTATAATTATAAAATAAAACATTACATATATTATAATTGTAAAAAAATTCCATGTTAACTGTCTCCCATGCAGTTCAATCCGCCAACAGGCCGTGAACTGCATTGTTTTCTTTTAGATTGTTCCGTGTTATATTTATTAATATTAAACTTTAATTAATTAACTTTAATATATATAGATCGAACCGCTCCAAAGAGCCGCGATCTGTGTACTCGTTCCGCATAAAATGCCGCGAGTAATTATAACAAAATATTGAAGATCGAACCGCTCCAAAGAGCCGCGATCTGTGTACTCGTTCCGCATAAAATGCCGCGAATAATTATAACAGAATATTGAAGATCGAACCGCTCCAAAGAGCCGCGATCTGTGTACTCGTTCCGCATAAAATGCCGCGAGTAATTATAACAAAATATTGAAGATCGAACCGCTCCAAAGAGCCGCAATCTTTTTATATTTGTTTCACATAAAATGCTGAAAAGTAAATGCAACAAAATATTTTACATACTTTGTATATTTATTAACTTTTGTGGAGCCTTTTTGTATCGAGAAGAATTTTTAGAAGTTCTCATTCGTTCTCCTAGCCAAACCAGATCTTTATGAATTTTTACTTTCATCATATACATTGCGACGTTCTTTTCCTGCTCCGAACGCCGATCCGGAGAGGGGAGCGTGCAATTTAAATGAAACAGGCGATAAGCGGTATCAAGGTACTTAATTACCCTTAAATCGGTAGCAGCGGTAACGGAAAATATAGTTGGGCGCCAGGCGCATTTACATGCGCCACGGTAACGATATGAACGGTACTTTAGGTCGGCTAGTTTCTTTTTCGTTTTCCCCCAGGGTTATGGTTCTTCTAATTTTTCGGAGTCTATGCTTGAGGAGAGAGAGACTCAGGAGAGAAATAATTCACACAGATGGACGGTGACAAACATATATTTAACAAGTAATAATGATACAAAGACAGTAGATAACGAGGAATATTAATAATATAACAATGTTCGAAATATATAGACGATGACTTGCGGTCGTATAAAATCGATCGGAAATATCGATAACGATATAATCGAAACGCGTGAATGATAGCGGTATGACGGATCTCCTTACTTCATTATCCCGTAATTTCTTAACAACATTATAATCTAAATATATGTAATAATAACGGGAACGCGGTACCTTCGTCAGTTACTCTGAGAGTCGATTTCGGTAACACAATAGAGCGGTAGCTTCGAAGGTCGCGTAAACACGGATCGCAATGTGGCGCGATACAAAAAAAACGATGTACGGAACTAACGGTAATTTCGTGACTCTCTCGCGCGACTCTCTCGCAGAGTCGAAAATCGTAATAATTATCAGACTCGCGGAGAACGGCTGCACGCAAATTCCGTTTATCCGGAACAATTATACAAGCGTTATATCTATATGTTACAAGCACAAATACGGTATAGACTTTTCGGTAATTTACGATACGGTACGAGACGATAATAGAGAGACTTTAAGAGTCCCTCTTACGGTAATTTAGACTGTCGGCGATAACGTTCGGAGAGGGCTAATCTCGCGTTACTCGAAGTCGGTTGGCCTCGCGAGAGCGGTACTCGGAGAGCGCGGCTCTCTCTCAAATTTACGGTACGGAAACGTGAAAATAATTCGATAATTACGGTATTCTCTTGTGACGCGATCTCGGTAACTACGCCACGACACCAACCTATTCGACACTTATTACTCACGGCTACCCGAGAGGCGGCTTACAATAATTTCAGGAGTCCCTCGCTGCGGTCTCTCTCTCGGTGTGCGGAACGGTAGCGGGAACGGGAGCTGCGACCACCCACTCGAGCGCGTGTCTTGCCGAACAGTGAGGAGCCGTGGTCCGCTCTCTCAGGTATCTCCAGTCCCGCGCCGATCTCTCGCGCATTCCATCGATGATAAGATCGATGGAGGGGAGGTCTAGAGTCACCCCAGGTTTCCTCTAGGCGGTTACTTTTGATCGCCGGGAAGTTTGAACGTTGGTGCGAATTCTCCGGAGTTCTTCTCGCCGGTATGCGGTAGCGGACGTCTTCCGTAAAGGGAGGACATGGCAGGCTGGCCAGGCCGTACTCCAGTCCTTGGTTCCGGAAGTGGTTGTTGTCGCTCCTTCGATATCTCCCCGTCACTCTGCAGCGTGAGGAGAGTTCACCGATCCAACCGGTATCCTGCTAGAATTATTTTCGTGCGGTATTATTTAAGCGTGAGAGATCGTAAATATATTGCGGAAACTCGATACTTATCCGAGCGGATCCTTGGCGTCCTCGTGTCCCTCGAGTGTCGTCCGGATCTCTTCCTCTCGAACGTCTTCAGTCTTGCTTCACAATGCCGTCTGGCGCCTGCCTCTCCGGCCGCCGCTCTATACTCGCTCTAATTTAATGGTATTGCACCAACAGGTTGATGCAATACCGAAATCGAGAAATCGCGATAATTGTTTGAGATCGCCCTCTCCTCAGTACGAGGGGCGATCCCAGCCCCCCGAGCCCTTCCCGGTCAGGCTTTTACGCCCTTGTGACGGCGCTCCAAAAGCGTCACGTCACAACTCCCCCCTCCTAGAGGAGGACCGAGGAGGTCTGGTTCCGGCACACCAAATCGCCGCCTCTCCGGCAACTTCTCATTAACCCTTCTCTAGACGGTACCCTGTTATATCGCTTCCGTCGGTTCCCCCCGACAGCAACATGGCGACATGGTGATTCGCGAGCGCGATTGGTCTTGGCGACAGCCGCTCCACGACCCGATTTTGGTCATATCATTAGGGGAAGGAAAAGAAATTTCATCCCCTTCTCGTCGCGAACCCTCTTTTATTCTTCTCCATACATGATCGTCGACACGGTACAAAGTTAATTAGCAAACGCTTGTTGTACGGCACAAAACGGAAGGAGACGGAAGAAGCCAAAAATGAAAACAGAAGAAAAAACACAAAAAAATAAAAAAGTAGAAGAAGGAAGCAAAAAGAAAACAAAAAAAAAACAAAAAGAATCACAAAAAAAAGGAAAAGAAAGAGAAAAAAAAAGCAAAAAAACTAACCGGTAGGGGAAGTCTTCGCGTCTCAAGAAAAAAAACCAAAAAGAACCAAAACAAAAAAAAAATATATGAAAGAAAGAAAAAGGAAAAGGGAGGAAAGTTCCTACAGTGGGCTCTCGTCCGTATCCCGGGCCCATGGCCATCCGTCCCGCGTGGCCGAATCCGCCCTCTTTGGCGACCGCGGGCGAGGTGCTCGAGGGCCCCTACTTGCCGTGTAGGGTTCCGTCCGACGGTAACTAGGCCCGCACCTCGGGCATCTACGAAGCGTCACGTCTCGCAGTCCGCAGCCGTAACAAAAGTCGTGCATACGGCTCAGCGGACACCCCGTATACGAGTGGTCGGGGCAGCCGCAATTCCAACACCCGACCTTTGCCACTGCCCGCATGGTGGGGTTCCGGGGCGATCGATCCCGCGGGGCCTGGCAAGAGCGTGATCGCGGTCCCCTTCGGGGCGAGGTAGCCCTCTCCGTGGTCCGCGGCCCCGGCCCCGTTTGTGTGGCCATCTCGATCCGGTCTTCGACTTGCGTTTGGACCGGGATGTCCCGAGTCGCGGGCTCCTCTCGCACCACCGCTCCCTCGGTGGTGTACACGGCCCGTTGGACCTCCCTGGCCACGTCCTCCAGGTCGATCCAGAAGCTTTCGTCGTGCTTCTCTATAAACTCGACAACCTCCGGGTGCCGACGCCAAAACCCGCGCAGCAGGTTCCGAGCCGCGACACGGCCCAATACTTTTCGTGGCATCTATGGATCGGTAACGGGAGTGTGATACGACTTTATATCTTGGATGTGTAACTTGCCGACGGGCGCTCCGTCCAGCTGTTCTAGCTCATAGACAACCGGAGAGATTACCCGCGCTATCTTAAATGGTCCCTGGAATTTGTGTGCCAATTTTGCCGCCACGTTATTCGCGGCAGACGACAAGGTGTGTAATCGTTTTAGCACTAGATCCCCCACTCGAAATGTGCGGTTACGCCGACGTAAATTGTAATGCGAAGCCTGTTTTTCATATGCCTTATTGAGATTCTCAATGACCCATTCGCGTAACGCCTGCAGCTTCTTCATACGCGTCGCCCACTTTTCGGTATCCTCCACGGTAATCTCGGTAACTTCTTGCGTACGTCTACTTAAAGAATAAACCGGTACCAATTCTCGCCCTAGATTCAGGAAGGCGGGTGACGCTCCCAGGGACGAATGAACGGCGGTATTGTATGCAAAACGAAATTCGGGTAGGTGTTCATCCCATTCCCTATGATCCTTATCTATGAACGAGATAATCATGGTCTTTAATATTCGGTTGACTCGCTCGACCGGGTTGGCTTGAGGGTGGTAGGGCGGTACCGTAGTATGTGTGATATTGTGCTCTTCAGCGAATGTCTTCATGACTTTATTCACGAATTCGGTACCATTATCCGTCAAAATAAACCTCGGAGCCCCCCAGCGGGATATCACCAAGTCCTCCAAAGCTTCGCTAATCTTACTACCGTTTGCAGCTCTTAATGCTTTGCACTCAACCCATTTCGTGAAAAGGTCCTGCACGACTAGAAGGTATTGAAATCCCGCCTTACTACGCGGTAACGGGCCTACAATGTCGGCGGCAATGACGGTCCACGGGCCATCCGCAATACGGCGTCCCATGAGACCGGCGGGGCCCGCCTGTTCTACCTTTGTCCGTTGGCATAGATCGCAGTTACGAACATATTCGACTACGTCGCGGAATAAATTCGGCCAGAAATATGAGACGGCAACGCGCTGATACGTCTTTTCGGTACCTAGGTGTCCGGCCTGTGGCATGTCATGTGACTCTCTTAAGGCCTCTGTTCGGTATTCTTTCGGTAACACTAGCTTCCAGCGATCTAAATCTTCTACGATTTCGGAAACCACGCGTTTCGGTCTCAAGAAATAGAGTCGCCCGTCAAGAACCTTCCATTGCGTAAATTTACTCGGTTTCGATATGACCTCTTTCAGTCTCTTCCGGTACCATTCGTCGTTAGTGTTCGTCACGTCTACTGTTTCAATTGCGGGGGTTACTAATGCATGATTAACTGCGGTAATTAATGTTTCGTCGGTATCGTCCGTTTCGTACATTCGGGATAGTGCGTCGGGCACGTGATGTAATGCACCCTTCCGGTGGATGACCTCGTAGTCATATTCTAACAATTCCAGAGCCCACCTGGCTAGCCTACCCGTCGGATTCTTTAAATTATGTAGCCAGCGTAAGCTACTATGGTCGGTAATCACTGTAAACCGGTAGCCCTCGAGGTAGGGTCTAAATTTCTGTATCGACCACACGACTGCTAAACACTCTTGTTCGGTAACGGTATACTTCTTTTCGGGATCGGATAAAGCTCTGCTCGCGAATGCTATTACTCGCTCTTCGTCGTCTATGGTCTGTGTTAATACTGCGCCTAGCCCAACCGAACTAGCGTCGGCCTGTAATACGAACGGTAACTCGAAATTCGGACAAGCCAGTGTCGGTGCGGTAACTAGTTGTTCCTTTATTTGCTCGAAGGCGCGATCCTGATCATCCCCCCATTCCCAGCGCTTGCCCTTCTTCAAAAGCCGCGTCAGTGGCTCGCTGAGGGTCGCGAACTGCGGTATAAAACGACGGTACCATGATGACATTCCTAATAATCTTCGTAATTGCTTAATATTTCGCGGCGCGGGATAGTCTAGGATCGGTCGCGTCTTTTCGGGATCTACGGTAAGGCCTTTTTGCTGTACAATGAATCCTAAATATCTGACTTGGGAACGACAAAACTCACATTTATCCGGATTTACTGTAAGGCCTGCGGTAACTATTTTATCCAACACTTTCTTCAGCCAAATCATATGTTCCTCGAAAGTGGGTGTGACTATAACGATGTCATCTAAGTACGCGAACGCGTGAGGTTCCATCTCGGGGCCTATTAGCCGGTCTAATAATCGCTGGAAGGTAGCTGGTGCCCCGGTGAGACCGTATGGCATCCGTGTGAAATGATATAATCCTTTCCCGGGAACACTAAAGGCGGTAATCTCTCTACTTTCTTTGGCTAGCGGTATCTGGAAGTAGGCCTGGCTTAAATCGATAGTGGATATGTAGCGAGCTGCGCGTAATTTATCTAGGATCCCGTTCATGTTCGGTAGCGGGTATGCGTCCTTTTTCGATACTCCGTTCACCTTCCTGAAATCTAGGCAGAAGCGGTATTTGCCATTCGGTTTCTTTACCATTACTATTGGATTCGACCACTCGCTAAAAGATGGTTCGATTATTCCCGCCGCGAGCATTTTGTCGGTTTCCGCTCTAATGGCTTCCTGTACTTTCGGTGACACTAAGTAACATCGCTGTTTTATAGGGGAGTTTGAACCTACATCAATTTTGTGCTCTGTCAGCGCGGTAACTCCGGGGTTTTCCGTAGGCTCCGGTAATGTTCGTAAAAAATTTTCTAGCACTTTCCCCTGTTTAACGGTTAATTCCGATAATCCACAGCATGACGTTTCACGCGGATCTTCTTCGGTAGCGAGACGGTAACGAATATGTGGCGTTGTTGTAAAGTACCACTCTCCCGTAGCGAAATCTACTCCTATTCCAAACTTTGTTAAAAAATCGATCCCGAGTATACACGGTACGGCTAAATTCGGTAACAGGGCAACGGTAACGTCGTGACAGCGATCTTTCAATTGCATCGGTAGCTTTGCTTCTGCTATAATGTCTGCGAGTTGGCCATTTGCCGTTCGTATCTGTATGCCTCTACTTCGTGACGTAGGAATCTCTAACGTTTTGATTATCTCTATCCCCTCGCGGCCTATTAGGGTTCGGTTTGACCCCGAGTCTACGAGAGCCGCGAGGTTATAGCCGCTTATCGTGATGTGGAAATATCGTAGAGACGGTAACGTATCGTCCTCGACGGTGACGTAGGACTGTATCTGATTAGGGGGTCTCTCGGTATCCTCGACGGGGGTGCGGGTCTCGTTTTCAGCTCTCGGAGTCGTAGGGACCCTATCTACTGGCTCCGGTTTGCGTTTCCCTGACACGTTGGACATGTCTGTACGGTAACATCCGGCTTCCCACAACGGTAACAATATTTACGCCGGGGTTCCGTACATCCGCGTGCACGGTGTCCTAGTCTTTCGCAATTCCAACACTTTATCGTGCTGGATGTAGTCGCGACCTGAGAAGCGGTATCCGAAGCGGTAGCGGTAGCGGTAACAGGGGGGTTGTTTACTTTAGCGGTATTTGCGGTGGCCTTTTTCTTTTTAGGCTCTCTTTTCGTAGCATTCGCAGCTGCGACGGTAACCGGAGTCTTGGTACGACCTTTGGGTGCGTGGTAAGCTAAGTCTGGGAAGATCGACTGTTCCGGCGGTAACGGGGGACGGTAATTTTTTTCCGCTAATAGGCTTCTCTCGACCCGTGTCGCTAAATACTCTAAGGTCGGGAAGTCGTTAAACTCTTGCCGACGGATCGTGAGTTAGTAGCCTCGGTAGCATGTTACGGTGTGCGAAGTTCAATTGTTCCGCTACGGGCCACTGAGGTATCATCCGGCTTAACAAAGCGCGCAAGCAAGTTAGATAGTCGGCCGCGCTTTCGTATTCCCCTTGCGTTCTGCGGAAGATTTCGTCACGGAGAGCGTACTGGTAATCCGGATCTCCGAATCTCGCTCTCCATGCCGCCTCAAAATCGCCCCAATGTCGCCAATTTCCGCTCTCCAACCGCACCCAGTATAAGGCTGTATCCGACAGAAATACGGTAAACATTTGAAAAGATCGGCATCCGATATCGGTACTATAGCTCTAGCCTCCTTGATCCTAAGCAAAAATGCCTCTGCGTCGTTACCCCTCTTTCCCGAAAAATGCAGGTTCCATTTTCGCATGAGGTTGTATGCCTCCGCGGTAGAAGCGCGTCCCGAACGTTGACCGTACGCGTTCTGGGTCGGGTGAGGGTGGAAAGACGGTGGTCGGACGTTCTTCGCTCCCGAGGATTCCTCGAGTCGGACCTCCCCATAGGAGACGAATAAGGGAGGTGTAGGGTCCGTTGCGGCCCCATCCTCCAAAGGGGTCCTGTCTATCGATGTTCCCGTCGTCCCTTCCCGGATTCCCTCCCCGGTCGACATTCTCTCTCTCGCTATTCCCTCCTCGAATTGCAGGAGTCGCGCCCGTAAAACCGGGACAATACCCTGGGCGCTTAAGCCTCTATCCGTCAAATGGCGTCGCGCCTCTGCCTCCGTTAAATTTTGTATCCACTGGTGAGGGTTAGCGTCTTTCTTCATCGGTAACTTAGAAGTCTGAACGATACGGTAATCTAGACGGTTCGATTAGAATCGCGAGAAAACACGAGAAAAAAAAAATGTTATGCTTACAAGGTTGACTGTTAATAATATTATTCCACGCGTGAAGGAAAGCTAAATATGAGGGCTGAGGTAAATATTAAAAGTAAAGTGATCTTTGACTGGACGAAAAAAAAAAAAAAAAAGAAAACAAAACAAAGATTTAGCTAGGAATCGCAAGGCGATGAGATATAAAGAAAAGTAAACTTCCAGTAATATATAATATCTTCACAAAGAGAATCGAGGATATTTATGAAAAACAAAAGCTGGTTTCGGTATCAAAATAGACGCGAGAACGGTATCAGAAGGTCACAATATTCGAACGAGTTCGAAATAACGGTATGCCTAAGATAATCGGAATCCAAAATATTATTGCGGTCGACCTCGATGGTTAGTGGGAAAGAAAAACACGAGAAAAAAAGAAAAACGGCTATAATACTCGATATCCGGCAATACCATAAAATCGGGATGGTATCTATTGGTTGTCCCTGGCGATGATCAAGGGTACGGTAATAAACAATCAAGGAGGAAAAAAAAATTTTCCAGTAACGGTCGGAAAGACGAAAAAGACTAAAGAAAGAAAACAAAAAAAAATGTATGACTTTGTCTCCGTGAAGAGACAAAAGCGGTCTATTACGGTATCGGAAGTACGATAGTGGAACCCGCGATTTATGCGAGAAAAAAAATCCAGCCAAAAAAATCGTTGTCAGCGATATGCGGTATACCGGATGCGGAAAGAACGAAACGGAAATCAGAATCGCGAAATCATTCGCGATAGATCGGTACGGTAATTGGTAAAATTTTCCTCACGCGATGGCTCACAAATTCCAGAGACTTCTTTCTCTCTCTCGTGAATACTCACAATTCAAGTTCTTAGGACGTAGAACGGATTTCCCAGCAAAAATTCACAATCACTATTTCACAACACATTCTATCTCGGAAAATCGTATGACGCACTTAATCGTAAAGACGAAAACTTCTACTTATCAGAAAAATTGTTTACAAATCACTTACTCACAAAACAGGAACTTCGGTAGACTTACACAAACAATTCACAAAAAAAAAATCAATTCGTATACTCTCTCACTCTCTCTCTCAAGTTCTCCGACTTTTCTTTCGGCGTGGCCCCACGTTGGGCGCCAAAAATTTGCGACATTCTTTTCCTGCTCCGAACGCCGATCCGGAGAGGGGAGCGTGCAATTTAAATGAAACAGGCGATAAGCGGTATCAAGGTACTTAATTACCCTTAAATCGGTAGCAGCGGTAACGGAAAATATAGTTGGGCGCCAGGCGCATTTACATGCGCCACGGTAACGATATGAACGGTACTTTAGGTCGGCTAGTTTCTTTTTCGTTTTCCCCCAGGGTTATGGTTCTTCTAATTTTTCGGAGTCTATGCTTGAGGAGAGAGAGACTCAGGAGAGAAATAATTCACACAGATGGACGGTGACAAACATATATTTAACAAGTAATAATGATACAAAGACAGTAGATAACGAGGAATATTAATAATATAACAATGTTCGAAATATATAGACGATGACTTGCGGTCGTATAAAATCGATCGGAAATATCGATAACGATATAATCGAAACGCGTGAATGATAGCGGTATGACGGATCTCCTTACTTCATTATCCCGTAATTTCTTAACAACATTATAATCTAAATATATGTAATAATAACGGGAACGCGGTACCTTCGTCAGTTACTCTGAGAGTCGATTTCGGTAACACAATAGAGCGGTAGCTTCGAAGGTCGCGTAAACACGGATCGCAATGTGGCGCGATACAAAAAAAACGATGTACGGAACTAACGGTAATTTCGTGACTCTCTCGCGCGACTCTCTCGCAGAGTCGAAAATCGTAATAATTATCAGACTCGCGGAGAACGGCTGCACGCAAATTCCGTTTATCCGGAACAATTATACAAGCGTTATATCTATATGTTACAAGCACAAATACGGTATAGACTTTTCGGTAATTTACGATACGGTACGAGACGATAATAGAGAGACTTTAAGAGTCCCTCTTACGGTAATTTAGACTGTCGGCGATAACGTTCGGAGAGGGCTAATCTCGCGTTACTCGAAGTCGGTTGGCCTCGCGAGAGCGGTACTCGGAGAGCGCGGCTCTCTCTCAAATTTACGGTACGGAAACGTGAAAATAATTCGATAATTACGGTATTCTCTTGTGACGCGATCTCGGTAACTACGCCACGACACCAACCTATTCGACACTTATTACTCACGGCTACCCGAGAGGCGGCTTACAATAATTTCAGGAGTCCCTCGCTGCGGTCTCTCTCTCGGTGTGCGGAACGGTAGCGGGAACGGGAGCTGCGACCACCCACTCGAGCGCGTGTCTTGCCGAACAGTGAGGAGCCGTGGTCCGCTCTCTCAGGTATCTCCAGTCCCGCGCCGATCTCTCGCGCATTCCATCGATGATAAGATCGATGGAGGGGAGGTCTAGAGTCACCCCAGGTTTCCTCTAGGCGGTTACTTTTGATCGCCGGGAAGTTTGAACGTTGGTGCGAATTCTCCGGAGTTCTTCTCGCCGGTATGCGGTAGCGGACGTCTTCCGTAAAGGGAGGACATGGCAGGCTGGCCAGGCCGTACTCCAGTCCTTGGTTCCGGAAGTGGTTGTTGTCGCTCCTTCGATATCTCCCCGTCACTCTGCAGCGTGAGGAGAGTTCACCGATCCAACCGGTATCCTGCTAGAATTATTTTCGTGCGGTATTATTTAAGCGTGAGAGATCGTAAATATATTGCGGAAACTCGATACTTATCCGAGCGGATCCTTGGCGTCCTCGTGTCCCTCGAGTGTCGTCCGGATCTCTTCCTCTCGAACGTCTTCAGTCTTGCTTCACAATGCCGTCTGGCGCCTGCCTCTCCGGCCGCCGCTCTATACTCGCTCTAATTTAATGGTATTGCACCAACAGGCTGATGCAATACCGAAATCGAGAAATCGCGATAATTGTTTGAGATCGCCCTCTCCTCAGTACGAGGGGCGATCCCAGCCCCCCGAGCCCTTCCCGGTCAGGCTTTTACGCCCTTGTGACGGCGCTCCAAAAGCGTCACGTCACAACATAATATGCAAGATCCTTACGATGAGAACTACAAGTATCATGCTGAAACCAGTCTGGATATTGCATATGTACAGCTTGTACCATTAATGGAAATAGACTATCTAATATCCCATAATTTTCTCTAATATTAGGATAACCTCTATCAAATATCGCATTCATTAATTTGAATACAAATGAAAATTCTACAGTGGGAACACATAAATGTCCCAATTCTTGACCATCATCTGTTTCATACGCTCTAAAAAAGGTTAATATTTGTCTTGAATGTGTTAATTCATGATTTTCATTAATAAATGAGATGCGACATTGTTCGCAACCAGATTTTGTAACACATTTCTTAGCAATAAATCCAGCAAAATATTATACAGCAGATGCTTCTAATGTATCGTCATTTATATATGAGGCATCAATAACTGTTCGTTCGACATCAATAAATATTTCTTGATTATCGTCAATTTGATTATCGTCAATTTGATTATCGTTAGTATGAATTAAATCATCAGACACAAATTCAGTTTGTGTTACAGCAGCATTATGTAATGAGCTTGGCAGTAAGATTTCATCTTCATCGTCCAAACAATTCCCAGACTGAGCAGATTTAAACAAATTTAATACAATATTTTTTTGTAATAATAAACGGAAAGCTTTTGCAGATGGATTTTGATTATATGTTCCACCATAAGTACGGATCATTGAAAATAAATTTTCTAATGGATCTTGATTTACTCTAGATGTCATAAAAAATTTTATTCCATCGCATTTTAAATCATTCCATAATTGTAAAATAGCTGTAACAGAAATCTGTAAGCCCTCAAAACATGGCGGTATTTTCAGACCTTTATTTGTCATAGTACGCCATTTGGAACATTCATTTAATAATTCAGTCAAATTATTTTCCACATCCATTCGACTTTGTGATAGAGCGCAACTGTTTGGATTTGGATCATTACAACTCCGACTGTTTAAACTATCAAAACTATCATTAAGAATTTTAAAAAATTCAGCAGTATGCATTACTGTTTGACTGTCAATTCCTCCTACTGTTCCTGCAGTCAATAAAGCTGCTGAAACTCTGCGACTGAATACTTGCAAAGCTAAGCGGCATTTCATTCTTTCGAAATTATTTGGATTTACATGTTTCTCGGATAATTTGCAAGCAGCTCTTGTAGCTTGACCGTTCTCCAACTGCTACAATGAACGTACATCATTCCATGATGCTATCTTATTTTCATCGTATAAAATATCGTATTTTAAAAGCTGATTTCTTATAAATTTATAAATATGCGGTATATCAAAGATCGCATATATTTTTTCATGTCCAAATTCAAAATAAGGACGATCTATAGAAATTCTATTTTTTATTGCACTTTGATTGTTTGTACCTTGATCGCAAATAACAGCACGCAATTTTAATCCCGTGCTTAATACTGCTTCTATCACTATATCTAATGTAGATGACAAATTAACATTATTTAAAGAGCCACCAGTCAAAAAATATGCGACAGGTTGCTTCCAATTATGTAATAAGCCTCGAACCATAAAGACTAATACGCTTGTCGCCACTGTTTTGTTACATCCTAATGGACCCGAATCTTCGAAACCTTCGACTTTTTGCCGGTTTTCGTGAAAATCGAAACTTTTTTTAATACGCATTTCATTAAATATTAAAACACAATTACGTTCATTAGTATCCATACAATTTACTTTAGTTTTTAAAATATTAAATAAGTTATTAGAAATTCCGGGCCACAAATCAATTACGTTAAACCATTTTTTCATAATACTTTTTCCAGGTAACACAAAACCAAAATCTTCGCGCATTTTTCTGTACAAACTTGGCGAAGTATAATGCATTCGTTTGGCTAATTATTGCTCTTCTTCAGTGTAAGCAGATTGTTGTTTATGAAACAATTGCATCGTTATAAATGTTAATAAAAAGCCTTGGATCCGTCGCGACAAGGCATTCAAAATACTTTGGTCTGATAGATTTCCTATTGTTATTTTTTTTCGTAAACGAGCAATTGCAGTATTCTTTGTTTTACACATACGTTTTAATGTATTATTACGTTCTTTTAATTTGTTTATTATTTTATTTTTACGTGCTAATTCAGTTTCTAAAGTAGATATTTGCTCTTTATATCTCATATCGACGGAAGTAATAGAATCATCCTCATCGTCGGATTCAGGCGAATATATTAATGGTTCCGCATTTTTTTTTAGCCTTCCGCTTAAATGCACTGCGTTTGGTGCAAAATGCCTACTACATATTTTGAATTTTTGTAATTCTGAATCAGATTCCTCTATTAAATCATCGCAGCCGCTATTTACTAACCACGTTATTAGTCGATCTTTATCTTTGACAGGTAGACCATGAAATCGGACATTGAATGTATTGTCTCTACTTCTAATACCACATTTTTTATAAATGCAAACACTGCTATGAGTGTATCCTTTCTTTTTTTCATTTGACATTGTTTTTCAATTACGTATATAATATACAATATTATAAACTTACTCTTATCTTCTTTCTCAGGTTTCTTGCTACAAAGCTTCAATACTTCACAATCGAAAACAATTGTATAGAATCGATTCAATAATTGTATAGAATGACACTTTACACAATATATATATAGAACGGCACTCTACACAATTTTCACGTATTACTTGATGTATCACTTGTCACGTATCACGTATTACTGCCGAAACAAATCGTAAACTGATGTCTCGCTCACGGAATACGAATGGATACGCTCACAATCAGATATACACGTAACTACTGTAACGTCCCGTCTAACTAAAAGTCCACGCGTACTGCTTTTCTTTTGTCTCTTTCGTCTTGTTGGCGCACGATATATGTATACATTATAAGTATACGGTTGTACTGAAATGTATCCATGTCTTCAAAATAAAAAATTTTAATATAGATATTTTTAATATACGTATTTTATTGTGCAAATAATTGTGATTCTAATTATTGTAATTCTCTATTATATAATATATACAGGGTGACCCATTTTAACTTAGGCAGCCAAATAACTCGAAAAATAAGCACACTACGAAAAAATGTTTAGAATCAAAATTTCGTCATTTCGAGGGGGACGTACAATGACGTTAAAATGAGCCCCCCCACCCCTCCCCCTGGGCGGTGAGGGGGGGCAAGTTTGAAATCTTAAATAGGAACCCCTATTTTTCATTACATATTCTTGCAGCTTATCTCGAGAGCTTTCCAAAACACTATAATTAAGTTATTTTTCATTGAGTACTTTTCGAGTTATAAGGCTTGAAATTTACAGTATTTTGACATAAAATACAAAATATCGTGTAAATCATTCAGTTTTCGGTAACCTTACCTTAATACTTTTATGCATAAAATAATAAGACCAATCTATTGGTGTAAAGAAAACACATAATTGCTTTCAAAAAAAGTATGCAGTTGCATGTTGCAAATTACATACTTTTTCTTAATAGCAACTATGTGTTTTTTTTACACCAATTGATTGGTCTTATTATTTTATGCATAAAAGTATTAAGGTAAGGTTACCGAAAACTGAATGATTTACACGATATTTTGTATTTTATGTCAAAATACTGTAAATTTCAAGCCTTATAACTCGAAAAGTACTCAATGAAAAATAACTTAATTATAGTGTTTTGGAAAGCTCTCGAGATAAGCTGCAAGAATATGTAATGAAAAATAGGGGTTCCTATTTAAGATTTCAAACTTGCCCCCCCTCACCGCCCAGGGGGAGGGGTGGGGGGGGCTCATTTTAACGTCATTGTACGTCCCCCTCGAAATGACGAAATTTTGATTCTAAACATTTTTTCGTAGTGTGCTTATTTTTCGAGTTATTTGGCTGCCTAAGTTAAAATGGGTCACCCTGTATATATAACTGTACTAACTGAAAAAATCTATCAAGGGAACTTCACGACATTCAGGACACCGATTTAACTGAAATTTTGTGAGTGGTACTATATAAGTAATTTGTGCAAAGCAGTAAGACGTACTCAATCGTTCTAGAGAAAAGATCATTGAAAGTTCTGCGAGCACCATATAAGGCTATGAAATGTAATTTTGTGTATTGTAATTTCATTTTATATAATCACGTTAAAACATGTTTTAATTTTGAAAATGCTAAACATTTTTAAATCTGATTTGATGTGTCTCGTTATATGTAAGTTTTACTTATTCCTATTCATTTTCAAGTATTTGTAGTAATAAGTAAAAAAAGAAAAAAAAGGACATACATTCTGGTAATGGAACCAGAATTACAACGTTCTGAACTCTAGCGCTTTATTCACCTAGCTGCGCTTGACTTGCAATTTTAATATTGTTCTACAGCCTTATATGGTGCTTCCGAAACTTTAAATGCTTTTCTTAAGAACGAATAAGTACGTCTTACTGCTTTGAATAAATTAATTACATAGTATCACACTCACAAAAATTCATTTAAATCGGTGTCTTCAACGTTGTAAAGTTTGTACATATAGAATAATTTATTATAATTAATAAAATTTGATATGAGTATGTTCAAAAATAATTGTAATAAATACTATTAATATGTTGAAATTTATTAATTATATTAATTAAAATTTTTAAAATAAATCTAAAAATTTTAACTTAAGCTAATTATTTTTATTTTGATTTAAATTATTTTGAAAATGATTAACTATCTAAATCAATGTGCTTATATATACATATATCATGTATTCTCTATTAATGTATACTTATACAGGGTGTCCGGAGTCAACCGCATCACCCGTCATGTGCAGGTAGAGGCAGTTAAACTGAGTAGGAAAGTCCTGTACCGTTTTGCGATTTTCGCAATAATTAATAAGAAATTAAATAAAAAAGAGCGGCCAATCCGTGCGAGTAAAAGCGCGCGGCGAGAAGAGACCACCTACTGTTTACGTGATTCTTGTCGCGCAGAGAAAATAAAAGCCTAATGTTTACGCGGTTGCTACGCACGCGACAAAGCGGGGAGGAGCACTCTACAAAGGACAATGGATAAATACGAGCAATCCATAACGCTGGACCCCCGCGTGGGCTGTCTCTTCTCGCCGCGCGCTTGAACTCGCGCGTATTGGCCGATCTTGTTTAATTTATTTCTCATTAATTATTACGAAGATCGCAAAACGGTAGAGGACTTTCTTACTCGGTTTAACCTGCTCTATCAGCACACGACGGGTGATGCGATTGACTCCGGACACCCTGTATATATGTACTTATACAGGGTGTCCGGTAATTGACGGATCACCCGTCGTGTGCAGGTAGAGCGAGTTAAACCGAGTAGAAAAGTCCTGTACCGTTTTGCAATATTTGCAATAATTAATGAGAAATTGAAGCCGGAGGCTTCGGCTAACCCGTCGAACAATGTTCCCAGCATGGACGACATCCAGGCGTCCCAGTCAACCGAACCGATCGCCGGGGAGACGACAACTGGACCTGAACCAGTGGCCGACGAGCCAATGCCGGAGGCAGCGGAGGAGAGCCCGGAGATGGACCAGCCAGCCGCCGAGCAGGAGGTTGAAGGGGCGAAGCAGGAGGGCGCACCAGTGCACCCGAAGGAGGCTCAGGACTGAGGCTGAGCTCTATTATTATTATTTTAGATATACATTTATTTTGCGTGTTTTCTTTTCTTTGTTTGTAAACGAATTAATTTATTTTCTTAAGATGACACGCGACACGCCGAGTAGATTTATCGATCGGGCGTGTTTTCTTTGTTAGACGCATTTAGAGTTATTTTATTTGTGACACGCAACGCGTCAAGTATAATTTAGTTGCGTGGCCCTTTGTTAAGACGCTTATTCTTTTGTCCGTGACACGCGACGCGTCAACTCTTTATTTCGAAGCGTGTTTCTTTGTTATAGTTATACGATTCTTTTGTTTGCGGCACTGCGTGTGCAATATTATAGTTATAAGGCGCGTATTTATTAATTAATTATTTTTCTTTGTTCGAGGCACTACGAGTGCACTATTAGAGTTATTAGGCGCTTATTTATCAATTAATCATTTGCCTTTGTTCGAGGCACTGCGAGTACAAAGATGCCTTTGTCAGTACGGATAATACAGCGTACGATTGCGCGAGTCGCGAATATCCCATTGTTCGGAAGATTTAGTAAGTTTAATTTATTTTATGCATTGTGTAAACGCGTTGATAGCGTTAAGATTGTTTCTTTTGTTTTATATTATGTATCAGTTCCTAAGTATGTGACAAAGGAAATCCGTTTTCCTTCTCTCTCTCTTGTGTAAGCGTAACAATGAAACGCAGACGCGCATGTGCGAGCGTCGAGCCGCCGAACGGCGAAACCAGAGTGGGGGGAGAGCCTATAAGAGAGAGATACGAGGGGACTCGAGGCTTCTTCGTTTCCGGATATTCGTCCCGTGAGCAAGCTAGTCCGCGTGCGTCGCGAATATAGATATATATATATATATACTATAGTAACTGCGTAATACGAAAGTATCGCGTAATATAAGTACCTGCGTGTCTAGTCGCACTTAGCGTATCAATTAAGCGCTGTGATAAGAGTGTATAAGACTGTAATACGCGTAGATATCGCGATAACACGACGCGAGTGTTGTGCTAACGGAAAAATATATATTTATAGATATATATATATTTATGTTAAAATATATTTTTATTAAAATATATTTATATTTTAATAAAAATATATCCGGCGGAAATAGCATCCCGGTGAAATTAATCAAGGCGATAATTAGCAGGGAGAATCGCGGGGAACGCGAAAATCGCGAAAAAGTAAGAAAAACCACGAGTGGCGGTTATTGCGTCATACGACACGTCCGAACAGGTTTAGGAACAAAGGCCAGTGGGCGGAGCTTAAAAAACCGTTGGTGGCCATATTGTGGCGTGATCTTAAAACAAAGGAAGGAGGCGTGGCCACAGCGAGACAAGGAAGCTGTGTCAAACAAGGGGACAAGGAGGCGAAGCAAGACAAAGCCAGGCGTATGAGCAGCTTGAAACAAAGGAAAGAAGCGGGCGGAAGGAGTTGGAAGCTCAACCGAAGACCACCTTATTCGTTGGAGGTTAAACGAATTGGCGACCGTTGTGAAAGGTAGGAGAACCTTATAGTTTTACCTAGACCCGCGAACTCTCGTCCGGTCACAGTATATTTGTGTTAATTCCCGTGGAAAAGATACCCTTAGTCCAAAGGACTTGCGAGTAGGATTTCGATCGGTCTGATTGCTGTAACGCGGTAATTTAAATTAAAAACCAACTTATAAGATTGGATAATATAGATAACAAATAAGATTGGCGACCGTGACAGGACGTCGTAACAAAAAAGGATTGTCGCGAGTAGATCTAGGCGAGATTACGAGCGTAGAATAAGTTCGTGTAAAATAATTTCGTACGATTTGCGTAACGACACAGCGAGTAAGAGGTAGTGCCGTAGTATAAAAGTACAGCGGGTAGAACAAAGAGATTTTAGTTCGTTGATATAAGAAAGAGTAAAATAGACGATAGATAGGAAAAATGTCGGACGACGAGAATAATGCGGTGAATTACGAAGAGTTAGAGGGATTCAAATCCTGTTCGAAGATAGATAGATCTCCGATAAGGGGAGAGAGAAAGATGAATACGCGTGCGAAGAAAACAATGAGCGCGGAAGAGTTCGGAAAAATCTCTGCGGAGAATGAAATTCTACGTGCCGAAAATGACGAGTTATTGCAGCGTGTTGAGAGTTTAGAACGTTTGAGACCTGATTATCGAGAATCGAGTAGAGACGAGGACAATGAATTGACAAAGGTTTTGGGCGAATTGAGTCGTCGGATAAAGGCGATGGAAACGCGTAACAAAGGAATCGATAGGGAAGAACGACGCGACGAGTGTAGGAGTGCTCGCGAAAAAACGTCGAAGGTAACGGAAGATTCCGCGGAACAAATCGTCAGAGTAGGCGACAACGTGATGTTGAACGCGAAACTACCGCGTGGAGGTTGGTTGAAGAGTCCTTTCGAGGAACTGACGTACAAAGGACGTACGGATACGCAGAATCCGATGAAGTTTATGAAACGTTTCGAGAAGATAGCGAACTACGAGAGAGTAGGCGCGAACGAGCAATTATATTATTTCGGAAGGTGCTTGAGGGGCACGGCGTCGAATTGGTTCGATGTCAGGAATCCGGATAGTATAGACGAGGCGAAAGAATCGTTTATCGATTACTTTTGGGGCGAGGAGCAACAGGCTCGATTTAGAGAGGAGATTTATACGGGTCGTTACAAGACCGAATCGAACAGTACGATGGCGGAATACGCGTTGAATGTATCGAAGCAAGCGAAGTACTTAGTACCACCGATGTCCGAACACGAGATTATTCGTTGCGTGAAAAGACACTTTGGGATGCATATCGCGCGGGAGATAAGACCATCGACGGTGAAGACAATAGAGGAATTTGTTACCCTATTGGATGAGTTAGAGTACGAGCAGAAGAAGATGCAGCGTGTAAATTATCGGGCGCAAAACACGACGGAAAGAAACGTCGGCGCGAGGAAAGGTAATGCGCAAGCAGAGCAGTCGGCGAGAGGAACGAGCGCGCGAGGACAAAGCGAGTCGAGCGCGAATAAGACGGCCAAGCCGTATACGAGATACGGTAATTACAACAATAGTAATCGTGAAAACGCGAACGCGTATGTAGCGAATAAACCGTATGTAAGAGGCGCGGAAGCGAACTACGAAAAACGCGAAAGCGCGAGGAGCGTTCCGAGTACGGTGAAAATCGAAGAATTGCCGCGAGAGGACAAAGAGACAGCGAATAAAGAGATCGTACCATACAACAAAGACGTGTCGCGGAGAGCGAATAAAAACGCGTCGGGGAAGCACGATCTAGCGTCTCAGAGGAGAAATGTGGCGTCGATAGAAGCGGAGATAGTGGAATCGGATAAATCCGAGGACGAGGTGAATACGAAGAAGATTGCGATCATGAGGACGCAAGAATTGATACGCGATGTCGATGAGGTTACTCAAGAGGACCAGAACAAAGCGTTGGCGAGAACAATGCCGTTTATCACGGTGATGGTAGGAAGATTGCCCGTTAAAACTCTAGTAGATACGGGAGCGCAGATTTCAGCGATAACAAAGGCGTTATACGATAGAATGACGAACGAGGGAGTGGAGATGAGAATAATTCCGATAAAAAAATTCTCACTTACGGGAGCGTTTTCCGACCGTGGTCAACCGATCGCGCACAGGATTCAAATCAATTTCCGAATCGGTGAGGAGGAATTTACACACGAACTCTACGTAGTCAGGAATCTAGCTTACGAGATGATACTCGGTATAGATTTTCTATCCGAGAGAAAGGCGATACTGCAATGCGGAAAAGAATTTACCGTTGAATTCTTAGAGAAGAACGATTTAGGAGCGGGATTGAACGCGATAGCGATAGAAGATGCGGATGAAATTCTAAGAAAAATTCTGAACGATCATTCGGAATTGTTTAACGATGAGATCGGATGCGTGGAGCATTACGAACACGAGATTGTGATGAACAACGAGAAACCGTTTAAGGGAAAGACATATCCAGTACCGGAGGTACACCGAACAAAGGTGAAGGATCATCTGTTGGAGTTAGAACGAGACGGAATAATAGAGAGAGCGCAAACACAGTTTGTGAATCCATTGGTTGTAGTGATTAAGAAAACGGGAGAGATACGATTATGCTTAGATGCACGAGAGGTGAACAAACGAATGGCGAACGACCATGATCAACCACCAACAATCGACGAAGTATTCCGTAGAATTGGAGACAAGAAATACTTTACGACGTTGGACGTGGCCAAAGCATTCTGGCAGATACCATTGAAGGAAGAGAGCAAGAAATACACGGGGTTCAAATTCGATAATCAAACCTACGTGTTTAAGAGATTACCGTTTGGATTGAAGACGGCGGGCGCGTCGTTTACACGCGCGATGCAACGTGCGATGGGCGACGAATGCGACCCGTTCACGATAATATACTTGGACGATATATTAATCGCATCGAGTAGCTTAGAGGAGCACGTGTTTCACGTGAATTATATATTAGAACGACTGAAGAGAGTAGGTTTTAGATTAAATCGCGATAAATGCGAGTTCGTAAAAACAGAAATACGTTTTCTGGGACACACATTTAATCAGATAAAAGCGGAGATGAACGAAGATACGAAGATGGCGATTCAGAACTTCGAAAGACCGAGGAACAAAAAAGCGATACAAGCTTTTCTTGGCTTAGTGAATTGGGATCGGAGGTTCGTGAAGAACTTGGCGAGGATGACAAAACCGTTGGAGAGATTGCTGAAGAAGACGGAAAAATTCGAATGGACCGAGGAGACGCAGAAAGCATTCGCGGATATTAAGCGAGAATTTCAAGATGCGCCGTGTTTGTTCGTAATTAGACCGGGATTAAAATTTGGTATTTACGTAGACGCGTCTAAATATGGTTTAGGGGCGAGATTATATCAATATAGAAAGGATAAACCGGAGGAAAAGTTCACAGTGGCTTACGCGAGTCGTAGCTTGAAAGGAGCCGAACTGAATTATACGGTGACAGAGATAGAGTGCTTAGCATTAGTGTGGGCGTTGAGGAAGTGGCACGCAACGTTGCTCGGACGTCATATAAAAGTTCATTCGGATCACAGGGCGCTCAAGTTTTTGACAGCTTGTGCGGACGATAGCGCCAGAATAGCGAGATGGACGGCGTTCTTGCACGAATTTGATTTGGAGATATGCCACGTGCCGGGAAAGGAGAACGTTATCGCGGACACTTTGTCGCGTAACAACGTGAAGAATGGATACGTGAAGAAAGAAGGAAACACAAAGAGAATAGCGGCGATAATACCGATCGTCAACGACGAAGATGAAACGAGACAATGGATCGAAATGATAGCGAACGCACAGCGTGAAGACGAGCGATTACAAAGGGAGATCGCGGAAGAACCGGATACATTGCCGATTAGAGAGGATTTAGTACGCGTAACCTTAACGAGGGGAGAGAGAATAGTGGTACCAGAAGCGATTAAATGGCAGTTGGTAGATAGAATTCATAGATATCTATTACATTTCGGTACCGATAAAGTATGCGATTTTGTTGAACGATATTTTTCGATTCACAATTTAGAACGCGTAGTCAGGGATGTAGTAGCGTCGTGCGAGATTTGTCAATCGACGAAGTATTACACGAGACCGAGCAGAGGTATGGAGTATTACGATTTACCGTGTAGACCGGGAGAGACGGTATCGATCGATTTATTCGGACCGTTACCGCAAACACCGAGGGGAAATAAATATGTTCTAGTTACGATGGACCAATTTTCAAAATTGACTAATTTATTCCCGATAAAGAATCAGAAATTAGAGACCATAATGGATACATTACAATTAGAATACTTTAGCAGAATAGGAATACCGAGCGAAATACTGACCGATAACGGGGGGCAGTTCATAACGAATCGATGGCGAGAGTTCGCGGCGGAAATAGGGTTCTCCGTGCGCAAAACTTCGCCGTACAATCCACAAAGCAATCCAGTGGAGAGAGTCATGAGAGAAATAGGACGTATTATAAGAGTGTACGCACACGATCGCCAGACACAATGGGATCGAATAATAGATAGAACGGAGAGGACGATCAACGCAACAGCGCACAGAAGTACGGGATTCATGCCTGTAGAATTACACACAGGTATCGAGGAACCATTCAAGATCGATCCGAGGCTAAAACCGATTAAAGAGGACGATGAAGATCCAGAGGACGAGGAGGAGATCGTCGAGCGAAGAATCGAGGTGGCCCGACAGACTTTAACAGCGAGGGCGCAACAACGGAAGAGACAAACAGACAAACATGGAGAGGCGGAAATTTACGAGGAAGGTACAAAAGTGTGGATAAAACTCCATCGTCGTAGCGATGCTAATCGCAGATTGACGAGAAAAATACATCAAGTGTACGATGGACCATACAAAATACGCCGAGAAGTAAGAAGAAACGCATATCTGATAGAAGACGAGGAAGGTAATACACTTGGAACTTTTAATTCCAGACAGATTAAACCACATCGAGAGGCGAAATTAAAGCCTGCGATGGAGATTAATATGATGAAAGTGCGAGGAGAAATCAAGAAAATATCGCGAGGAGAGATCAAAAAATTCGCGGAAAACTTTCAGCGAGAGAAGAAAGGAGACAAAGAGGGAGATAGTGAAAGAATAATTACCGTGGAGGACGAGGAAGTTGAGACGTCAGAACGAGATCCAGAGTCGAGTGACGAAGGACCAGTTCGAAGCGGATACCTGAAAAAGAAAAATAAATCACTCATCAGTGAGAAAGGTATGAGACACGTTTCTAGGCTGATTAAACTAATTTCGGGGAAACAACCGTTACAGAGTATTTTCGGATCAGTAGAGGGAAAGGAGATAAAGATTCTTCTAGATTTTCGAGGAAAGTTTAACGTAATAACGGAAACGGCGATAAAGTCAATTGAAGCTGATCGACAAAAGCTCAAAAGGATAAAGGATTCCGAAAGTATACCGGAATATCTGAAAAGAGAAAAGAAGGTGAGAATAAAGGCGGTGAAATTAGAAATCATCGTGAGACAGAAGAAGATAATAATAGAGGCGATGATTCTGAACAATGACGTAAGTTGTGCGTTATTGGGAAGAGAAGCATGCCGAGAATTAGGAGGAAAATTACGGGAAAAACCACAGGAGATTTCCGAATTGAAGAGGTGGAGCGAACACCTAACAGAAGCAACCAGGAAAAAACTACTGATGGAGGAGGAACGGGAGAAAGAAAAATCACCGAGGAAAAGAAAAGGTACGATAACATACGCAAAAGACATTAAACGTACTAAAATTTCAGACGAAAAATTTATTTCTGACGAAATGAGAAAAAATACCAAGGAGAAATATACCAAGGACCATGGATACCAGTTTGAGAGGAGAAAGGATGCAGCGGCGACAAAGGAGCCAGACATCGTGACGATAGAGGATCCCGAGGATGATGGAGAATCCAGGGCAGCCCAGAGTCGAGAAAGTGCGGTGAAAGTGCGCGATTCTAAGGGCAATTTATCGAAAAAGTGTAGTGAAAGTGCGAAAAGCGAACGACAAAAAATGTCGATTGAACAATTAGAAAGAACTAATAACGTAAAAACTTTAAGATCGAATAGTAATAAGATAGATATAAGTTGCGTAAAGACTATAGAAAATAAGAGCGATAAAATAGTCATAAGAAACATAGAATCTGATAAGAATAACAGTAAGGAGAGAGAAAAGAAAGCTTTATGCAATAGCGATAAAAAAGAAGGAAAGAGATTAAAGATATCAAAGCTAAACGAGATAGATGAAAAATTAGAACATTTAGAATCGTTAGTAAAATCATTTAAAAAGAATAAACTCAAAGAGAATAGAGAAAAAATTGAAACAATGATCAAAGAAATAAAAAATGATATAAATCAGAAACATAATGAAAGTAGTTTATCATCATTAGAAATAAATGACAATAGTATACATAAAACTGAGAGTATAGATAGTCAAAGTTCAGTAGAAATTTCAATATCAGAAATGAATGAAATAGCAGTAACGAGTACACCAAAGAGAGATAGAGAGAAGAAATGTATACGAGATACGGAAAATAATTCTAATAAATACAATAATAGAGAAAATTTGCTAAATTTATCAATAAATGAAATAGAAGATGTAGTCGTAACGAGCACATCAAAGGATAATAAAATTAGTCCAAGCATAGTAACGAAGAAAGATATCAATAAAGTTAAATTTAGAAATAAAATAAATTTAAGTGAAAATAGTTTTAAGTTAGACAATAAGTCGAACAAAGAAGTAGAAGATAAAATTAGAATTCGGAATATTAATGAATTGATAATTGGAATAAACAATGATAAAACTAATGAGAAAACTAGTAATCAGTTTGAGAAACAAAATAGTTCAGATTCATTGGAAAGTAAAATTGTAGAAACAAATAATTTTGTATTAAGTCAAGATAGTCTGATGGGAAAATTAGAATTGATTAGAAATAGCAATTCAAGTCTGGTGATAGATAATTCAAACGATACGATAATAATAACTAATTGTAACGAGAATGTAATAAAAAATGATTTAGATGAAATAGAAAAATTAAAGAAAATGCGAAAAGAAGCATTGGACCGAATTCTAAGTTTAAATAATCAAACGATAGAATTAAAAGATAAGGAAAATATCGACACGTATTCGTCGACGATTAAAAATATCCTAAGTAGTATTTACGAGAAAGAAATCAAAGCGAAAAATAACGATAAGATTTCTGATACCGAGAAAGTAAACGAAAAACATAAAATAATAGTGAACAATGAATTAAGCGAGCGTAGATTTAAGCAAGCGAGCGACGATATAATTATAATAAGCGAAAAAACATGCGAGAAACGTGAAGGAGAAAACAAAGCATCAAAGACAGTCGAGGAGACAACGGTGCGGACAGTTTACGAACACACCGAGAGTAGATGGCGCGCGAGTAACGCGGAGAGCGGCCCTACGGACCGAAACCAATATGGCGACTTACCTGTCACGAGAGACACATCGCGTAGTGACGTCGGTGATAGTGATAGCCCATTAACAGCAAAGATGGACTTAAAAAGTGAACTCGAGAGGATGCGCAAGGAGGAGGAGACCCTTCTGGAAAGGATCAAACGGAAAATAGAGTTGCAGGCCATTCTAAAAAGGCAGAGAGAGAGGCTGTATATGTTACGCAGCTTAGCAGGGGAAGGGGAACACGAGACGGCCCCGACGACGAAAGAAGTCGAAGAATTGTCGAAAATTGAGCGACGAAATGAGGAGAAAGCATCGAAGACGTTATTCCTGTCGCTACAAGCGAGTAACATCGAACGCACGTTCTGTCAAGAAGCAAAATTGGTGGACAAAGACGGAAATACCGAGTGCGACGTAAAGGTTATCGTGGCAGTGAAAAACGTAATAAAAAACAACAAGGGCGCGATAAAGCCGATTGATATAAACTTTTCACTAGACAAAAACGCGATGGAAGGAGAAGTTAAATTTAGTGATCGCGAACAAAGCGAGATACCAAAGACAATAGACAAAGTGATAGAGTGCTTCGTGCCGAAAGCGACATCAACAGTAAACAAAGACAGTAAAGACATTAAAAAGAGAAGTGCGAAACCGCGAGTGACGAGCGACGTTAAAATCTGTCTACCGCGGATAAAGATAGACGATTGTCGAAAAAATCGCAAACAACAAAGCGAGACGACGAAACAAAAGCAACAACCAAAATCGTACAAAGGCTCGAAGAAAACAGAGTCTGACACGACAAAGGAGGACGAAGAAATCGAGAGGCTCAAGGAATTATTAACCAGAGCACAAAGAAAGAGGAACGTCGCGAATTACCATATAAGCAGCGACGAAGACGACATCAGCGACCACGACGGGCTTGACTGTAAGGAGCTCCCACGGTCCAAGAAGTCCCGTCGTAGCTCCTTAGCGGGGGCAATGAAGCCGGAGGCTTTGGCTAACCCGTCGAACAATGTTCCCAGCATGGACGACATCCAGGCGTCCCAGTCAACCGAACCGATCGCCGGGGAGACGACAACTGGACCTGAACCAGTGGCCGACGAGCCAATGCCGGAGGCAGCGGAGGAGAGCCCGGAGATGGACCAGCCAGCCGCCGAGCAGGAGGTTGAAGGGGCGAAGCAGGAGGGCGCACCAGTGCACCCGAAGGAGGCTCAGGACTGAGGCTGAGCTCTATTATTATTATTTTAGATATATATTTATTTTGCGTGTTTTCTTTTCTTTGTTTGTAAACGAATTAATTTATTTTCTTAAGATGACACGCGACACGCCGAGTAGATTTATCGATCGGGCGTGTTTTCTTTGTTAGACGCATTTAGAGTTATTTTATTTGTGACACGCAACGCGTCAAGTATAATTTAGTTGCGTGGCCCTTTGTTAAGACGCTTATTCTTTTGTCCGTGACACGCGACGCGTCAACTCTTTATTTCGAAGCGTGTTTCTTTGTTATAGTTATACGATTCTTTTGTTTGCGGCACTGCGTGTGCAATATTATAGTTATAAGGCGCGTATTTATTAATTAATTATTTTTCTTTGTTCGAGGCACTACGAGTGCACTATTAGAGTTATTAGGCGCTTATTTATCAATTAATCATTTGCCTTTGTTCGAGGCACTGCGAGTACAAAGATGCCTTTGTCAATACGGATAATACAGCGTACGATTGCGCGAGTCGCGAATATCCCATTGTTCGGAAGATTTAGTAAGTTTAATTTATTTTATGCATTGTGTAAACGCGTTGATAGCGTTAAGATTGTTTCTTTTGTTTTATATTATGTATCAGTTCCTAAGTATGTGACAAAGGAAATCCGTTTTCCTTCTCTCTCTTGTGTAAGCGTAACAATGAAACGCAGACGCGCATGTGCGAGCGTCGAGCCGCCGAACGGCGAAACCAGAGTGGGGGGAGAGCCTATAAGAGAGAGATACGAGGGGACTCGAGGCTTCTTCGTTTCCGGATATTCGTCCCGTGAGCAAGCTAGTCCGCGTGCGTCGCGAATATAGAAATATATATATATATATATATACCATAGTAACTGCGTAATACGAAAGTATCGCGTAATATAAGTACCTGCGTGTCTAGTCGCACTTAGCGTATCAATTAAGCGCTGTGATAAGAGTGTATAAGACTGTAATACGCGTAGATATCGCGATAACACGACGCGAGTGTTGTGCTAACGGAAAAATATATATTTATAGATATATATATATTTATGTTAAAATATATTTTTATTAAAATATATTTATATTTAAGTAAAATCTGTGTGGTGAGTGCTAAACCCTCTGTGATTCCGAAAATTCCCTCTCCACGTCGTCATCAAGGGTGCTGTCCGGGAATTCCTGATGGTTCTGGGCGACGATCCGGCGGAAATAGCATCCCGGTGAAATTAATCAAGGCGATAATTAGCAGGGAGAATCGCGGGGAACGCGAAAATCGCGAAAAAGTAAGAAAAACACGAGTGGCGGTTATTGCGTCATACGACACGTCCGAACAGGTTTAGGAACAAAGGCCAGTGGGCGGAGCTTAAAAAACCGTTGGTGGCCATATTGTGGCGTGATCTTAAAACAAAGGAAGGAGGCGTGGCCACAGCGAGACAAGGAAGCTGTGTCAAACAAGGGGACAAGGAGGCGAAGCAAGACAAAGCCAGGCGTATGAGCAGCTTGAAACAAAGGAAAGAAGCGGGCGGAAGGAGTTGGAAGCTCAACCGAAGACCACCTTATTCGTTGGAGGTTAAACGAATTGGCGACCGTTGTGAAAGGTAGGAGAACCTTATAGTTTTACCTAGACCCGCGAACTCTCGTCCGGTCACAAAATGAATTAAACAAGATCGGTCAATCCGTGCGAGTTCAAGCGCGCGGCGAGAAGAGACAGCCCACGCGGGGGTCCAGCGTTTTGCATCGCTCGTACATAGGCATTGTCCTTTGTAAAGTGCTCCTCCCCGCTTTGTCGTGCGCCGAGTAACCGCGTAAACATTAGGCTTTTATTTTCGCCGCGCGACAAGAATCACGTAAAGAGTAGGAGGTTTCTTCTCGCCGCGCGCTTGAACTCGCGCGGATTGGCCGATCTTGTTTAATTCATTTCTCATTAATTATTGCAAAGATTGCAAAATGGTACAGGACTTTTCTACTCGGTTTAACTCGCTCTACCTGCACACGACGGGTGATCCGTCAATTACCGGACACCCTGTATATACTTATTATATATTTTATTATACATATTATGGAAAAATGAAGGAAATTGGGCTAATTGAGAGTCGGGCGCGGTAATAATTAAACCAATGTATTTGAAAAATTTATATTTAAAAAGAATAAATTTAAAATAAAATAATTAAAAATAATGCATAAAAAATAATAAAAATAAATTTAAAAATAGAAAAAAAAGGTTTTTCCACCACGACCACGGCCTCTGCCTCTTTCTTCTGCTCTTCCTCTTATTCCTCTTCCCCTTATTCCTTGTCCTCCTTTTGCTCTTCTTCCCCTCATTCCTTGTTCGCCACTTCTTCCCATTTCTCTTTGTACTTTTGTTCTCATTTCTTCTTCTATTCTTCCCATTTCTTCTTCTCCTCTTTCTCTGTTCCTTTTTTCTCCTCTTCCTCTATGGTTATGGCGTCGCATCGACCATCTATATCTATAAAACATAGCAAATAAATAAATAAAATAAGTTTATAAATATGTTTAATTAAAATCACAGATTGCAATTTTTATGATCAACAGTATTGTATATATATATATATATATATATATATATATATATATATATATATATATATATATATATACGCAGATCGGTTACTTTGGGGACCTATTTTTTTAAATTAAAATAACACTTGTAAATAATGTGTATAATCGTGTATTTCTAATGTATACAACGTATAAAACCTAATAATGAATATACGTACAGATAAGTATAAAGTGATTACTTCGAGGACACTTTAGAAGTATATCGATTACTTTGAGGACTTTAGTCCCCAAAGTAATCAATATACATATATAAGTCCTCAAAGTAATCCATATACATCTAAAGTCTCCAAAGTAATCACTATATACTTACCTGTATGTATATCCATTATTAAGTCTTACACATTGAATATATTTAAAATGCACGAATCAATAATTAATTTTACACGTTATATTGATTACTTTGGGGTATTTTATATGATTGTATACTGACTTTAAATTTGATTTAAAAAAGGGCAGAACATATATATTTTTACGATAGAATTTTACAATACAATACAATTGCAATATAAAGTGATTATATGAATAAAAATGAAATTACATTTAAAACAGATTAACATATATCTAGATTTACGTATAGAAAAAGTCGAGTTACAACATATTTCAACATTATTGCTTTTATCAAACAATTTAATTTGTTAACACTAAGAATTTAAAGGCTTTCTATCTAATATATTAAATATACATATATTAAAAATAAATACATTGGTTCTACCGTACGTGGATATTAAAAGCGTTATAGTAAAAATTAATTCCAGATTTAGCGACTTCAGCTCGATGTTTTTTTCGCATGTATCTCTTTAGAGGGGTCAGATAAGAATGTAAGAATTAGAAATTCTTACATTCTTATCTGACCCCTCGAATTGAGAATTAATTCCAACTATATAATAATAAGTCTTGGCAATGTACCAAGCAAAATTTTTATCCCGTGCACATTATCAAAATTCTAGTGAAAAATTAATTTTCGCTATAACGAGCCTAACATCCGCGTACGGTAATAGCCAATGTATTTGTTTCTTAATGTACACTTAATTTGTTAAACTTTATTTTAAAGGGATTCAAAGATTGAATTTTTTTCACAAAATAAGAAATAAAAGACATCCTGTATACATATATGCCTATATAAAAATGAAATTAATTAAAAATAAATATATTGTAAAAAGAATATCTATGTTTTATGTATATATACATTATCTCCAATATATTTCTTCCATATATTTAATATTATATAATATTATTCATAAATGTAAATATTATATATATTTAGTCCTCAAAATAATCATTGCGTTTATACATTGTCCTCAAAGTAATCGATACTTATAAACAATATCCTCAAAGTAATCGTTACATATATATATATATACGCAGATTGATTATTTTGGGGACCGTTTTTTTTCAATCAAAATAACAGTAGTATTTAATGTGTATAATCGTGTATTTCTAATGTATACAATGTATAAGACCTAATAATGAATAGATTAGATGCCTAAAGTGCTCGAAGTAATCAATATACATCTAAAGTCCCAAAAGTAATTACTATATACATATCGTCACGTATATCCATTATTAAGTCTTAGACATTGAATATATTTAAAATACACGAATTAATAACTAATTACACATTATATTGATTACTTGAGGTATTTTATATTGTGATTGTAAACTTATTTTAAATTTAATTTAAAAAAGGACATATATATTTTTTACAATACAATTACTATCAAAGGTGATTATATAAATGAAAATAAAATTACATTTTGTATATAAAAAAGTCCAGTTACAACATATTTCAACATTATTACTTTTATCGAGCAATTTGTTAACACTAAGAATTTGAAGACTATATATTAAACATATATTAAGAAATAAATACATTGGCTATGAGAGCTGTACGCGGATGTTAGGCGCGTTATAGAGAAAATTAATTCCCGATTTAGCGACTTCAATCCAATATTTTGCTCGCCTATATCTCTTTAGAGGAGCCATTGGAGATTGTAGGAATTAGAAATTCTCGAATTGAGAATTAATTCCAAATATAAATTTTGGCAATGTACTAACAATAAGTAAAATTTAAGTGCCTCGTGCACATTATCATATTTCTAGTGAAAAATTATTTTTCATTATATGCGCCTAACATCCGCATACGGCTCTCATAGCCAATGTATTTATATTTCTTAATATATATTTAAAACGCAATATCAATATAGTATGATTGGCTATGAGAGCATTAGCGCGGTATATAAGACGCGGTATATGTTTTTTTAAAGAAATTTTATTAAGGTGTTTCAATACATATGAGACGTACGTTTCGGCTCTTTTTTTGAGCCTTCATCAGCGCAATACAAAGTTAAAAAACGTCCAAAATATCATTAAATAAAAATGTATGGATTAAATTCGGTAAATTTAAGAGCCCGCATGTTGAAGTACCGTGAATGTTAAAGTAGTGCTCCACTTCTTGACAAATAACCATAAATTATATTCTATGTGGCTGCATCTGAGGTTGAGGAACGATTATTACCATCGGGTAATTTACAATATTAGGATGCAATGTATAAATAATAAAGATATCTCACAGAAATAAAACTTGGTAGCCATATCAGCATAGCACTATCATTCTTCGAATTAGACTTCGATTCGACCGCAAAACGAGGTAGTAATGTAATGATCTATTATCCCGACAATATCGAATGATCTCGAGATTGGTAAAATACATATGTAAATGTTTAGAGTTAACAAAAAACGGTAGCGAACATACACTAAACATAATAAATATCTAAAAAGGTCGACAATATAAATTACAAAGACGTTAAAAATAAAATAATATGAAAAAACCTGTGTTGACATAAAATGGCAAGTCATATCGCAATATAGTTACTTATGACAATTAGACAGCTATTTCGATATTATTTATTGTTTTATATATTGTTATATATGTATATTTAATTTGTTAAATTTTATTTATTTTACAGAAATCCAAAGATTGCTCTATTTGCCAAATTAAAAATAGGATATCCTCTATATATGTACATATAAAAATGGAATTAATTAAAAATAAATATATAATACTAAAAGAAATATCTATGTTTTATATATATATATATATATATATATATATATATATATTTCTACTATACATATGTATACTTAATATTATATAATATTATTTATAAATTAATATTATACATATTTAGTTGTTCTCGAAGCAATCATTGCGTTTATACATTGTCCTCAAAGTAATCATTGCGTTTATACATTGTCCTTAAAGTAATTGTTACATATAACTCTTGCATAAATATAAGATAATTTATATAAATATATAATATACACAACTACATAAAAAATATTATTTTGTTTGTTAAAACTGCATAATAGAGGTGCTCTTTTTAATTTTAATAATGTTAATATATATTATAAAGAGAAACTTATTAAACATTAAAAAATTATTAAATGTTCTCACATTTCTAGAAGATATTAGCATAAAAGAATCTACTTCATATCGCTCATATTTTGGATGTATAAAACAAAGTCTAAAAATATATAAATCTTTATTGTTCCTCAATTTTCTATGCAAAGCAAGGTTTATCCTACATCCTATGCTTAGTACTTTCGATGCAAAGCAGAGTCTTAAAACTCTCTTTTTATTATTAGTTCTATATAATACTGTATTATATTCTAGTATATTTTAAAGAAAATTAATTTATATCATGCCGATTCTCCTTCGTTTACATATTCATTTTATTGATATAATAAAATTATTATTTTATTACACTTTATACAGGGTGTCTGGAGTCAACCGCATCACCCGTCGTGTGCAGGTAGAGACAGTTAAACTGAGTAGGAAAGTCCTGTACCGTTTTGCGATGTTCGCAATAATTAATAAGAAATTAAATAAAAAAGAGCGGTCAATCCGTGCGAGTAAAAGCGCGCGGCGAGAAGAGACCGCCTACTGTTTACGTGATTCTTGTCGCGCGGCGAAAATAAAAGCCTAATGTTTACGCGGTTGCTACGCACGCGACAAAGCGGGGAGGAGCACTCTACAAAGGACAATGGATAAATACGAGCAATGCATAACGTTGGACCCCCGCGTGGGCTGTCTCTTCTCGCCGCGCGCTTGAACTCGCGCGTATTGGCCGATCTTGTTTAATTTATTTATCATTAATTATTGCAAAGATCGCAAAACGGTAGAGGACTTTCTTACTCGGTTTAACCTGCTCTATCAGCACACGACGGGTGATGCGGTTGACTCCGGACACCCTGTATAAGAATTTAAAAAGTTAGTATATAAATTAATATATATATACACAGATCGATTATTTTTTCCAATTAAAATAACAGTTGTATATAATGTGTAATTAGCTGTATAATGTGTATTTTTAATGTATGCAATGTATAAGACTTAATAATGAATATACGTACAGATAAGTATATAGTGATTACTTTGGGGACTTTAGATGTATATCGATTACTTTGGGGATTTTAGATGTATATCGATTACTTTGGGAACTTTAGATGTATATCGATTACTTTGGGGACTTTAGACATTTAAAAATTTAATTTCCAAGAGTTTAATAAACATACATATATTATGGATGTATGTATATAGGGTGTAACTGAAAAAAACATATATGGAGTACACCATCAGATTATGTGGCATCAATAATTTTCAAGTTATTAATGATTGAAAATAAAAAGCTTCTCACAAACGAAACTTTGTAGAGTTAAAATATTAATAAAACAAAATTTTTTAGTTAATTTCAGGTAGCTTTCAGGTTTACTTTAATAGAATTTTAATTTAAAGCTTAGTTACAAAGATGATAAAAATTGGGAACATGCAAAAAATGAAAACCTCTTTTTACATTTTCGCTGGAGAAAAATTGTTTTCAAATTGACCAGAAAATTTGATGATGTGCCCCGTACATGTTTCTTCAGTTACATCCTTTATATACATATATGTATATACAGGGTGTCCGATAATTAGTGACACAGCCGAAGTGTGAAGGTAGATTGGCTCAATCTGAAAAGAAAAGTCCTGTACCATTTTGCTAAATTCGCAATAGTTATTGCGTTATTAATTAAAATATCTGAGCTAATGAGCGCGTAGAAAGCGGTAGGCCGGAATTAGTAGGCATGTAAGATGACTTATTTGTTTGCATCTCTTAGCAACAAATATCACACGTCGCTCGCCGCTCGCTGCGTGACTCCACCTCTCGCTCAGATGATGCTTTTATTGCTAAGAGACGTAAACAAATAAGCCATCTTACATGCCTACCGATTCCGGCCTACCGCTTCCCACGCGCTCATTAGCTCAGATATTTTAATTAATAACGCAATAACTATTGCGAATTTAGCAAAATGGTACAGGACTTTTCTTTTCAAATTGAGCCAATCTATCTTCACACTTCGGCTGTGTCAATAATTATCGGACACCCTGTATAATCTAATTAAGATTAATTTGAAGGAAATGGGAAATATCAAATTTACACCAATATTATATTAATATAAAATATTGTTATATTTTTATAACATACATACATATGTAGGTATTTTTTATTTAAAACATTACAGTATATTTCTACTTAAATAGATGCTGTTAACATTAAATAAAAAGATTGAACTTTTAAACCGACTAAAATAAAAAAAACAAAAGGGCCTAGGGGAATAAGCATGTAAAAGTTGCCCCCGCACGTATCAAGTCTAGATTGGCACCATAGATTGGTATCTATGTGACTAAAAAATCCTGCAAATATCAATTTTAAAATCGCATTTTTGTAGGAGTTATGGAAGAGGAAAGAAAAATCAAAAAAATGATTTTTCTCGAAAACGGCTTAACCGATTTTGATGAAAAAAATATATGTTATGAACATCAATGAGACTATTTTAAGAAAAAATTAAAAAAAAATTCTGACAAGAAATACGGGTAAAAAATATTTTTGAATTTTTCAAAAATTTTTTCTGAGGTTATGTTTTGGAGATACACCTCCAATTTTTTTTCCAAAAAAAACCTTAAAATGTCTGCTTTAACATATATTTTTTCCAAATTTTTCGTCGAGGTAGCTCATGGCGAAAAATGATGAAAATCATGCATGCGGCGCGGCATCACGCTTTCACAGCACACTCTCGCTCCAGCTGCGTACATCGAATGTACTAGTCTGCTTTTTATGCTGGATTCTTGAATTATTTTACGACAAAATTAGTGAAAATTTAGATTTCATTTTTACTTGTACATTAATTTTATGCGCCTTTCCAAAAAGTTAAGCTTTAGTGAAATTACGATTGCTATGACAATACGTGATACATCAGATGAAATAATAGAAAATCTATTTCGTGAAAAACAGTGAAAAAAAATGTTAACATTCTATGTATATAAAGTATTTAAATAAGGATCGTCTGCAGTTAGCCTATAAAAATAAGTTTCCAGAGTTCACCACGAGGAGGTTGCAGTACGGTTTTGAACTCCTTATCGGGGTGCTTTTTTAGTGTGAGTCCCCTCGCCTCTCACAAAACGGGGTGCTTTTTTAGTGTGAGTCCCCTCGCCTCTCACAAAACGGGGTGCTTTTTTAGTGTGAGTCCCCTCGCCTCTCACAAAACCGGATATTTTTTATGTTGGTCGAGATTATATTTTTAATCTTCTTCACTGTCACTCTGAATTACTGGAATGTAATTGTTTTTCTTGAATACTTCGCTGAGTATTTCCGCTGGTTTGAAAATTTTTGATAAGTACCTAGCATGAGATAAATAATAAACCACTGCAGCAATATGGAAGCAACAACCAATAGTCCGTTTTCCATTGGCACATTCACATGTGTAATGTGTCAAACCAGAAACACCAACGCTGTTAGGCTTATATCTTAAGAAGCATCTATATGCTGTGCGAGAAATATGACGAGATGGTACTTTCAATTTGAGTACATTTGACTGATCTTTAACGTACTCAATTTTTAGCTTACCATCTTTGTCAACCATTTCTGCCAAATATGATACGGCTTGAGCGAGTTGGTATGAACCAGTGATTAAGATTTTTAAATCTCTTTCTGTCATTTCTGGGAAATCTAAAATGTCATCTGATGTAACACTTTTGAAAGGTAGTTTTCGACGAAGCCAACCATTTTCTTCGACCTCAGCGGCAAAGTATTCTGCACATTTTTTTTGACTATGCATTCTCTGTATAATGTCATCAAAAGTGTCTACATCAGAATGAAACCTTTTTCCAAAGGTGTTGTTGAGGAACGACGCGATTCTGAAGTAAGTTCCAATTTTCGGTATCAACTTGTTGTCAATTTTATGATCCAAAAGGCGATATTTTTGTTTAAGCACACCGTGAACAGATTCAACTACCCAGCGAATTTTAGTGACAAAACGTGACTCATTGGACTCTTCCGTGGACAGTTGTTTCCTTTTTCCTTTCAGAGCAGGCATCAAAACTCTGAAATTTTCTTTTCCTAAAATATCTTTTACATCACGGAAACCGCGATCAAGAACAAAAATATCACCTTCTTTTAGGAATTTACGCAAACTATTTGGATCTTCAATGACACTTTTTAAAATCTCCGCATCATTTTGATTTGCAAGGTATGGTCCAAGCATGTCAACAATATAGCCGTCAGTTGTGCACAGAGTGAAAGGTTTACACAGAGGAACTTTCTTCTGCCCAGAGAAAGATTTCCTCTGATATTCATTGTTGGTGCTTTTTTGATGACGAGCGTACGTGCCATCACAAATAATAAAAAAATTGTCATTAACATTGAATAATTTTTTTGCCATTTCAGTTGTATGATTCTGAATAAGATCATCTCTATTGAAAGAATTTATGCCGAAACGAAGTGGCAAAACGTCATTTTCGAAAGATTTTATTATGCTGTTAGAATAATCTGAAACATCATGTTCATTCTTTAATTGTAAGATAGAAGCTATCATTTTATTAGAGTTCCCTGTCCTTAACTTAAATAGGAAGACAACGAGTGCTTGGATCACCAAACGGGATTTACTGTTTCGCAGTGAAATCAACATATCTTTTATGATATTAAGATTTTCCCAATTTAATCCCGTAAAAACTTCTAACTGTTTTTCCGAAATACTATATTCGCCCACCTTGTCTAATAATGACGAATCACATTTTATAGAAAGAGTTTCCATCACTTTGGATAACTCTAACGCTGTGAGATTTGCTGTGTTAGAGTGTACCCTCAAGAGACCAAGATCTTCTTCATAAAATTTATTTTTTATTAAGTGACTTTTACAACACCGATTTCCAGATGGTATGTAGATTTTCTTCTTAATATATGCTGAAATTCGAGCTTCTTCAGGAATCGTAGTCAGATTATTCGACAATAAACAAATACAACAATATTTATGGGTAGCTACAGTTCGCTGGATAGGAATTTCAATACATTCGACCTCAGTAATTGTTTCCTTTGGTCTGAATTGAATTTCGAACGTTGGATCATCGGTGTCGGATTTAGAGGGAGGGTCTCTTTCGGTTTCAGACTCAGCATCTTTTTCGGGATACTTCTTTTTATAAATAGAAAGTCGACATCTTATACATAAAATATCATTAACAACTATTATTCGCTGTAAAGATGAAGAGAAATTATTAGCTTCATTAACATTTTTTACAATTTTCTTTTTACCTTTTACTTTTATCAAAAGTGTGTCGCAACCGGCACACTTCAAGTTTTTCGCTGCCGTCCAAGGCATTCTCAAATAAAAAACAGAAGCGTTAAGAGACAAGCAGTACGAATAATCAAAGGAACAAATGCGATTAATCAACGAAAGAAATGAGTTTCAGTTTTCATGAAAAATCATAAGAGAATGTCAAAATCAAAGTAGTCACGGCAAAGCAGTCACGGCTGAAGTTGGCTTTCAGAATGAAACGCTCGGCTCTCTGTCGTAAACTTTAGAGAGTTGAAAACACATGAATAGCGGATTCGGAAGGTTGCTAAAGGTGACAAATGATCACAGACTTTTGTTTAATATAGTGTCAACCGGTCAGTCGAGTTCGATGTAGTGATGCCAGAATCTGCCAGACGCAGCTACACGACAACAGCCTGTGGTAGGGATGGGTGGGGGTAGGCTGGCGAGACACGTCCGAGTACGCTCGCACTTCGGCGGCTTCGGCCAGCTTCGAGCAGTAGAGGAAGACAGAAGATCTGCTATCTCCTTCCCTCGAGCTATAGGAGGAAAGGAGACAGCAGATCGTCTGTCTTCCTCTACTGCTCTGGAAACTTATTTTTATAGGCTAACTGCAGAAACGATCCTTATTTAAATACTTTATATACATAGAATGTTAACATTCTTTTTCACTGTTTTTCACGAAATAGATTTTCTATTATTTCATCTGATGTATCACGTATTGTCATAGCAATCGTAATTTCACTAAAGCTTAACTTTTTGGAAAGGCGCATAAAATTAATGTACAAGTAAAAATGAAATCTAAATTTTCACTAATTTTGTCGTAAAATAATTCAAGAATCCAGCATAAAAAGCAGACTAGTACATTCGATGTACGCAGCTGGAGCGAGAGTGTGCTGTGAAAGCGTGATGCCGCGCCGCATGCATGATTTTCATCATTTTTCGCCATGAGCTATTTCGACGAAAAATTTGGAAAAAATATATGTTAAAGCAGACATTTTAAGGTTTTTTTTGGAAAAAAAATTGGAGGTGTATCTCCAAAACATAACCTCAGAAAAAATTTTTGAAAAATTCAAAAATATTTTTTACCCGTATTTCTTGTCAGAATTTTTTTTTAATTTTTTCTTAAAATAGTCTCATTGATGTTCATAACATATATTTTTTTCATCAAAATCGGTTAAGCCGTTTTCGAGAAAAATCATTTTTTTGATTTTTCTTTCCTCTTCCATAACTCCTACAAAAATGCGATTTTAAAATTGATATTTGCAGGATTTTTTAGTCACATAGATACCAATCTATGGTGCCAATCTAGACTTGATACGTGCGGGGGCAACTTTTACATGCTTATTCCCCTAGGCCCTTTCTAAGCTGAAACATCAAACTTTCTTTAGTTATGTGAATTGAAGAAATTAAATATCAAAATATTTTTTGTGTTCCAAGTAATAGATATTTTAAATTATAATATTATATAAAAATTATTAATTAAATTTAAATAATTTTTTTACATTATTATACAATACATGTCCCATTTTAATTGTGCACCCCGATTATCATCGCAGAAAGTAGTCGGATAAAAAATGTTTCATACATAAGTTGTAGGGCTTCAAAAGACCTATTTACTGACGCTATGAGTTTGACCTTGGAAAGGGATGATCTTGGAAAGCCCAGTCAAGATCAACATAAAAATCTTTAATGGAAACCCTCATTTTTTATTTGATATTCTTGTATCTGACGTCGAGAGCTTTCCAAAACACTATAATAAAACATTTTTTTCTCAAGTACTTTTTGAGTATAAGGCTTGAAGTTTACAATTTTTCGACATAAAATGTAAAATATTTTGTAAAATGTTCAGTTTTCGGTAATCTTACTTTTACATCTCATTATTCTGTGCATAAAAGTAAAGGTAAGATTACCGAAAACTGAATTTTTACAAAATATTTAACATTTTATGTCAAAAAATTGTAAACTTCGAGCCTTATAACTCAAAAAGTACTTGAAAAAAACATGTTTTATTATAGTGTTTTGGAAAGCTCTCGACGTCAGCTACAAGAATATCAAATAAAAAATGGGAATTTCCATTAAAGATTTTTATGTTGACCTTGACTGGACTTTTCAAGGTCATCCCAAGGACACTCGTAGCGTTAGTAAATAGGTCTCTTGAAGCCCTACAACTTATGTATAAAACATTTTTCATTCGACTACTTTCTGCGATGATAATCGGGGTGCACAATTAAAATGGGACACTCTGTATAAGTTACATAAATTTGATAAAATTATATTTAAATAACTACACACATTGTAATCAGAGTTTTAAACACTGAATAGATATATATCAAAACAACAAAAATAAATCTGTTAATTGCTAAACAAAAATCAATTATTTTTAAAGAACAAAAATAAAATAATAAAATGTATAATTCAATACATAAAATTTTCTGTTAATTATTAAACAAAAACATTGCTGATTGTTAAACAAAAAAAAATAAATTGTAAAATTTAAAAATTAGGTAATTTAAAAAGTACGTAAAATACTTTGCTGATTGTTGAACCAGGATTTTATTTGGTACACAGTTCGTGTTTGTAAGCAAGGATTAGCTGCTATTAAAGCTGCAATTTCCTTCAATGAAGGGCATTTTTAAGTATTTAGATATGTGCCAAATTGTGTCAGCACTATATCTTTTTCTGCATTACTCCAACGCGTACGTTTGCACTTTAATTGTGTTTCATTTTCTGTAATAAGATGAATTTTTTAAATAAATTTATATAATATATATAATTTGTATACATATATGTATATATACAGATTGTCATTTAAAGATCACCCACTAAGTACATAGCTTTATTTCTTATCAAAAAATAAGTCGAAATGTCCTGAATAATTTTTTTTCTATAATACTCAATAAGGGAATAATTATTGAGTAAAATATTGAATTTGCAACTGCAGTTAAATTAAAGAAATTTTTTCAAACAAGAAATATTAATCGTTCATATATAGTCGCATTATATTAAAATATTTTTAAATAACTTGACATCATAACTATAAATATAAATGTTGTTACATCATAAAAAAAGTTCTAATCAATTATGCGATTTTAAAAGAATAACTTTTTAATAACTTTTCAATTATATATCTTATTTTTTATATATGTATATATAAAGAATAAAGATTATAATAGAAAAAGAAAACACACAAGGATATTCTATATATCTTAATTTTCTTTTCGATGCATAATCTACTTGCAAAAGTTTAATAAATTAAACATTAACACCATACAAGATTTTTTGCTAACTATGTTCCCAAAGTAATCCTTGTGTATATACATTACTTTGGGGACAGTCCTTGAAGTAACCTTTTTGTATATAAAATATTGAGAACGGACCTCAAAGTAAACACATGTCCCCAAAGTAATCAGAATATATAAGATTTTGTCCTCAAAATAACCGATCTGCGTATATATATATATATATATATATATATATATATATATATATATATATATATATATATATATATATATATGTAGGGAGACGCTATTTTAGTTATCTTATTATTTGATTTGTAAAAAAGAGGCGACCCGTTCTTTTATTTTTTTGTCATTGTTCGCGACGCGGCGTGCGAGAGCGAGTTGTAGGCGGCGAGAGAGAGAGACTGCGCGTGCGCGGCGACGAGCAGGAGAGAGGCGGGGAGACGCACGAGAGTCGTGTGACGACATGCGAGCGAGTGACACGCAAGTGACGTCATAGCAAGTATCCTCTGTATTACGCACATATCCCATTAAACAATTATATACTTTTACCCGAGTGGTGGATCAGATTCTTTTTCTATCCTATCATCCTACATATATATATACATATATGTATATATTGTTTATCATAAAAATATATATATGACTACGTTCACACGGCTTTTAACTTCGACTTAGTAACGCTGATGTTATAACTCCTACTTAAGGTGAGTTGCGTTTACACGTTCAGGCTTATCTTATTTCCGTCAAGCTGAAATAGCTTAATAACTTTCGAGTGAAGTGAGTCAAGGATATCCATGAGTACCAATATAAAAGTACGAAAAATTAAATGCTTGCTTGTGGTAGGATTGTGATCTGAATGTAAAAGAATCTGAATTGAAAAGAATGTTTGTAAACGAAGTGAACTTTTAGGTTATATTATGAATTTGGAAATCATTAAATATTTATTTGTCTAGTAAAATGTAATATAACTAACAAGTGAAATTAAAATTTTAGGTTATCAATTTTGGAAACAATTAATCGGGGAGAGGATGGAAAGCATTCACTCGTTTGTTGCCGTGTATTTGACAACTGTAGAAAACATGATCGTGCAATGTACATTACATGTCCGAAATAATTTGATTAAACGGCGAAGACGTCTGAAAGAAATTATATTACAACACTTGTTGAATTCAACGCCACCAAATCATTTGCTTGATCTCGGACCTATATTACAATTTTCACGAGAAAAAGAAATATGGATGAAAGAACGAAGTTTTGATTGGTGGCATCGAATTGTTAATGGTCATTTTAAGGATGAAGACTGGGTAGAAACATTTCGGATGACGAAAGCAACTTTTCTCTGGTTATGTGATCAATTACGAGAAAAACTCGCTCCAAATTTAAACCAGATAGGAACCCGAGAACCAGTATCGGTGGAAAAGCAGGTCGCTGTTTGTCTGTATTTCTTATCTAGCTGCTGTGAATATCGCATAGTCGGAAATAATTTTGGGATTCATAAGACAACTGTGTGGAAGTGTATTCATAAAGTAATTGATGCAATTAATACAGAACTAATGAGTTCGTGGATAACCATGCCTGGCAATGATGAGTGCCATGAAATAGCTGCGGCTTTTGAGAAAAAAAACGCATGTTCCACAATTAATTGGAGCAATTGATGGAACACATATTCCTATTCTTCCTCCTAGCGATGGATACAGAGACTATATTAATAGAAAAGGATGGCCCTCTATGATATTGCAAGCGGTTGTAGATAACAACTATAGGTATGTGCAAGTATATCATTTCACTATTTTTGTCTTTAATAGAATAATTGATTAACGCTATTATTTTTCAGGTTTCGTAATATTTATTGTGGTTCACCAGGATCATGTCATGATGCTGCGGTTTTTCAAACTTCAAAATTGTACAAGAACTATAATTTATTAATTCCCAAAGTTGGTAACAAATGTTTCATTCCTTACTAAAGTTGATATTATAATTTCATAAAATTTACGTAAAACTTATATTTCAAGAAACGAAAACGGTATTAAATGTGTCAGTGCCTTATCTTATAATAGGAGATCCTGCTTATCCGTTACTGGAATGGCTCATCAAAGGATACACTAAAAGTGCTCGTTTCACTCCTGAGGAAGAATCCTTCAATGTATATCTGAATTCTGCCCGCGTATGTGTTGAAATAGCTTTTGGAAGACTGAAAGCTCGCTGGCGACGACTACTTAAACGAATTGACGTACATTATACTTACGTACCACATATAATATCAGCTGCCTGCATTTTACATAATATAGTCGAGACGCGAAACGAAACATTTTTATCTGCGTGGGAACATGCAGTAACAGATGTACAAGCCGAAATTCAGCAACCAGAACTAACAAGAACTCGAAACTTAGATAACTTTGTTGCCAGTCAGATAAGGGATACCCTAAAAAATTATTTAAGTGAAAATTTTGAGCTCCGAAGAACATTTATAACATAAATAATATAATATATATAAAAATAACTTGTATAATAAAATGTAAATAACTAGTAATAACTAATAATGTATAATTGATAATATAACTAATAATAACTATATGTAAATACTTGTATAACCTATTTAATTTTTATATAATATAAAAAAATTTTGTATTCTTCATGAGTTATTTTTTCGCTGCCTATCTTATAGCACAAATTATAATATAATAAAATAATTATTAAAAAATTGTACAATGTTATTCATATGTGATTATCGGTATTTAAAGTAATTTATAATTTATAAAATAATTTTCATTTAATTTTTAAATTAATTTATAATTTACTTTTTTTATTTATTTTTATTATAGTAATCACATAATACAATCAGTACAAGTTATTATATATATATATATATATCTATGATAATCACAGTAAAATCACAACTTATTATCTATAATCCTATAAAATTCACAGTACAGTCAATACAACTTAAAATATATCGCAAAAAAGAAAGATAATGAGATAACAAAATAATTTTTAAGCATCACAAAAAGATATGAATGTCAGTTTATGCGGGAATGACATTTGAATTAACTGCGATAAATAAAAACAAAATATTTTATAGGTCCATAATAATAATAATAATAATAAAAATAAGTAAGCAAAAATCTTTAAAATTTTAACCAAATATTAGCTTTTAACTTTTTTTAGCTTTTAGCTTTTAATCAATAATAATGTGTTCATTTTAATTGCACATTAAAGAATACTATTTAAAGTAATACTTAAGTTAAATTAGTAATTGCACTTTGTTCACGGAAATGAAGTGATACAAATACAGTTTGATAGCACTAAATGATTTTTAAATTTGATCAGAATCCTTAATATCTTGAAATTGTAAGAAATCCTGAGTTTTTGAACATTTTAAATTCGGCGAGTCTTGCAACGTTACGTTGAGTGGTGATTGTACGGGAATAGATTTTTTATTTTCAGCTTGTGGATATTTCTTTACAGTAATAGTTTGTTGAACACTTGCAGCTGTGGCTCTCTCCGGAGCTGGACTTTTCACATTTAATAATACTTTAGGGAAAAGACTTGAAGAACGAAAGGCTTGCGAATCAAGATTAGATGATGAAAATGAAGAGGAATAATTAACTGGGGACATTACAAAGGGACTTCGAGAGATTGGATTGACTGTAGGAACTGAAATTGTGGACAGTTGAGCCGGGTAAACAGTTGAGCTCTTAGGAGCAAAAATGTTTTGCAAGCCATTTAACAATTGATTAGTTGTTTCTTTTAATATACTTCTTTGGCTTTCAAGCATATTGTTAACTATTTCTTTTTCTAATTTTTTTTCAGATTCCATTAACCGTTCAATGAAGCATCGATTCTCTGTCATAATCTTACTTTGAATTTCTTCATAATTTTCCTTTAATTTGTCCGCGTATCTCAAGGTAATAGCTTCATTTGATCTGCTCAGTTTACGTTTCTTTTTTACAGGAATAGCACTATTAACTGTACTTAGATTTACGGTATTCGATTTACTTAACGAATCTTCTTGTAACAGGCAGTCTGTTGTCGAATTGTCCGATGTCGACAAACATCCTGGGATTGCGCCGTCTCGTGGATCTGGTTCATCTTCATAGATGTTGTTGCTTGAATCTAGTATAGAATAATTTGTTTATATTATCTTAAATATATACTGTCATTATATAGGTTCTTATCTACTACACTTCATAAAATTACGTTTGTAAGAAAATCACTTACAACTATTATTATTGCTCTCAGGGAAATCTTGTAACGGTATGCTGTCTACAACATCCCCTATAGCAATGGGACGGAAATCCAAAAGTTGGCTCATTTCTTCAGCATATGGAAATGAAGACATGCAGTTACCAGACCCACTTTTTCCCATTTGTCTTCGGATTTTGTTATATTGAACTGAAAATTGCAAGTAACGTTACAATATGAAACTAAGTTTTCAAGCTCTTTTCCTAAAGTATTACTAAGTTTAAAAAGTCCAGCTTCGGTGAGAGCAACAGCTGCAAGTGTTCAACAAACTATTACTGTAAAGAAATATCTACAAACTGAAATAAAAAGCCTATTCTCGTACAATCATTATTCATCGTAACGTTGCAAGACTCGCAGAATTTAAAATGTTTAAGTACTCAAGATTCCTTATAATTATCATTCAATAAATCAAAAGCATTATTAACTACGTTACATATATTTACTTCGCATAAAATATATTTTTACTTACGCCTCAAAGTTCTAAATCTAGTCTGCATTTGCTTTGACGTCTTGATATAACCTTTATCTTTCATGGGCGATTCTAAATATTAAAAAATTTCATCTGCTCGAAACCTTTTTCCATCTAAACTTTTCATCACTTGCCGTTCTCTCATCAATTTGAGAAAATATTGAGTTTCCTCGGTTTCCCAACTTTCACGCTTTTTTATTTCCATTTCTTTCACTTTTTCTTTGCCTTCTGTACTATAGTATGGAATACAGAATAATCAACTCCGCAAACAATGGAGAGTTAATGTTTAATTTTTATATGGTTGGCATTATTGCCATCATTACTCTGCGACCGTTTACACGTCCTTTTTACGTCGATGTAGTAACCCTAAGCCTCTTCACCAAATGACTTTGAGTTATTACATCGATGTAATAACTTCATCATAAAAGAGCGTTTACACGGCATCTAACGTCAGTAGTTATAACATCGATGTTATAACTTCGGCTTAAATCGGGCCGTGTAAACGTAGTCTATGTATAAAATATATATTATGTATGTATATGTGTGTGTGTGTGTGTGTGTGTGTGTGTGTGTGTGTGTGTGTGTGTGTGTGTGTGTGTATGTAAATAAAATAACTTAAAAAATATATATATGTATATGCATGTAATTTACTTCCAAAATTTAATAAACATTACCTTGTATCGCGTTCTGCGCGTCTTACGCCAGCCCGATGCTGGGTATTAGAATTAGCAGCTTCTTGCTGCTGCTGTTGGTCTTGCACCTCAATACTATCAATGGATCTGAAAAATTTTAAAATAAATGTATATACATGTACATATGTGTTGTACATATGTATATATATATATGTATATGATTATACTACTTTCCATTGTCGATAATAAGTGATCTGGTAAGATAAAATTCTTATTTGTTATCCTTTGTACAGGTCAATCGGCCGGTAATATCATCAATTACCTCCGGAGGCACCAGGCCCACCGTGCCCACTTAGTGGGCACGAAAATTTACCCAGGGCTGACCGTCTTTAATAGTACCTCGTCGGTGACTGCAATAAAGAACGCTTTGCTGTCACTAGTGTACACTAGTGCAGAAAGTTCACCTATAAAGAACAAACCTAGTGTGTACTAAATACACATGTACCGAGAAAACGTGCTTTCGCATATTTATATTTATGTGTTTACTTTGTTATTTATACTTGTTTTGCTTTTTTTCTGTGAAAGTGTCTACGATGTACCTCCACGTAAAATGAAAGTATTTATCATGGAATGTGTCCACATTATATGAGAGTGAAAATTTTCAAGATTATTAGAGAAGAGAAGGAATCGAAGCAGAATTCTTCAGATAAATTGTATAAAATAATCCTATTACAGCTTTGAATATTAACATTTGAATAAGGATACTTTGTGTTGTATTTTTTTATTATTTTCAGTTAAGTAACACAACACACACTCATCAATTCACACTCGCATCCAATTCAAATTGACGCATACACATATGCAAGGATAAATATTAAAAATACAAAATATAAGAGTCGAAGAGTGATAAGGAAATAAAGAAAGAAAGAGGGAAAAAATACAATTATTCAATGAAATAGGTACGACATTTATATTCCATGTTTAATATTCAGTTTATTATTTTTCTCTCTAGTATACAGTTATACATACATATAATAAATAATATACGCTTATATTTCTGCTTCTGTAAAGTGAAAGATGTTCTAAAAACAATATATATATAAATTTTTACTATCTCGTGGCCATTGTTTATATAAAATAGGTTCATCGTTAATTATTTTCAGTTAAGTAACACAACATCACACTCGCATCCAATTCGAATTGACGCATACACATATGCAAGAATAAATATTAAAAAGACAAAATGAAAAGAGTCCAAGAGTGATAAGGAAATAGAGGAAGAAAGAGGGAAAAAATACAATTATTGAATGAAATAGGTACGACATTTATATTTCATGTTTAATATTGAGTTTATTATTTTTCTCTCTAGTATACGGTTATACATACATATAATGAATAATATACGCTTATATCTCTGTTTCTGTAAGTGAAAGATGTTCTAAAAGCAATATATATAAATTTTTACTACCTCGTGGCCATTGTTTGTATAAAATAGATTCATCGTTAATTATTTTCAGTTAAGTAACACAACATCACACTCGCATCCAATTCAAATTGACGCATACACATAAGCAAGGATAAATATTAAAAAAACAAAATAAAAAGAGTCGAAGAGTGATAAGGAAATAGAGAAAGAGGGAAAAAATGCTATTATTAAATGAAATAGGTACGACATTTATATTCCATGTTTAATATTGAGTTATTTTTCTCTCTCGTATACAATATATATGTTAGGCTCAAAGACCGAAAACGCTTACTGAGCGAAAAAACCGATCACCACGCGTTCTGACTTCTCAGATTCAGCCACAACGCGAAATTTGTGTCGTGGCACTTTTAAAAACGTTCATAACGCGTTTTGGCACATTCAAAAAGGCCACAAAGCGAAATTCGTGTTGAGGTTCTTTTGATAATCGACTAAAACGCGTTCTGGCAATGTGAAAATGCCACAACGCATTGTGGATGCTTTTTGATGCAGCCATGACGCAATGTGATAAAAATGAAATTATAAAAAAAATAAAATTATAAAGAAAATTAACAGTTAGCCTTATTAATCCTATGGCTCTTACAATAAAATTTAAAACAATTAAATTTCTGTGATAGAAACTTCAATTCATCAGTATTTTTTTTTACTAATAATAATATAAAATACTGTTTAGAGTTGGTCTCTTTGCGGGAGTTCTTTTATTAAAAACAAATTTGCAATCAATTGACAAAATGACTTACAAATAAATTTTTTTATTTGACTAAAATCTATAATACTTCTTTCATATAGGTATCAAGGATTCATAAAATAAAACAATTGACAATAAATTGTCTTCTTGACTGAGAATTATAAAAGAAAATGAACAGTTACCTTTATTAATATTACTTGCTCTTTTAATCAAAAAAGATTTTGTGATAGAAATCTCTATTAATCAGTATTTTTCTAATAATAACCAATGTTCAGAATATATTGGTTCCTTTGTGGGAATTATTAATAAATTATTTATTTTTGCAAGAACTATTATTGTGACATTTGGAATTGCACTTTATATTTTTGGAGAGACATTTGCATTTTTTGTCAATGCAGTATCTTTTACATTGACAGCTTATAAAACCTTGCTTGCTCCCAGATGACAACATAGAAGCCGAACGAAGAGTTAGTGAAGTCGAGGGCACGTCTTGCAGTTCAATAAAGTTGCTCTCAGCAACTATAAATTCATTGCGAGCATAAAGTCGTTCAAGGAGTCCTTCTTTGGTACCTAATTGATAAAGCCCTGATGAATTAATTCCGGCAACAACAGCTAAAACATTTCTGGGAGCTGCGCGTCCTCTATCAACGTCAGGCACTCTGACCGCGCAACACTAGTTCCAATAGCAACTTCAAGAAATTTTGAATTAGAAAATGAAATCATTTTTTGTGCTTGTTGTTTTTGACCAGATCTAGCACATTCTCTCTCAACGCTGATACTGTTTTTCCTTGTACAGAGCTTGCAAGTGACGTTCTGTCCGAAGCCCTCATTATTCTCATCACTTTCTCCGCAACTAACGTGAACATATTGATGACACCCTGAGCACTTGTGGGCACCTGAGGTTTCGTTTTCACAAATCACACAATAAATTTTGCTGTCATCTTTTTTTTCTGATTCTTGTGTAACCTCTCCAGTTTGAGGTCTATTTTTATCTTCACTAGGTTGTTCGTTGACTTCTTCTTCATTAGTCTTATTTTGATCATTGTTCTTTACCGAAGAAAGAAGTTGTTCCAATTCTTCTTCAGTTTCTATAGAAGAATACATGTCACTGGAAAGAGAAGAATCCGCAAGTTCGATCTTTTGCGCTGATCCGAACATAGCTTCATAAGGACTTGTCTTAATTACCGAATGGAGAGCTCGATTCTTCTTACTTTGAATAAATCGGAGTCCTTCAGACCATTTTTCCGTATTATTGTCAGCCATCCACGCTGCCAGTATGTCACAAACATCTTGGTTCGACCTTTCAACCGAACCCTGACTCTGAGAATGTCGCGGTTTGCCATTAACAAGCTTCATTCCGGGCCACATATCGGCCAAACTTCTAATTATTTTATTTACGAATTCACGACCATTGTCGCTTTAAAGTATACATGGGGCACCGAATAAACAAAATATGTCCATGAGTTGGTAGGCCACTTCCTCGGCAGTTTTCGTCTTAAGAGAACGAAGAATTGTGAATTTGGTTAAATGATTTTGATAATTCATAATGAATCGGTAATCTTTATCTGGCTCTGACTGCATGTCAATTAAGTCCACTTAACATCGAGAGTTCATGTAGTCAGATAGAATAGGTTGTACAACTAATCCATGTTTTGGTATTTTTTTCTTCAATTGACATTGCTCACACAGAGACAGAAGAAGGTTTATTATTTGACGAGTAACATTACAATATTTCTTTTTTAGTTCAGCTTCCAATACTCCATAACTGAAACATAAATAAGAATAATGTAGAAAAAGATTAGACAAATACAAATTATTAATTATTTATTGACTATGAAACTGAAAACTTTATTAACTACTATCATACATAACATGTCATATACTTCGCGACATCAATATTGTGCCAAAAATATCTTGGAATTAGTAACGTAACGTAAGTTTGTATCAAATTTACTAAAATTTCAAAAATGTACCTACCTCTTGTTCTTTTATGTCCCACGTTGAGATGTGCTGCCTCCAATACATCAAATAGCTCATCCGCCTTACAGAAATAGCGAATTTTAGAATCGTCCGTGTCTTCAGAACCACTTTCAATGAGTTTTTGAGTATCACCAATTTATAAGATGTCATTTCGTTTTATACGACGATACTGCTTTGACGATAGCGATTGTTTATTTTTTCGAAGTAACTGAGCTTCTTTTACTTCTTGAAGTAATATTTCGTACCGCTCGTTATCGATAAAAACAGATATCTGATCAGTGCTTGTCTTCTTCAACTCACTCAATTTATCATAAAAAACCTTCTTTTTAGCAGACATGATTAGCACGCAAACCAACAATACGTCCACACTCTAGCATTACAATACGCTAAATGAAGTGACGAACAAGAATATACATGAATCCGTCGGCTATGCCGTTGATAGATTGCATTTGTTTTACATCGCGTCATGGCTGCATCAATAGGCATCCACAACGCGTTGTGGCATTTTCACATTGCCAGAACGCATTTTGGTCGATTATCAAAAGAACCTCAACACAAATTTTGCTTTGTGGCCTTTTTGAATATGCCAAAACGCGTTATGAGCGTTTTTGAAAGTGCCACGACACAAATTTCGCGTTGTGGCTGAATCTGAGAAGTCAGAACGCATTGTGATCGGTTTTTTCGCTCAGTGAGCGTTTTCGGTCTTTGAGCCTAACATATACATACATATAATAAATAATATACGCTTATATCTCTGCTTCTGTAAAGTGGAAGATTAGTATTAATATTAACTAAGTTATATTTTTTATATTAATTTCACAAATAATATCTTACGGAATATTATAATATAAATTTTTAATTTTATTCGCGTATACATTGTGACAATTTCTTTTTACGCGTCAAGGTGCTCTCCCGATAGCGGAGCGACTACCGGGAGCGATTGTCTCCAAAAAGAGATATCGTATAAGAGGGTGTTTCACGCGGTAGGGAACTCGGATGACGGTTGTTCCGCGCGTACCGCAGCAGAACACCGGCCGTCGGAACGAAAGTCCTGGGCGCCAGACGCGGTCTTGCACGCGTCAATTCGCGATACGCTAATCTTTTCCCGAATCTTTGGCCGATAGCTCCGCCGCGGGCGGACTAGCTCACCTAACGGTAGAGGGGCAGGGTGGAGTTGCCGCGAAAGAACAAATGCAGTAGAGGCTCGCGATATCAAGTCTAAAGGAGTCGGATCGGTTGGGTTACAGTTAGCAAGTAATTCGAACGAATGACGTGGAATTAAAAGTAGTGAATTAACATAAATTTATTTAAAAAAAATATAAAGAAAAGTAAATATATTAAAGAGAATAAATAACCAATCGGCTCACTGAGTGAATGAGTGGGCAAATAGTACAGCGGAATTCGCAATTAATTCATAATCATGAGAGTACCGATCACCAGTGACAATAATAATAATTCATGCCGTCAGGAACGCGACCGTACGACGGTCCATAATTTTATATTAATGCCGTCGGAGCGAATAGATTATCGAGACCGGTAGTCGCGATAATTACTGACTGGCAAAAATAATAAAACAAAAAAAGGAATGCGAAGGATTACGCCATTACTAGAATATATAAAGAAAACCCGGAACGTGATCGCGCAGAGACTGAATAATAACACAAAAATAGTTGATACAGATTACGTAGAAAGCGTACGGACGGCAAAATTAACGCGACATTTGACGTAAGGAGACACAATTATTACACTCCAACTGATCGAATTTCTCTCGCAAACAATGTTAACGGAAATCGTTTCGGAAATTCACAATAAGCGCGGTCAAACGTTGTTCGATGATTCGGCCGTAGAGAACAGAGAGAAAGCGACCTTGGATCACGAGAATCGATTATGGTGACTAGAGAGTAGCGTTTTCGACACGCGGTACTTCGATACTTAATCCGCCGAAATAGATTAGCAAACGGAGCTCGCCATGACAATTATTTAAGGTAGATATTCGACCGTGCAGATTTCACGCGTGGCGCGTCTCTATTCCAGCCTCGCGGCCTCTCTCTCTCTCTTAATCGTCCGCTCGTCTCCTCTCCGTCACTCTCACGCTCGCCGTTCACGGGCCGCGCACGCTCTCGGTGTCGGCGAAGCGTCCGTCGCCTTGTTCTCGCCGACTCTACGTTCCGACGCCCCTGATATCGCCCATACAATTTTTACGCGTAATTTTCCGTTACGACAATTACAATCTCGACAAAGAAGGACAAGAAACACGCAGGACGCAATAGAATACGCTCGCGACAGCACGCATCCGCATGACGCAATGAAGACCGAATTCCGGAGAGACAATACGTCGCGATAACTTGTATAGACCGACCGTCTCGGAAGCTCTCGCCGCTTAACGCCCGCCACAAAACTACACCAAAAATCGCGAAATCAATGGGCTTAACCCTCACAAACGCTAAAAATCACTAAACTCGCGACGGCGTTAGAACGATCGAGGCTCGGACACGAAAAGTTGCTACTTCAATTACTCACGACACGGGAAGCCTCACCGATAGTCAAACTGCTCTTCTTAGGATCCTGGTCTTAGTCCTCGAATCTCGATAAGCGGAGCGGGCACGCCAACGTTAGTACAATCCGCAGGACGATACGAGAGTGATCGCGGTCGATCGCCGGTTCGATAACAGGGACTCATCCTGCGCGGGGGGGGGGGGTTTGCGGGGACGCTTGGCCAATTACGGCGTCGCGTGGCTTCTCGCCGCCTTCCGCCTCACGCGCGGCCGTTTTGAGGGCGACAGTTTCCTTATTGATTAATAAAAACTCTTATTGTTTGATTTCGCGACATCGGTAATTTCGGAGGTATCCTCCGTATCCGAGGGTTGCGTGGGCAGCGCGCCGGGTTATCCGTTGTTCCTCCGGGCCGCCTAAGGTCGTTTTCCAGATCTGAGATGCCGAGTGTCCTCCTGGCCGGGATGCTTACGGCCCTGGATTGTCTCGAAAATTCGTATTTTCTTTCCTCGAGAACCGTTCGTCCTTCGCCGGGTATGATTCCTCGCTCCGCCAAATATTTATCACGCTTAATGTTTGCTCGTTTTTGCCTCGTCGACTCAGTTCGACAAGGCTCCGTGCGCGATATATAAAAAAAAATAAAAATAAAGTACCGAATTAATAATAATTGATATTATCGCTCGCGATATGTCTCTCCGGGTAACGGTTTGGCTCTCGTATCTTTCGCGTGGCGTGGCCGCTCGGCCCCTGCCCCGCGGTGTTGGGTGGAATGGACGCGCGTCGGGACGGCAACGTCACAACATATATAATTCAATTTTAATATATTATAAACTTACTGTTCTTTGTAAAATGAAATCAATTTCGTTACAACATAATTTTATCAATATCTTACAACTAGAAACATATTAATGTTTATATTTTTGCATCAAGTACTAATGTTTATGCCATACAATGTTTATTATCACAAATATTCTGTCGAATTGTAAAATATGTCTAGTGCAGGTTCATACTTTTGTTATTTTTTTTATTTACATTTCAGAATTTTACTTAAAGTGAAAATATTTATGCCATAGAATGTATTCATGTGTTTATTAAAACAAAACGAATTACATCAGAATGCTTCAGATAAATTGTATAAAGCAATGCTACTACAGTTTTGAATATTGACATCCATGTTTAATATTGAATTTATTATTTCTCCACATAATATATAGCAAGATTAGTATTATAATATTAACAGTTAAAATTTTAATATTAATCTCTTAATTATTAATGTTATAAAAATCATTCGCTTTCTTGAAACAATAATCAAGAGACACGGTAGTGTCTCGCGCCAAGTACCGCGCAGCAGCAGCAAGGCACTCCGGGTATCTTTACGCGAGTCGGATAGTTGAGAGTATCTCAGATTATCAGACCTCAATAACCGCTAAACCGATCGAATTCTTGATAGGCTTAATCGATAGCTTGGGGTTTGAATTATATAAGGAAAGTGTCCTTATTTTTTCGTTCTACATATTCTATTAAGCATTTATTACGACGCAAAGTCGGAATGTGGAAATTTTCGTTTAAGAAACGTCCACGTCGTCATCATCATTATTCTTAATGCACATGCGCGAAAAATGTACAGTTGGAGCATGCGACATAAGATAGCGCTAGTGGTGATCGCGCTGCTTCGTGATTCATCCATATCATATCCATTACATTATATCGATTTTCTAGGTTAAATGTGCAAGAGTGCAATTCGTAATATATAAATAAAGAAAAAACAGTGTTAAGTGTTAGGTATGTATGCTCATAGTATTTAGTATCACAATGTGTGTGTATGTGTGTGTGTGAGCCGTTAATTACCGGAATGTATGATGAACTCCCACTTTATATTAATTGTTTTTAATTTGTTTATTTAATTAGAAGCTGATATGACGATGATGATATAATAATATTATTCTTTGTTATATTGTAGATTCAGCAAATGAGATAGATAACATAGTATTCAGATAGTAGTAAGATGGAGAAAAACTCTCGATGCATGGAAATGAGTAACAAAAGATTCATGGGGAAGCTTTATCCAACGATTGAAGAGTATATCGCAGCTAAAGAGCAAATTTTTGTAACTAAAACAGAGGTATTAGCACAGATTAATAGACAGATAGCCAAAGGTCTGGGTTTAGGCGTGACCGGCACTTCTCACTAGTTTCAGCGCCATATCATAGTAGCGGCCAACACAGTAACTGTTTCCAAGATAAAACAGGTCAAAAACGATAAAAATTATATATATGATAAAAACACCGGCGAGATATTATTAAAGATCGGTGAAAAAAAAGTAATGCATATAGTTATTTTATTTTTTATATTAAATGTATTAATGTAATTTGCACGTATACAATAGATTTTTTCGATATGTAGCAATTTTTTATACACTGTGATTGAAAACTTTTTACTCTATTCTGACAATTTTATTAAAATATAAATGTAAAGAATTCAAATAAGTAGATCAAAATCAGCCTGTAATGGAAATGTATGAAATCGATTTATCTTATCTATATTTTTAACCCTTTTGAATAAAATTAGAAAAAGTAACGCGGGCTAATAAAAGAGCCAAATAAACAATCAAAATGTATATACTTATTTAAAAAAACAAAAAACTAAAAACAGATATCTAGGTATTTTTGAACGCAAACTTGAAATTCCAAAAATCGTCGTTATTTAATAATTAATAATTGTTTATTTCAACGTTTCGGCACCACAAATAAACAATTATTAATAAATAACGACATCTTTGAATTTTAAGTTTGCGTTCAAAAATACCAAAAGATACCTGCTTTTAATGTTTTGTTTTTTTAAATAAGTATACATTTTGTTTATTTGGCTCTTATTAGCCTGCGTTATCTTTTCTAATTTTATCATAATTCAGAGCCTTGACCTTGTCTTTTGAATAAAATTTTATGAAGCTTAAAATCGTCCAAAGTGCACTTTGTGAAAATACAATTTTCTACAGGAAATATTTAATTTAAATGTCAATAGGTTTCCACATCACCCTTGAGGTACTATTGTCGACGCGTTTTTTTTCTAAGTGGTTTCCCCAATAGGCCTATTCCACTAAAACTACAACTTTATATTCTTTTTGCTTTAAATTATATATCAATATTATATATAACAATATTTATGAAAAAATTTGCTTTTCAAAAATTAAATATAGCAAATTAAACATTTGCCTTTTTTTTCTTTAGCGCTTTTTTGCTTATTTCCACTTTCTTTTTTGCTTCTTTTCTATTTCTTTCCAAATTTATTATTCTTCTCTCTATACTCTTTCTTCTGTCCATTTCTTGTATACATTTCACTACTATTTTTTTGCTTGATATCCGTGCCTTTTCTTTGTGATTAATTGTCCTCTTCACTGCTTCCGTTTTAATTTTACATATGTTTTATATTTCTAAATTTTTGACTTTTTGTCTTTATTTTTGTATTTGTTTCTTCTCTTCGTTTGTTGTTATTTTGTTTTGTTATTGCATATATCTTGACTTTTAACATAAAATCTAACATGTCCATTCTATGTAAATAACACTCATTGTTCTGATCGAACCAATCTTTATTAACATGTTGGACATGTTCTACGCAAATTTCAAGAAGTTTTTTTTTATATTTTTTAAATGCCAATATTTCTTGTTATATAAATGTAATGCTTCAAGTTGAAGAGTGATAATATTTATACATATATCCGTTGGCCTTGATAGCCATTCAACTTCAGGTCTATCTTCATCTTCGTGTTTATATTCACGTAACTGAATATAAATTTCATTATCGTTAGAATCTTCCATCGGTGTTTTTAAATTTGTTTCACGGCAACTCTCGCATTTAGTTTTTTCGTATCCGTGGCGAGCAATATATCCTGCGAAATATGCAATAGCATTTTCTTCATACGTGTACGAATTGTTCTTGTCGAGCATATTTATTATGTTGTCGGAATAGTTTTGTTCTGAATATTGACTCAATTCTTCAAAAGTTATCACGATGAGAGCATTGTCGTCGTCATCATCCATTTCAATTGGAAAAGTGAGTTCGTCGTTTTGTAATAAAATATTTTCAGCTTCCATTTCACTATTAACTACCGATGTACCTTCTGTTAAGGAAGATGTTTCTGGACAAATTGTGTTGCCTCTATCGCTTCCGTAAATACGCTCACTTGCTAAAATATGGCGTAACGTTAATCGTACCATCCTCGCGGTAGGATTGCGATTGAATCCTCCGCGTCCTCTAATTTTTCCGAATGTATGTTCTACGGAATCCTGGTTACACAATGCAGTGGCGAGCTTGAAGTCTGGATAGAATTGTTTGATGGAACGATACGTTGATAAAACTGCTCGCACAGTCATAATCATTCCATCAAAGCACGGAGGTCTTGACATCTTGTTGGGAGAAGTACTCCACTTCGAACACCATTCAATGAAAGATGTTAATAATTCTTCAGCCATTATATTATCTTCTGATATCGGCCCCTTTTCTCCTTTCCATTTATTTAAATGGTATACATTCATGGCATCTATTATTTTATTCATTTTATTAACAAAATCTGCAGATGCTTTCCATGATGTACTTTTCAGTACGTTACTTTGGCCTGCTGTCGATATTGATGCAGCGAACCTTGCACTTAACATTTGAAAAGCCCTTTTCACATTCATGGCTTCAAAATTGTTAGGATAAAAATGCGCGTAGGTAATGTGGCCCAATAAATTTGAAGTACTTAATTTTCTGTCAAATTCCCACGTTGCAAATAAGTCGTGAAAAGACATAATTATTTCTTCATTTATATAAATGTACTTATGCGATCTTATTTGACAAATCAACCGTTTGATAAGATGAGGCCAATCAAAAGAAGCAATATAAGTTTCATTGTTTAATGAGAAAAATGGCTCATCTGGTGAAATTTTCCAATTACTGAAAGCTTTCCTGTTTGGCCCACCTTGATCGCATGTTATCAATTTTACATTTGCCCTTATATGTTTGAGTTTTTCCAAACATATTTCGATGAGTTGAGCAATCTCCTTGTGTGTTGAGTTTTTTCCTGTTAAAAAGTATGCTAATATTTGGCGCCAAGGATTTTCTGCATTAATGCTATCAAGGCAAAAGAGTAAAATATTTTCAGCAGATTCATTGCTTCGTCCTAAGGGTCCGAGATCTATTAAACCTTCAATGAGATCATATTTCTGACTATATTCTTGAAATTTTTTAATCGACATCTCATCAAATTTAAAACAGCAAACTGTCTGAGAAGATGGTAATTTAGACAAACTTTCTTGTATTTTGCTAAATATTTCCTCGCAGAATCCTGGTCGAATTTCTGTTTCAGAAATCCAACTTCTGACAGAAGATGTTGATGGGAGATTTAATCCAGCCTTTCTCATTCGTGAATATCCACTTGCCGAATAATAAAACATTTGTTTCGCAAGATTTTTTTCTTCTTTTGTATATTCTGATCTTCCTTTATGTAGTTGAAGTTTTATCATCGTTTTTGCAAGTGGCATTTGACACTTCTTTCTATCCAAAAATTCATCAATACTATGTTTGCAAATACTCTTTATTTTTCGAATTTCAGAATTGCGACGCTCCAACATAACATTGATTTTTTTTTGTTTTCTTTTTCTTTGCTCAAGAAGCTTTTTTAATCTTAAATTCTCTTTCTTTAATTCTTCCATTTCATCGATTTCATCTTCGTTATATATTATTTGAGGGGTACACTTCTTTTGCAGTTTTTCTTTTCGCTTTTTGTGCACTTTTGTTTTTATTTCCACTTCTTGAGAGTAATTGTCAACAAATAATGGACATTGATTTTCTTTATTAAGCTATTTCTCGTCGTCTGTTAACTCACTTCCAAAATTGCCAAAAAGTTCTTTTCCAGAAGGGTAACATTTTTTATTTGTTGTCATTGCGACTTCTTCATTTCTGTTGTTTCTGGTAGTTTCTGCAATGTTTATTTCAACGGTGTGATCGACTTCCATTGGAGTGCAATTTTGATTATCTAATTGTAAGTGATCAACAACATTGTCAGTGTGATCGACTTCCATCGGAGTGCAATCTCGATTATTTATTTGTAAGTGATCAACAACATCCTGTATATTTTCTTCAATAATTCCAGCTTCTTCTGCAGTGTTTTTATCATTGTCTTCGACAGAGATGATAGAAATATTTTGAATATCCTTTGGGATCCATGGTATGGGATTTCTTCTAAGATGCAATTTTGTATGATTAATAAAATCTTCTTTATTAAAGTGATCCGCGCATAATCCTGCTTTCTGAACTGATGCCGAGGACCATTTCAGCAACTTTTCATTACCTATTTGGAAAAAATTTATTTAAACATTACCTACTTCATACATGTACAACGTGTACACTGGAAAAAAAACATTGCGCATTTATAATCACATTGTATAAATGATTTTAAGGAGACCAAAGGCAATCGTTAATTATGAAAAAATATGTTTATAAATTAATAATTTACAAATAAAAATAAAAAAAAGATGTATCTTTTTAACTTATGTTTATTATATATATATATATATATATACACACATGTCCGTCTCATTTTTTATAGTATATAATAGTGTATATATATATATATACACTAGCGGATCATGGGAGGGAGAAGGATTTGGGGTAAAAACTCCCTCTTTCAAAATGAAAAAAATTAATTTTGCTGAATTTTTTAAAAATATTTGGATAAAAAGTGTATCAAATATCTCATTGTTAGTTTTAGAGTAAGCATGAAATAAAAAAATAAAATCAAATCATGAAAGTAAAATGTGATATGAAACCAAATAATTTTGTCTAAACCCCTCCTATTATCGACGTCAAGATCTGCTAGTGTATATATATATAATATATACATACACTCCGCGCAAGAAAAAGCGCCGCATCTGATATTTTGTTAAAATATCTATAAAAATAAATAAAAAATATAAAATACGTAATGTATTTTGGTAGTATACTATATCCAATCTTCATTATACAAAAAATCATGACAAATACAAAATATAATATGTAGCAAAAATTCGAAAAAAAATTTTTTAAATCTTTTTTTTTTAATTTTGATTTTTCAGAAAACATCACTTTTGATCAATCTTCTACAGTCCAATTTTGCCGCTCTTTTACATTCTCGCCTATTTATTCACGGTATGGTTGAAATATAATCAGGGGAATCTTGTAATCTCGAACCAAGAGATACGTTTCCCTATAAATATTCTTCCAACTTCGCCCGTGTAAGTTATTTGCTAGTTGGGTCGAATTATATTAATTTTCCCTATTAGAATTTATTTACTAGCGACAGAAAATTATTAATTAGTTAATTTAATTGTTTCAATTTTTAGCCACTATTAAATGCAAAAATGAAAAAAATACGCCTTAATTGAGTAAAAGAGCGGCAAAATTGGACTATAGAGGATTGGTCAAGAGTGATGTTTTCTTACAAATAAAAAAAAAAAAAAGAAAAAGATTTTTTTTTTATTTTTTTTTTTTGAATTTCTGCAAGATGACTTTTCTACTCGATTTAACCCGCTCTACCTGCACATTACGAGTGGGGCGCGAATTATGGGACACCCTGTATATATGTGTATCAATTTTTAAAAAATTCTTATGATACTAAAACAGTTGTTAAAAGAATGTATGATTGATTTGTTATTTCATTTATAAATTATTTATTTATAAACATGTCCTTTTTTATGATTGTTTAGTCTTCTACATTCAAAATAACGTTGGTGACATCAGGTTAAAGTACGATATAAATAGGATATAATGATCGAAATTTTACATATTAATTGAAAATAATCCGATTTCTGTCATGTTTGGTATCATTTTAATCGTAAAAATCTCATTAATCTATTACAATTATTTTCAAATCAATAAAATGCGAAATAAAAGTTTTAGTTTCTATTTGATTTGATATTTACAATTTTTTAGATAAGGAAGCCTTTTAAATCTTTGATGCTGAAGAGTCGCCGAAAGTGAGAGCGAAAGCGAGTTAGGAGCAAGCGAGATGGACAACATCAAATAGGGTGCCGAAGTCTCGTCGCGAGCCTATCTTTACTACCAGTCAACCGTATCGTATTTCATGTTATTATATTGTTAGCATGAAAAATAAAATTTTCACATTTCGCATTTTATCAGTCCGAAAATAATTGTAATGGATTAATGAGATTTTAGCGATTAAAATAACACCAAACACGAAATAAATCGGATCATTTTTAATTAATATGTAATTAAAATTTTTATTATTAATCTAATAAAAAATGATCCGATTTATGTCGCGTTTGGTGTTATTTTAATTGCAAAAACCTCATTAATTCATTACAATTATTTTTAGACTGATAAAATGCGAAATGTCAAAATTTTATTTTCTATGCTAACAATGAGATGAAATATGATACGAAAGACGGGAGGTAAAGGAAGGCTCGAGAACGAAACTTCGGCACTCTTACAATTAGATGTTGGCTATCTCGCTTGCTCCTTACTCGTTCTCGCTCTCACTTTCGGCGACTCGCCAATATCGGAGATTTAAAAAGCTTCCTAATCTAAAAAATTGTAAATATCGAATCAAATGAAAAGTAAAACTTTTATTTCGCATCTTGTTGATTTGAAAATAATTTTAATAGATTAATGAGATTTTGACGGTTAAAATGATACTAAACATGACATAAATCGGATTATTTTTAATTAATATGTTCATTTTTTACCATAAATCTAATTTAAAATTATCCGATTTATATCGTGTTTAATGTCATTTTAATCACAAAAGATTTCATTGATGTAATAAAATTATTAAAAAAAATTAATAAATTAATTAACATAAAATTGTAATAAAAAGTTTATAAAATAAAAGAATTTTAGTATGTTTTCCAAAAAAAAGTTACAATAAGGTTTATCATAATGTTTTACTTATAAAATAACATTTTTTTAATTAAAATAATAACACCGCTAAAAAGAGCAGAAAAAATCTATCGATTTATATATGCAACATATTTTACCACTTTTACGCATTTCAACAATGACGAGGAAAACAGTTATAATTATTCGATTATAATATTATTATAATTAATATTTAATTATTAATTATCATTAAATGGCTGGTCAGCTAATATTTAAAAAATATATTGAGAAAGTTTCCCCCCTATAAACTGTAAAAAGATTAAAATCTGAGATATCACACAACCTGTCCTTGTTAGTACAATAAAAAAAAGTACAATAATATTTAAATCCTACACGGTACTACTACAAAAATTCGAAATAAGATTTTTGAAATAAAATTTTATCTTATTTTTTTATTGTTAAATAATTTTAGTATTTTAAAGATTTTTTACTTACCGCAGTTTCTTATCCAAATGTTAAATCTTTCATCAGTCTTTTGTGGAAAACGAAACAGTTTACAATTGTCTGATTTCACATTATTACAGTTTTTATAAACACATCTGTCAAATACCAAAATTTTTTTTACACTATCCATCTTGATTCACGAAAAAAAACCTGAAACAATCAGAAACAAACCTCCCCGGCCGCGAGCAGAAAAACGCAGAAAAAGAAATTTCTGCGAATTTCTACTAATCTCGTCACTTTTCTCACAATTTTCACTAAACTCACAACACGTTTGAAAAATGCACAAGATAACTAAGAGACTTTTCAGTAATTACGAAAAATCGCAAGATACTGATAATCGCTAAATTAAAGCTCAGCAGCTCAGCAGCACAATCACACAGCAAAACTTCAAAGACAGTAATTACTGGAGAACGCCGATGAACGTACATGCATGAGCTCGTCGAACGGTTTAGCGAAAACAAGTGACAAACGAAACAATTTCCGTGTTTCATTTGTTTCGGATTTAAATCCCGCGCTTTCAACTGTCCTTTTAAAGTCTATATCAAAGACCTTTAATATATATTTTAAAGGTCTTAGGTCTATATTTGAATCTATTAGGAATATTTATTTTACAACTATTTAAATCTATTTAGAATATCTTTCTCGAACATATATTGATTGTTTATAATTAAATGAATTCATTGAATTGAATTTATAGTTAAATCATTTAAATTATAATTACATTGAGATATAAAAAAACTAATTCTTTCTTTATCTCTTGTACAGGATATCTTAAAGTACTGTCATTTTTTTGCAGTTCATTCCTTAGAATTTTGTTAAATGAAAATTCTAATATACAGAAATAAAGCTATATAGTTTTTAAATAAGAAATTATTATTTTATATATATGTATATGTGTGTGTGTGTGTGCGTGCGTGCGTGCGTGCGTGCGTGCGTGCGTGCGTGCGTGCGTGTGTGTGGGTAAAATTTACAATTTTACATCGACTTTTATTCCGTAATTTATCGGTTTAACATAATTTTATTGGATCAATAAGATATTTGTTATCAAAGTGACTAATATAAACACGATATAAATCGGAATAACAAAATTTGAAACTATAAAGTTGTATGATCAAAATTTTATACATCATAATAATAAAAAAATAATCTGATTTATGCCATGCTTGATGTCATTTTAATAACAAAAATCTCTTAATTTCATAAAAATTATTTCTAAATGGATTAAATTTGAAATAAAAGATTTAGTTTTTATTGAATTCAATTTTTATATTGTTAATAACAAAGACAATGATCAATTTTTATATTTTATAGATAACGGAGTTTTTTGAAAATTTTCGATGCTGAAGAGTCGCCGAAAACGATATAATTCGCTCTAATTAATTAATGAATTAATTACAGCGCAATAATTTAAAGCAAATCCTTTCGATTAATGATTGATTTAAATAAATTGTAATTGGTTAATTCTCTCCCTTTTTCCATTTAATATCGATATCAATATCGATCAATTTAAGTAAATGTAATCAAATATCTGTTTAATTGATGATTAACATGACTAAATTTGATCGTATATATCTTTCCCTTGATTCTAGCAAATTTCTTATAAGATATGTATCATAATGTATATATCTCATAATCTCACATATATACATATATATACATATATATACAGGGTGTCCCAGAATTGATAGTAAAAAAAAGGGGGCATATTCTACAGGTCAAAATAAGGTAAAATTGTCCTATAAACATGGGTCCGGAAACGCACCCCCTCTGAGCTACAGCCCTCCAAAGTTTTTCGAAATATTATCTCGAAAACGGTTCGTCGTATAAAAAAACTCTAAGAGTCAAAAAATGTTTATTTTTTTACTTTCTGTCATAAAATGTTAACGTATTTCAAATTTATTGCATCCACACCTAAGTTTTGGCACATTGAAATGTAGCCCCCCCTTTCTTAAAACACCATTCAAATTTTTTTTGGACAATTTTGACACCAAAAATGAATAAAACGCACAAAAATACGTATATGTATCAATTTTCATAAAATTCTAAGCACAAGTTTAGACAATATACAGAAAAATCGAGTTTTTTCGGGAAACTTTGGAGGGCTGTAGCTCAGAGGAGGTGCGTTTCCGTACCCGTGTTTATAGAACAATTTGACCTTATTTTTACCTGTAGAATATGCCCCCTTTTTTTTTACTATCAATTCTGGGACACCCTGTATATATATATATATGCATACATATATGTATGCAAGAATGGCTATAGTACACAAGACAATTTTCAAAACAGCTATTATATATAAGAAATTAACTAAAATCAAAGGAAAGATATATATACAATTAAATTTGGTCATATTAATCATCAATTAAAATTAGATTTTTAATTACATTTACTTAAACAGATCGATATTGTTCTATTATTATAACGCTTACAATTAGTAAATTTAACGGATGATTCAAAAATATTGTAGATTAAAAGGCAGAGCAAAACGTAAAAAATGTTTGACTAGAGACAAAATTCACATTCGAGAACTAACTTTTCATCGCAAATTTGTTTAAAAATTTTTCTCATTTTTTTAAAATTTTTTAATAATGTTTTTAGGAAGTAAAAAAATTTTTAATATTTTTTCTAAATAAAAAAAAACTTCACATTTTCATTAATATTCCATTTTGTGAAGTTTTATGTTATTCAGAATTATAAGCATTTGAACTGCATTCTTACAATTAAAATTAATTAGAATGAGTAGGTATATATAAGTATAAGATTGTTTTAAGTTAAAAATGCAATTTAAATGCTTCTTTACCACAAATCTGTGTTCTCGACTATGAATGACATAAAAACTATTCACAAAATGTAGAATATCAATAAAAAAGAATGTAAAAAAAGTTTTTAATATATCTTTTAAATATTACATAACAGAACATACATACTTATAAGGATATGACATGATCAATAAATGAACTATTTCTTTAAAATTTATTTTTTATTTACAATTTTGTTATTGCTGACATGCAACATATTAAGATAGTGAAAATATTAATGAAAATATTTTGGTTATATACTGTATATTAAGAATATGATTATATATATATATGATTATATAATAAATATTTTTTATTTGTAACTTTTATTCATATAAATTTCTACAGAGTAGTACAAAAAATTTTTTATTAATATATGTATAATAAAATTTGTTATTTATAAAATTTTTATTGTAAAACATTAATATAATATTAACAATAAAACTTTTATTACTTGGTAATAAGTAATAGACTATTAGGAGTTAGGGGCAAAGTCTGTTGAGGAGGAGTTTAGCTCGGACTCGAACCAGGGGCGAAGTCTGTTGAGAAGATTAACTCGGACTCGAACCAGGGGCGAAGTCTGTTGCAGAGTTTAGCACAGACTCGAACCAGGGGCAAAGTCTGTCGGTAAGGGGCAAACTCTGAAACCACAGAAGTGGGGGTCACGCCTAAACCTAGACCTTTGGCTATCTGTCTATTAATCTGTGGTATTAGAGATATTATAGATCTTATTTATAAAATAAATAAAACATCTCATTTTAAAAGTAGTTTACGCATAAGAGAACAAAACATCACATTTTATGTAACGTTTATGATAAAGTACACACACAATTCCTTTTGATTTAATGTTTTGAATATGCACTTGTATTTTTATTAGCCTGGTGCGGACTATTCCAAAAAGGACTCCCAGCACCTATCGGGTTAATAAAAATACAAGTGCAAACATTAGATGCACAAGTGAAAACATTAAATCAAAAGGAATTGTGTGTGTACTTTATCATAAACATATAGAATATTTTTAAATAAAATGTGATTATGCGTAGTGTAAACTACTTTTAAAATGAGATGGTTTATTTATTTTATAAATGAAAGATAGGATTATAAAAATATTGTATATGTTTATAATAGTAAACAATTGTTAATACAAAAAAAATCAATGATTATGATTTATAAAATATTTGTCTCATACGGTATCATTTTATTATTTTATTCTTTGTATTGTTACTTATTCTTCTGTTACAGCATTTTTCTAGTTTTATATATTGGTCTTGTTGTCATGTGCTGTAGTCGACATTTTAATAAAAGTACAATATGGATACCCAAATGCTATGAGGGCCTTAAATCCTTTCAAAATAAAAAATGCATCTCCTTCTACACGGTAAGTTTACCTTTTATCGATTTCTGCCAGTACTGCTTGCTGCAGTATGCAAATTATGACATCTTATTATTAAATATTTTTCAATATAATAAATAGTTGTAATTAGCTTGCAAACATACATTCTTGAAATGTCACGTATATAAAAATATATATCCTTTTTTATCTTTAAAAAACAATGTAATTGGAAGAATATAATAGCAATTTTATCTTATTATAAGTTTTTTTGCATAAAAGTTGTAGAAATCTTCAATAATTCTCCAAAAATATCGTAAAGAATGTTCATGCTTTAGCTTCCTTTTTAGACTTGTCTCTCCGATTTTTATGTAAAAATATCATGGCGTTAATTTGTTATATGTTTATAGCTTCAAACCTCTGGAATCTGCAACGTCTTTGAAAGCTGAAGTATTATCGGCATCACCGTCTGCATCAGGATCTCGAAAACGCGAGCATAAACCGGATAGACAAGTTAATAATAAGCGTCATCAAGCTGTATCCGATAGTGACGACTAGAATATCTCAACCTACTTATCAGCAACATACTTTTTCTACAATATACCTATAATAAAATCACATATAAGATTTAAATTAAATAGACTAGGAATTTACTATTCTTTTTCGTAATCTCATTAATATTCTGAGAAAATTTTCCATTAATTTTTTTCTACAGCTTTCTGTTCTTTCATTCTCTCGTAAGACATTATTATTTTGATATAACCATTTAAATAACTGCAATAAAATTATTTAAGTAATAAAGTCTTTATTTTGTATATAAATATTTATTCAAATAGATTTTAATTTACAGTTATGTTTCATTATAAAAATTTAAAAAATAAACTTAAAAATAGCATCAATTTTTCTTCTGTTTATAAAAAATATTAAAGGAAACTAATGTAGTAATTTTTTTTCATATCTTATTTTTTAATATGTTCATTATGTCGACATTCAAATTACACGAGGTATGGATATAGTAAGGATAAGAAAATACAATTCTATTGAAGAAGCGCGATAATATCTATGGACAGTTATTAAAGTTTGGTTGATTTATAATTTGAGATTTGACATATAAAAAAAGTAGTTTAAATGTACAATTAAACATTTATATAATCAAAGATATATGTTACACCCACTGACCACCAACTTCATCATCGACATTAGTTTCGCTATTATATAATGGAATATTTAAAAATATAAAGGGAATAAATGATTTCTTGTTTCAAATATGTTCTAGACTTTCAATGTCCTGTATAATCAACTTATTTAAATAATAAATCTAATAAATTTTTCTACTTATAAAGAGAGTGTATTATTTAGTATATTAATAAACATATCTTTATAAACTAATTTAGGTAATAAGACAAAGTATGCGTGTCTGCATTATTTAACTAGTCTTGTGTCTAAAACTCGGACAGCGTTCGAAAATCTATCGTCGGGTAAAATAGCGTTTAATTGATCAGTTATAAAATAAAGAAATCGTTGCTGTTCTACTCCGCGGTAGATTTTTGAATGCAATCTCGGAGAACTCTGTCCCAGTTTTAGTATCGTGGATAGAAAGTTCAAAATTAGGAAAAAATAATGGAATAAAATGAAAAGTTCATGAAAGGTGTAGTTTAAAAAGAAACATATATGCACTATCTCGAGAATATAGAAAAAGTAGGAAAAGATTTATGTATTAGACATGCAATTTCGAAAATGGATTTGAATGTGGCCATGATGTGGGATGTGATCACGTATCGATAAATGAAATCATAAAAAAAAAAGGCACAACAAATAGAAAGAAATCGCATAAAACAGAATTTTATTCTACTCAAAACTTTATTCATTTTTATCTTCTCATATATAATCTTTACATTCTTAATATTATCATTATTGGCAACATCTACTGTGTAACGATACATATTTAACATTCAGATACAAGCAGGAAAGTACGCAATGTAACCTTTGTTTCATTGTCAGTTATAAAAACAAGAGCATAGTTAAAAGTTTAAATCAATAGAAATTATTACAGTACACACACACATCTTATTATAAACATATAATAAATCTTATCTTTCATTTATAACAAAAATATACATTATATCTCATTTATAAAATAAATAAACATCTTAATTCAAAAGTAGTTTACGCTGCGCATAATAAAACAACACATCCCATTTTATTTAAAAATATTCTATATGTTTATGATAAGGTACATACACAATTCCTTTTCATTTTGACTATTCACTTGTATTTTTATTAACCTGGTGCGGACTATCCCAAAAAAGACTCCCAGCACCCACCGGGTTAATAAAAAATACAGGTTTTGACTATGCACTTGTATTTTTATTAATCTGGTGCGGACTATCCTAAAAAGGACTCCCAGCACCCACCGGATTAATAAAAATACAAGTGCAAACATTAGATGTACAAGTGAAAACATTAAATCAAAAGGAGTTGTGTGTGTACCTAATCATAAACATATAGAATATTTTTAAATAAAATGTGATCATCATAAATATATAGAATATTTTTAAATAGAATGTGATTATGTGTAGCGTAAACTACTTTTAAAATAAGATGTTTATTTATATTATAAATGAGAGATAAGATTGTAAAAATATTATATATGTTTATAATAAGATGTGTGTGTGTGTGTGTACTGTGACAATTTCTTTCGATTTAAACGTTTAACTTCCAAAAAGGACTGCAAGGCCCCACCGGGTTAAAAAAATACAAATGTATAGTTAAAAGTTTAAATCTAAAAAAATTATTACAGTACACACACACACACACACACACACACACACCTTATTATAAACATATAGAATATACTTATATCTTCCTCTCATAACAAAAATATATATATTATATACATTCTCTCACTTATAAAATTTAGATAAAATACATACACATACACATACATCTTATCATAAACATATAGAATATTTTTATAATCTTATCTCATTTATAATAAATAATATTATAGATTCCCCATCTCATTTATATAATATAAAAGTATCATTATAATTAAAAGTAGTTTACGCTACGCATAAAAAAACATCCCACTTTATTTAAAAATATTCTATATGTTTATGATAAGGTACACACACACACACACACACACACACACACACACACACACACACACACACATACACAGTTACTTTGATTTAATGATGTTTTAACTATACACTTGTATTATTATTATCAAAAAACACGAGACTCTAAAGCAAGAGTTAAAAATGTTAAAGTAGTAATTACAGTCACAATCAGCGCCGCCTCCGCCACTAACGTTAAAATCAACAGTCAAATCCATTGCCGTCAATGTCAACAGTAGAACACTCTGCATCAACGGAATCAGCAAACGTAAAAAGAATTGATATATTATTAAATATACGAGCAGGAGAGTACGCAATGTAACCTTTGTTTCATTATCAGTTATAAAACAAGAGCATAGTTAAAAGTTTAAATCAACAGAAATTATTACAGTACACACACATCTTATTATAAACATATAAATTTTATCTTTTATTTATAACAAAAATATAGATTATATCTCAGTTATAAAATAAATAAACATCTTATTTCAAAAGTAGTTTACGCTGCGCACAATAAAACAACACATCCCATTTTATTTAAAAATATTCTATATGTTTATGATAAGGTACATACACAATTCCTTTTCATTATGACTATTCACTTGTATTTTTATTAACCTGATGCGGACTATCCCAAAAAGGACTCCCAGCACCCACCGGGTTAATAAAAAATACAGGTTTTGACTATGCACTTGTATTTTTATTAACCTGGTGCGGACTATCCCAAAAAGGACTCCCAGCACCCACCGGATTAATAAAAAATACATGTTTTGACTATGCACTTGTATTTTTATTAATCTGGTGCGGACTATCCTAAAAAATAGTCTCAGCACCCACCGGATTAATAAATATACAAGTGCAAACATTAGATGTACAAGTGAAAACATTAAATCAAAAGGAGTTGTATGTGTACCTAATCATAAACATATAGAATATTTTTAAATAGAATGTGATTATGCATAGCGTGAACTATTTTTAAAATTTTATAAATGACAGATAAGATTATAAAAATATTATGTATGTTTATAAGATGTGTGTGTGTGCGTGTGCGTGTGCGTGTGCGTGTGCGTGTGTGTGTGTGTGTGTGTGTGTGTGTGTGTGTGTGTGTGTGTGTGTGTGTACTGTAACAATTTCTTTCGACTTAAACTTTTAACTTTTAACCCAAATAGGACTACAAGCCTCCACCGGGTTAATAAAAATGCAAGTGCATAGTTAAAAGTTTAAATCGAAAGAAATTATTACAGTACGCACGCACGCACGCACGCACGCACGCACGCACACACACATCTTTTTATCAATGTATTGTAATTAATAAATGTTAATTATATTTTGACGTTTATAGCGTCCATTGTCTCTGCCTCGTCCTGAGCTTTGGCCTCGTCCTGAGCTTTGGCCTCGTTCTGAGCTTTGGCCTCGTTCTGAGCTTTGGCCTCGTCCTCGTCCCTGTCCTCGTCCTCGTCCCTGTCCTCGTCCCCGTCCCCGTCTTCGTCCCGCTAGTTCCCATCTTGTAGGGTGTTTTACAACTGAAACGAAGATTATATTATGTATTGTCTTACTTGTATATTTAATTAATGTATCAATTTATATTTAATTAATCTATCATTAATTATTAATTAAAATGCATGCTAACTTTTTACGTTTGCTGTTTTCGTTGACGAGTTTTCTATTGACGTTGATGGCAACGAAATTACTGTTGACGGTGGCGGCGGAGGCGGTGGAGGCGGCGCAGATTGTGGTGGCGGCAACGGATTTGCAATTGACGATGATGACGTTGACGGCAATGGATTATTATCTGGGGTGCGTTCCGTATGCCGGAGTGTTCGTCCGGACGAAGTCTGACGTCACACACCGAGGTTGTCTCGTGAAACGGAACGATTCTTGGACGTTTTTGCGCTTGCGCATACATAACATACATATTCCTTTATGCTTTGCGATTATATTTTATGTAATACAAAAAACATGGAATACATACTTGTAACTGAGCCGAACGGAAATGTCATCACAGATGCATCAGGAAATATCCTGGTTCAACAAAAACCTGGTAAGTGCTTTTACTTGTATGTTATTCAAACATATATACTTTTGTAGTAAATTATGGGTTATGTAAAAATGTTTTTGTTCATTATTTGCACACAAATTTTGATGGCTATAAATATTTAAAATTTCAATATTGTTTTATTGTTACAGGGAATACATTAATGTTTATTACCTCTTCCCAAGCTGCTACATTATTTCCAAACAAAATTCAAGCTGAAATGGAGGTCTCGAAATCTGACTTTATTACGGATAGTGAACAAGAAAACAACAACACTACAAGCAGAACTTCTTGGAATCGAAATGAGATTATAGAGCTAATAAACTTATATAAGTCCCATGAACATTTATTTAAAAGCACGACAATGAAAAACGATAAAGTATGGGACATGATAGCTCAAAAATTACCGATGCACACAACTGAACAAATAAAAAACAAATTTAAATATTTGAAACAGAAGTATATGGAAAAGAAAGATAACATGGGTCAAAAGAGCAGTGGAGCAGGTACGATGAAATTCGATTACTTCTTTGAAATGGACGAAATATTTGGTCAGGATCCTGACGTGCAGCCAGTGTCAACTGCATCTTCTTTACGAGGGATTCAACGTGCTTCCAAGATGTCATCGGTTGAAATTGAAGAAAATTCATGCAGTGACGATGAAGAGATTGCAACAAAGAAAAATGAAAAATTGAAAATAAGAAAAAGAAGTGAATTAGCAAAACAATTAAGTACGTACGAACAAAATTTTAAAGAAAGAGAGGCTAAGAAAGAAAAACGTCATAATGAGTTAATGGCTCGACAAGATGCAGCTCTAAAAATTTTAGAAAATATTGCAAATTTATTTGCAAACACCAAAGATTAAAAATTAATCATTCCGATAAGGCTAATATTATATTTTATTTTGTTTCCTTATTTTTAAAGATTACTAATGACATTTTGTTTTAAGTGATTACGGATAATCAAACTTAAAAAGTATAAAATACTTTTCGTTTTCAATGAGATTCCTTAATCACACACAGCTTGTAGTTCTATGTTACTTCATAAGGATCATAAATTCCTGACATTTTGTATTGTATTGCAAGATCATTAAGGTATCGTAATGGAGATTGTTATATCAAAAGAATGAAATACTTTAATCTTTTTACAACAGTTTAAGTTTTATGTTATATCTCTTGTAAAATAGAAGTATCGAAAACGTTGCTCCAGAGCAACGTTTATGTGATAGTACTTTATGTGATACTACTTATTATGATACTATTTATTGTGATACTACTTATTTATGTGATGCTACTTTTATTTATGTGATACTACTTATTATGATACTATTTATTGTGATACTACTTATTTATGTGATGCTACTTTTATTTATGTGATACTACTTTTATTACCTGTAAGTATTGCGAAATAATAAATATATATATTACATTTGAAATATGGTTAACGTTTAAGTAGCTTGTAAGTAAAATTATTCGAGTTAAGATACTTTGTGTTCAAGTAGCTTTTAAGAAAAATTATATTACCTATTACATGTTATGTAGTTTTCTAATGTATAATTTTATACGATGAATAAGGTTTTTAAATGAAACTATATTTTTGAAAAAGATCTAAAATACAGAGTAATAAAATATAAATGTAAAAAGAGTGACGTAGTTAGATTGGATATAAAATAAAACCAATGATTCATAAAATTTGTGACTTTTATTAAAACGGATACAAATTTTCTGCGATTCTGTCTCGTAATGCGTGACCTTCTCTTCCCAATTCTTGTGCATTCACATTGTCATAATTAGCTGCTTCATGATTAACATTGCCAGCATTATTCATCACTGCCTGAAGTCCTTCATCTATAAACATGTCTCGTATTTCTTGATTTTCTTGGTTATTTAAGCATATGTTGTGTAAAACGCATGCAGCAATTATTGTTGGTGCTGTGAAGTCTGTTCGATTCATGTCTAGATATTTCAGTCGTCTAAATCTTCCAAATAAAAGGGCAAAACAACGTTCAACTATTTGACGAGATTTGGAGTGGCAAGTATTGAAATGTTTTTGCCTTGTAGTAACATTTCTTCTCTCGATGTAGGGAGGTATGCACCATTGCAAAACGGGATATGCTTTATCCCCGATAATAAATTGCCTTTCATCAAAATAATTATTCGGATGATTCATGAATTCTTCGTATATTGGCGAATTTCGAAAGATCCTTATATCTGATACTCTGCTAGGATATCCCGCAAAGCAATCTAGAATTGACATTTTATTATCACATATTACTTGCAGAGTTATGGCATGGAAACATTTTCTGTTAATGTAGACATCCGGATTTGCACTTGGAGCCTTGATAGGAATATACGTGCCATCGATAGCACCGACTATGCCTTCTATTCCAGCAGAAGCTTGAAAAGATAGTGCTATGCGTTGGCGTTGCTCAATATTTGGCCAAAATATAATTTCTGGAGAAATCTCATTTAAAGCAGTCACAACCCGCATAAAAATAGCAGATAGTGTAGACTTTCCTAGGTCAAAACGACTACCGACTGATCTGCAAAATAACAAAAATGTTAAACTACAAAATGAATATTTTGTACTTTTTATAACTTTTTTACTTACCGAAAACTGTTTGGTGTTGCTAATAGCCACAAAAAGGCGAGTAATTGTCGTTTCGGATCTGTAGTTTGGTGTCCAGCTGCTCGAGTACTTTCTAATAGAGGAGCTATTCGATTTAGAAGCCATTGAAAACTTGTCACGGTTACTCTGAAGTGGCTTTGAAATTCGGAAGCGGTAGACATATCGACAACTCTTTCGATAAAACCTTCAATGCGATGAGGCCTGGTTGCTGGATTATTAATGCGGACTTTCAATCTGTGCAAATACAATTCCATTTCTTCGTCGCTATCTTCATCATCATTGTTGTCACTGCTTCGATCAAAGAATATTAATTTGCTTAAATAACTGATCACAATTAAACCAGCTGCCTTTAAATTATCCATTAATAGGTTCTACCTACAAGTAAATAACATTAAACTTAGATATAAAACTTCAAACATAATATATTCTTTATGTTTATATTAAAACACAAAACTGACAGAACATAAACATAACCTACAACGCAAATCTACATATATTTGACCGTCGCGCTTTATTACATCACGCCGTTCTGCGCATGCGAGACGTTTTTCGTCGGAGTCCCGAGCACGACGAAAAGATGTTGCCCGGACGTTTGGAAATTGTGAAACGGAACGCGGTTATGACGTCACACCTTAGTAAACGGAACGGTTTTGGACGAAAAGTTGTCGTCCGGACGTTAATCCGGAACGCACCCCTGTTGACGTTGACGGTGGCGGCGGTGGAGGCAGCGCAAATTCTGGTAACGGCGGCGGCGCCGATTGTGATTTTAATTGTTTTCTCAACAATTTTAGTTCTTGCTTTAGAGCCTCGTTTTCTTTGTATGCAGCTTCAGCCTCTAAACGTACCGTTGACATTTCCAATTCTCTGTTTTCACAGGTATTATTATTTAACTCTTCTTGAATTAATTCATCCGCTGTTCTGAAAATTAATAAAAAATGAGAAATGTATAAAATATATAAAAAGCAAAGATATTTTATACATTTTATACACAATGTTATCTCTCATAAAGCACAGAACATTGTAGTAATTGATTAAAGTTTAATTTAATCTTTTATTGTAATGCGCGCAATACATACGCATTACAATAAAAGTTTAAAATAAGGTCCCAGTAAACACAAGCTAACAGCAACGTAACATCAATGTTATAATTTCCCACTCAATGATGTAACTGTTACGTACAAGGCATGTTACATTGCAGTTACATTGTTGAGTGGGAAATTATAACATCAAGAGACACGGTAGTGTCTCGCGCCAAGTACCGCGCAGCAACAGCGAGGCACTCCGGGTATCTTTACGCGAGTCGGATAGTTGAGAGTATCTCAGATTATCAGACCTCAATAACCGCTAAACCGATCGAATTCTTGATAGGCTTAATCGATAGCTTGGGTTTGAATTATATAAGGAAAGTGTTTTTATTTTTGCTCTACATGATCTCTAAACAGAGACATTAAGATGCAAAGTCTCAATGTTAAAATTTATCATTAAGAAACGTCTCCGTCGTCGTCGTGGTCATCGTCAAAGTCTCCAATGCGCATGTGCGAAAAACGGTTCGAGCAGTCGACAGTCGACTGTGTATTTAGTTATATTATTATTATTACCGACCGTCGTCGGTAACTATAAAGGTCGATTCAGACATATCCGTGCCGTATCCGTGACGTATCCGTTCCGTGCACGTCCGTGCACTGATGAAAATAACGTTTCCATAATTTTATATTAGAGTATTCTTACATTTCAGTATCCGTATCAGTATCCAGCCGTCCGTATCAGTGTCAGTGTGTAGACAGCGATCTGTGCCGATATTTTCACTGAACAGACGGCACTAGAGGAGAAAATCCCCCGAGTGTTTAAAAATTTGAAACAGTTTAGCTACACATTTTGTTCAAAACGACTGCAAGCGCAGTTAAATTTCGCTCATTATCGCTGCCGCTAATTATTCTTATTTTATCGGGCATTAAAGACAGCGTGCGACTTTGGTTGTTATTCAATCTTCATTCACTTACGCTTTCTTTTTTTGCGTAAAACGGTTTCTTCTTCATCTAAAATTAGTGCAATTACTGTAAGTTCTTTGATTGAAAAATTCGTCTTTCTCTCTTTCGTTCTTGACATACTGAATGAAAATCGACGGATACAGAACTGAAGTATGTGAATACTTTGCACTGATGAGTACAGATACGGAACGGATACGTCATGGATACGGCACGGATATGTCTGAATCGATATTAATAACCTAATACGTCAAAGTATAATACTTATATACAAATAATACTTATATATTTGCTAATGGATCTCTCTCTCTTTTGCTGTTTTTCTCTTTCCCTCTTTTTCTCTCTCACTCGCTCTTTCTTATTTATAATAATATATTATAAATCTCTCTCTCTCTCTCTCTCTCTCTCTCTCTCTCTCTCTCTCTCTCTCTCTCTCTCTCTCTCTCTCTCGCTCTCTCCTTCTCTCTCGCTCTCTCCTTCTCTCTCGTTTTCGTTCTTTCTCGTTTTTTAAATAATAGAATTTATGTGTTTGTTAATACTTTTATGCAAATTTATTTCTTATCATCTGTTCCTTTGTGCGTTATTAAGCGATTATTTGATTATTCTCTATACGACCTTATTTTTCGTATTATATTGTCCATCTCTTTCTCCTTATAAATACTCTTCGCGGAACTACCGCATCGTCGATACACCCTCGCTTCGTGTTTACGCGCTTTTTCATGTGTCGCTCGTCTTACCGCGCGCGCCCCTCGCTCTACCTGCTCAGCGACGATCAGCTGACTCAAAACATCGACATATGCGGTATATTTAACGAATTTTCGCTCTCGATTTTTTGGTTTAGTCAGTCCTTGATCGACTTTCGTTAGCTTCACCTCGCGCTTCAGCCGCTCTCTTTATTCGAGAAATTTCTCTGTAAATCTGTATCTTCGTTTAGTGCATAATAAATCGTGTGTGATCGTTAGTCTTTATCAAAGTGTCAATCTCTTTTTCTTTTTTTTTGTATGTGTTCGATCCTCTCACTTATTAATTAACAGTGTTATTAAGATCTGATAATCTAAGATATTTTTAACTTGGTAATCTAATACGTCAAAGCATAATATATATATTTGTTAGTGGATTCGGTGTCATTAATTAAATACTACAAAAAAAGAATGATATAATCCCTAAAAACTTACCTTTTTAAAAAAATGTAAAAAAAAGGCGCCAAGTACACGCGCTAATTGTGAAAAACTGTTGTATCTACAAAATAGTGTTATTTTAATCTACAAAATTGTTATCTTTATCTGCACAAAATAGTGTTTTCTAAACTGTTAAAAACTGTTCTATAAATTATTTTAATTGTGTAAAATATATTCTACAAAAATAATGTGATATCAAACAATAGCGCCAATTGAAAATAAGAACTTTTAAAAATATTTTAACAAAAAAAGTTGTACAAAATAGTTATTTTAATTTTCTACAAAAATTAAAAAATTTTATTAAAAAAACTTGGCGCTGCTAAATTTCAAAGTATATTTCAAAATATATATTAAACCAACGAATAAATTTAATTTAAATCTAAATTTAATTCAGAACTATATTTAATTTAATTACATCAATAACTGCAATGTAAATATATTAAATAATACGTTAATTTAAGCATATTTAGTTTAGCAGCGCCGTTTTTTTAATAAAATTTTTTAATTTTTGTAGAAAATTAAAATAACTATTTTGTACAACTTTTTTTGTTAAAATATTTTTAAAAGTTCTTATTTTCAATTGGCGCTATTGTTTGATATCACATTATTTTTGTAGAATATATTTTACACAATTAAAATAATTTATAGAACAGTTTTTAACAGTTTAGAAAACACTATTTTGTGCAGATAAAGATAACAATTTTGTAGATTAAAATAACACTATTTTGTAGATACAACAGTTTTTCACAATTAGCGCGTGTACTTGGCGCCTTTTTTTTACATTTTTTTAAAAAGGTAAGTTTTTAGGGTTAATGTTACGTTACTGTTAGCTTGTGTTTACTGGGGTTAACCAATGTTATCTTATGTTAACCAATCTATCATTACGTGTATTATAGTATTATAAAAGTTTAAAATAAGGTTATCCAATGTTATCTTATGTTAACCAATCTATCATTATGTGTATTATAGTATTATAAAAGTTTAAAATAAGGTTAACCAATGTTATTTTATGTTAACCAATCTATCATTATGTGTATTATATATATATACACTTACTGACAAAAGTTAAGAAACAAAATAATCGTTTGGTAACTACTGTATGTTCTTTATTTTCTGAGATACATAGGTTGGAAGCAAAAATAGCATAAAGAGATAACATTTCATACATTAACATACTACAAGTTTTTTTTCGATTATACTTGTATAAAGACTACAATTAATATTGAGTCGAAGAAACGAAATAAAACTTTGTGACAAAAATTAGGAAACATAGTTTACTTAAATAACACAGGTATGCATGGTCCTGCGTTCTGGGAAACAAAAGTCGTTTCTTACGTAATTTTGCTCGCAGAATCCGAATCTGGCCGCAGAATTACTCTATCACGTCAGGTTTCCGAGATAAATGGGTTGAAATAGCCAAAAAAACAGCGATTTTGGCCATATTCATCCTATTCTTAATAACAAAGCAATTTTTTTTTCTTAAAAATACTCAATGGCATCTTAAAGTACTGGTTTTTATCTTGAAAATGAATTTTGGTTTTCAACAGTACGATTTTTTTTGCTGAGATATTCTATTTCGAATGTATAGAGTTTATAGTGCATTATAGCATAGCATTTTAGGCTAATAGATCACATTTTCAATTTCTGTAACCCTTCTTGTGGTGTGTGTGTGTGTGTGTGTGTGTCACAAGGATAATTGTGACACACACACCACAAGAAGGGTTACAGAAATTGAAAAAATTTATCCGTCGACTTTGATACACTTTCTAGCACGAATTAATAAATTGTTTCGAGCATTTTGGAAAATATTTGGAGTTCTAAATTTTTTCCTTTGGGAAATAAAAGTATATCGAAGTCGACGGGAGAATTTTTGAGCATCTTTTGTAAAGCTTTAAACGAAATAAAGAAGATTACACAACATTTATTTCAATTTATATTGTCTTAAGAACGCAACTTTATTACTTTATAACTCCAAAACCGTTCGGATTCGGACATATGTTTATTAACATTTTCGACTTGTTTTCATGTCCTAAAGCCGCTGTATCAATTTTGGCACTGAGTTCTGGGACACCCTGTATATTTTTGTATAATGTATGATAAAAAATCATGTGATATATATTATCCTGTAACAGCTTTATATATAATTTTATAAAATTTGTTATTTTAGGATAGTAAAATCTTTTTGGCTGTTTAGGCTTCTATCAAGAATTCGTTAATTGGTCAGGATAGAAAAATTTATTAGAACCACTGATTGCGTAGCGTAAAAAAATTTGGAAGGTGAGTTATATTAATCATATATGTCAATTTTACAGTTTTTTTATATATACGTGATTAATGAATAACATGATTGAATAAAAAGATATATTTGAATTGCAAAAATATCTTTATATATATTCATATGTACAAAAAAGATTACCTCCACTAAGCTAGCAAGACCAATCCAGCAGAATTAAACTAGACCTATTGGATTATTTAGTACCCATTTTGTACTAATTTGTACCATTAATAATAATTTTGTACCTTGTGCTATTAAAAAAAAAACCGTGGCGCTGCTACCTTCAATATTTAGCTAGCAGGACCATTAAAAAAAAAAGAGAAAAAAGAAAATAAAAGACAGAAATGCAAAGAACTGAATTTGTACTAATTTGTACCATCCATAAAAACTTAATATTTTGATCCATTCTACTCAAAACAACCCCTAATTAAACTCAGCCTTATTAAACTCAAGAGTAAAGTAGCCCTTCCCATAAGCAGAATCAATCGCTACTTGTACATTCGATTCGGGATAATTTGTACCACGAAAATATAGAGTTTGAGATTTTGTACCCCCGCCGTTCGTTCGGAAACTACCCCCGATCCTTATTAAGCACAAGAGTAAAGTAGCCCTTTCCACAAGCAGAATCAATCGCTACTTGTACATTCGATTCGGGATAATTTGTACCACGAAAATATAGAGTTTGAGATTTTGTACCCCCGCCGTTCGTTCGGAAACTACCCCCGATCCTTATTAAGCACAAGAGTAAAGTAGCCCTTTCCACGAGCAGAATCAATCGCTACTTGTACATTCGATTCGGGATAATTTGTACCACGAAAATATAGAGTTTGAGATTTTGTACCCCCGCCGTTCGTTCGGAAACTACCCCCGATCCTTATTAAGCACAAGAGTAAAGTAGCCCTTTCCACAAGCAGAATCAATCGCTACTTGTACATTCGATTCGGGATAATTTGTACCACGAAAATATAGAGTTTGAGATTTTGTACCCCCGCCGTTCGTTCGGAAACTACCCCCGATCCTTATTAAGCACAAGAGTAAAGTAGCCCTTTCCACGAGCAGAATCAATCGCTACTTGTACATTCGATTCGGGATAATTTGTACCACGAAAATATAGAGTTTGAGATTTTGTACCCCCGCCGTTCGTTCGGAAACTACCCCCGATCCTTATTAAGCACAAGAGTAAAGTAGCCCTTTCCACGAGCAGAATCAATCGCTACTTGTACATTCGATTCGGGATAATTTGTACCACGAAAATATAGAGTTTGAGATTTTGTACCCCCGCCGTTCGTTCGGAAACTACCCCCGATCCTTATTAAGCACAAGAGTAAAGTAGCCCTTTCCACGAGCAGAATCAATCGCTACTTGTACATTCGATTCGGGATAATTTGTACCACGAAAATATAGAGTTTGAGATTTTGTACCCCCGCCGTTCGTTCGGAAACTACCCCCGATCCTTATTAAGCACAAGAGTAAAGTAGCCCTTTCCACGAGCAGAATCAATCGCTACTTGTACATTCGATTTGGGATAATTTGTACCACGAAAATATAGAGTTTGAGATTTTGTACCCCCGCCGTTCGTTCGGAAACTACCCCCGATCCTTATTAAGCACAAGAGTAAAGTAGCCCTTTCCACGAGCAGAATCAATCGCTACTTGTACATTCGATTCGGGATAATTTGTACCACGAAAATATAGAGTTTGAGATTTTGTACCCCCGCCGTTCGTTCGGAAACTACCCCCGATCCTTATTAAGCACAAGAGTAAAGTAGCCCTTTCCACGAGCAGAATCAATCGCTACTTGTACATTCGATTCGGGATAATTTGTACCACGAAAATATAGAGTTTGAGATTTTGTACCCCCGCCGTTCGTTCGGAAACTACCCCCGACCCTTATTAAGCTCAAGAGTAAAGTAGCCCTTTGCACGAGCAGAATCAATCGCTACTTGTACATTCGATTCGGGATAATTTGCAGCACGAAAATATAGAGTTTGAGAATTTGTATCTTTGCCGGTTCTCTAGAAATTACCTTCGATCTTTAAATAATAGGATGTGTATTATTTAAGTATTTTTGTATAATTTACCCTTGCGTCAATCTTTTAATAAATTACGATTGAGTAATGCATAGTTGAAGATCTAAAAAATATTTTCTATATTCGACGCTAACAATATTTATTAAAGGAAGGGAAAAATATTAACTGAAAATATTAACTGTAACACAATGTTTTAATACAGAACAAAATCACATGTTTTAGTAATATAAACTTAGAAGAAATTATTAACAAAATATATTTAATATATATTAAATAAAACAAAGTTCAGGATCTTACCTTTAATGCTTATCTTTCTTTAGCATAAATTAACAATGCTGGTATTACTCTAGCATTTTCTTTCATGTGTCTCTTTTTTTTCTAAGTCATTATATTCTATCCATGTTCCTGCTCTTAAACAGACTGTATAGTGCCCCATTTGCACGTTTCTGGTTGCTATAGGTCTCTTATACGACACGATGCCAACTAATATGTTTTTTTATTTAGAGGATTTATAGAGCACCGATTAATGTCAGTCATCTTTACGTCACTAACTGCTGTACTTGTGGTAAATATTTCAAAGAGAATAATAAAATATCTCCTGGAAAAGAAACGAAAATAATTTAATGAGTGAAATGAGATAATTTGCTGATAATTGGAAAATGAGAATGAAATAATTATTTGTTTCACACACATTTATGTTAAAAGATGAGTAGAAGATGAGAAAAATGTAAATTGAGGTTTCTTGCCTGTTTCACATAGCATTTTTTTTTCCAATACAGCCTTCTGTACAACAAGGATGTTCTCCTTCTAAAATAGCTTTTTTTGACAATTTCGTCAAAATTTATGCTGTCTGCAATTTTTATTTCTTCAATTTGTACCACAGATAACTTTTTATGTCGTGGCGGACAACCAATGTTGCACTGAGATGTCTCCTTAAAACTCGGGATTTCTTTTAATAATATACCAGCTAAATAACCCACATTAGTTTCACAATCGACATATTTGCCTCCACCGATGTCGGATACCGGAAAAATATCGGATAGAATTTGCGCGCGCAATTTGTAAACGTAACGGCTAATTCCATTTTTCACCACATGAACAATTAATTTAAACAAGGAATTTGTTTCTCCAGTTTCTTCCATATATTGAGAAATGTTTTGTAAATCATGTCTTGCTGCAAATAATATTTGACAAATGCTATCAAACGCACATGTATTAGCGACAGTATAATTGTCATTTCGTATATTTAATAACTTTAAAGATAGATCATCGCCATTCTTCATAATCGGTATTTTGGGAGCTTTCTTGCAAGTAAAGGCATCAATTATCTTATGAGGATTTTTTCCCAGATATAAACTATCATTTTTATTCACAATTTTTATTAGTCCACGGCAGTTCTCGATTTTGCGGCTTGCCAAACTATCTTTCATATTTTGCATGTTTTCTGTGTACATAATACATATGCAAAATTGACCATGACCCTCTTCAGCATCTTCATATGGTAGTGAGCATTGAGGCAATGCATGTACATACATTTGGCATAATTTACAAATATGCGCACCTGACGGTTTGTCATTATTTTTACATGCAGGACATGATTTATCTGGAGGCATAAAATTAATATTATTTTCTTTTACAGGTGTCGAAGTTAACAATATATCTTTCGCATCAGCAGATGATATTGTTATATTATTAGTGTCATTTTGTGCATCAGCAATTTTAATTACACCGCGCAAATAATCTACATGTTTTTTAACGAAGGAATCAACGCGCAATAATGAACAATTTTTTAGTAATAATGATTTTAATTTATTGAATTCACTTTTGATCGTTGCACTGGAAGCAGGTACGCGACCATAACCGAATTTATCTCTGTAAATATTTGGTAATTGATATAAAAATATATGTTTCGAAAGTAATCAGCTTTACATAGCTTTTTTACAATACTACCGGTCGCATCGGCAAATATACAAGCATTATTTTCAATGGAATATCTTGTATAAACATGTAATTGATGATTTGTCCAATAGTGAACAAAAAATGGTTCTAATCCAATATTATAAATTACATTATTCATAGAAGTAAATTTTAAAAGGACTAATGCTTTAAGAGGATCTGTGTGTATATAATTTTTTTTTGTAGTTTCTGTTTTAGCTGCATGCAGAACGGTCGAACTGTATAAATGCGGAGACTCCGGTTCTCCCTCTGACATCAACATGTGCGCTATTTCAGCACGATACACAGTAACTGCCTTTTGTTGTAATTCTTGGCCGACAATTGATCTCGTGGGATTCCTCAAATATCGTTTGCCGCAGTTTCCTCTTCCTTGTGTATACGTGCAATTTAATTTGATACAGTTGCTAGATGAATCAACATCCTCTATGATACACCTTAATTTACTACCGCATCTGCAAGAACCTGAAGGAAAAATGTCGTCTTTGAATCTAAGTACATCTTCGTGAATAGAAAATTGCACATATAAAAGCATATTTATATGTACTCTCTATGAAAATAATTGTGTATATATATATTTTTTTTTTAAGAAATGGAGCAAACTTCTTTTATTTTGGACGGATCTACTTTTCCCGATCTGCTGCGTACTGGATTCATATTGAAAAAATACTTCTCCGTTAATACTGTCTCATGTGACGAACTGTCTCTTCCGAAGACATGATCGAAACTTAAGAGTGATTATTCGTTGTTGATTCTCGACAATCGAGTAACGTGGCTTTTCGGTAACTATCAAAGGTTTTCACTCTAAGGCGGCATTCTTTTTCAAGTTTCGTCGGCTTGCCCCGCGAGTATACAATGATCAGCAAAATAAAACCGTCTTCGATTGAAAATCTTTGATAACGTGCCGTTGTTTACGTATTATGCTCGCGGGGCAAGCCGACGAAACTTGCAAAAGAATGCCGCCTTAGAGTGAAAATCTTTGATAGTTACCGAAAAACCGCGTTACTCGATTGTCGAGAATCAACAACGAATAATCACTCTTCAGTTTCAAGTAAGTCTTCGGAAGAGACAGTTCGTCACATGAGACAGTATTAACGGAGAAGTATTTTTTCAATATGAATCCAGTACGCGGCAGACCGGGAAAAGTTGATCCGTCCAAAATAAAAGAAGTGATATTAAAATATAAAAATATTATTAATAACGACAATAATATTATTTCGAAAACGCATGATATTTGGAACGTAATAGTACAAGAGCTAGAAAATAAAGTGACTATTAACAATTTATATGTGTTTACAATGTGTAATCGTTATAACATAAAAAATGAAATTTTGAACAAAGATTCATACAGTGAGAAATGTGTTTCCGCAAACGAAACTGTATTGAGTGACGGTTCAGTGTGGAATGAAAAGTCCGTAAGTTGCTCGCTGGATGATAGTTGCAACGAAAAATGTTTTATTATTTCCCTGTTAAGAGAAGACTTTACGAATCTATTGATTGAAAAAGTGTACAAGCGACGAATAAAGGGAAAGGGAAAAACATATTATCGTTTACGCAATGTGCTTCAACCTGGCAAATGGCAAGAATTAATGACTGATAAATTTTGGGAAGCCACGCGCATGAAATGTGGATTTCAATTTAAAAACCACTATATTTCTGCAGATGCAAAAACTGGTGTTATTAATGGTAAGATTATTGTAAATAGCAAGATATCATAAAACTCTGAAAATTTTATAAACATTATTGTTACGCTAGAGTGATGTTCAGTTCAAAATTAATAAATTTAAAGCTTTACCGCTTACTTCATTTTTAACGCAAACACAATGATTTAAATGATTGTGTGAATTTACAAACGTTGTCCCCGTTGTTCTTATCTATTACGCGCATTTAGCAATAAAGTTACCGTAGAGCGGTATAGCGCAGCTTCTCAAATTCAACCGTAGTTAAAAGGTTAAGAGATAATGAAAAGACATGTGTGGTTTTGCTCTATTTAAAAAAAAATATATATATATATGTACAATTATTTTCATAGAGAGTACATATAAATATGTTTTTATATGTTCAATTTTCTATTCACGAAGATGTACTTAGATTCAAAGACATTTTTCCTTCAGGTTCTTGCAGATGCGGTAGTAAATTAAGGTGTATCATAGAGGATGTTGATTCATCTAGCAACTGTATCAAATTAAATTGCACGTATACACAAGGAAGAGGAAACTGCGGCAAACGATATTTGAGGAATCCCACGAGATCAATTGTCGGCCAAGAATTACAACAAAAGGCAGTTCATGTATATCGTGCTGAAAAAGCGCACATGTTGATGTCAGAGGGAGAACCGGAGCCTCCGCATTTATACAGTTCGGCCGTTCTGCATGCAGCTAAAACAGAAACTACAAAAAAAAATTATATACACACAGATCCTCTTAAAGCATTAGTCCTTTTAAAATTTACTTCTATGAATAATGTAATTCATAATATTGGATTAGATCCATTTTTTGTTCACTATTGGACAAATCATCAATTACATGTTTATACAAGATATTCCATTGAAAATAATGCTTGTATATTTGTCGATGCGACCGGTAGTATTGTAAAAAAGCTATGTAAAGCTGATGGGTCACTTTCGAAACATATATTTTTGTATCAATGCGTTATCAACTGCCAAAATGGACAATTTTCAGTTTCTCAAATGATTAGTGAAAGTCACAATGTTAACTCCATTCATTTTTGGCTGGCAGAATGGTTACGTTCTGGTGCATCAATACCAAAAGAAGTAGTATGTGATTCGTCCAGAGCGCTTCTAATCGCAATTATTCGTGCATTCACGGGCTATCTGAATATTGACGATTATGCGGATGCATTTAGAAACAATTTACCCAAATGCTATATCAGAATTGACGTCGCACATTTTATAAAATCATATTCCAAAACATGTAAAACTTTAAATAAAAGAGTAAAGATTTTTTATTTAGGCGCGATTGGACAATTAATACTCTGCAGAAGCATTACGCATGCAAAAGACATAGTTAGATCCATTTTTACGGTAGCAATATCTGAAACTGATGGAAATTTACAGAGCGGTTATCCAACGCAATGCGATCTGGAGCGGGTAAAATTAATAAATTTAATGACAGCAAGTAGCATAGATTTAGAGAATCACAAAACCGATGACAATAACAGTGCTATATCCGAAATTGAGAAAATAAACGATGAAACAGATAACTTTATTAATAATCCATTCGAAAATTCCTGGAGTACGTGGGGAAAACAGATTCTAAATGAAGTCAAATCCTCCATCAATTCAAATACAGGTGACTGACAGAGTCAATCCGCATTATTTCCCAGAGATAGTCAAACGCCTAATAATTGATATTAGATCATTGCCGCTCTGGACAAATATTTACAGAGATGAATTCGGTTATGGTCGCGTACCTGCTTCCAGTGCATCGGTCGAAAGTGAATTCAATAAATTAAAATCATTATTACTAAAAAATTGTTCATTATTGCGCGTTGATGCCTTCGTTAAAAAACATGTAGATTACTTGCGCGGTGTAATTAAAATTGCTGACGCACAAAATGATACTAATAATATAACAATATCACCTGCTGATGCGAAAGATACATTGTTAACTTCGACACCTGTAAAAGAAAATAATATTAATTTTATGCCTCCAGATGAATCATGTCCTGCATGTAAAAATAATGACAAACCGTCAGGTGCGCATATTTGTAAATTATGCCAAAAGTATGTACATGCATTGCCTCAATGCTCACTACCATATGAAGATGCTGAAGAAGGTCATGGTCAATTTCGCATATGTATTATGTGCACAGAAAACATGCAAAATATGAAAGATAGTTTGGCAAGTCGCGAAATCGAGAATTGGCGTGGACTAATAAAAGTTGTGAATAAAAATGATGGTTTATATCTGGGAAAAAATCCTCATAAGATAATTGATGCTTTTACTTGCAAGAAAGCTCCCAAAATACCGATTATGAAGAATGGCAATGATCTATCTTTAAAGTTATTAAATATCCGAAATGACAATTATACTGTCGCTAATACATGTGCGTTTGATAGCATTTGTCAAATATTATTTGCAGCAGGACATGATTTACAAAACATTTCTCAATATATGGAAGAAACTGGAGAAACAAATTCCTTGCTTAAATTAATTGTTCATGTGGTGAAAAATGGAATTAGCCGTTACGTTTACAAATTGCGCGCGCAAATTCTATCCGATATTTTTCCGGTATCCGACATCGGTGGAGGCAAATATGTCGATTGTGAAACTAATGTCGGTTATCTAGCTGGTATATTATTGAAAGAAACCCCGAGTTTTAAGGAGACATCTCAGTGCAACAATGGTTGTCCACCACGACATAAAAAATTATCTGTGGTGCAAATTGAAGAAATAAAAATTGCAGACACCATAAATTTTGACGAAGTTGTCAAAGAAAGCGTTATTCTGGAAGGAGAACATCCTTGTTGTACAGAAGGCTGTATTGGGTTGGAAAAAACAATGCTATGTGAAACAGGCAAGTAATTTACATTTTTCTCATCTTCTACTCATCTTTTAACATAAATGTGTGTGAAACAAATAATTATTTCATTCCAATTTTCCAATTATCGGCAAATTACCTCATTTCACTCATTAAATTATTTTCGTTTCTTTTCCAGGAGATATTATTCTATTTGAAATATTTACCACAAGTACAGCAGTTAGTGACGTAAAGATGACTGACATTAGTCGATGCTGTATAAATCCTCTAAATAAAAAAACGTACAAATTAATTGGCATCGTGTCGTATAAGAGACCTATAGCAACCAGAAACGTGCAAATGGGGCAGTATACAGCAGTCTGCTTAAGAGCGGAAACATGGGTAGAATATAATGACTTAGAAAAAAAAGAAAGACACATCAAAGAAAATGCTAGAATAATACCAGCATTATTAATTTATGCTAAAGAAAGATAAGCTTTAAAGATAAGATCCTGAACTTTGTTTTATTTAATACATATTAAATATATTTTGTTAATAATTTCTTCTAAGTTTATATTACTAAAACATGTGATTTTGTTCTGTATTAAAACATTGTATTACAGTTAATATTTTCAGTTAATATTTTTCCCCTCCTTTAATAAATATTGTTAGCGTCGAATATAGAAAATATTTTTTAGATCTTCAACTATGCATTACTCAATCGTAATTTATTAAAAGATTGACGCAAGGGTAAATTATACAAAAATACTTAAATAATACACATCCTATTATTCAAAGATCGAAGGTAATTTCTAGAGAACCGGCAAAGATACAAATTCTCAAACTCTATATTTTCGTGCTGCAAATTATCCCGAATCGAATGTACAAGTAGCGATTGATTCTGCTCGTGCAAAGGGCTACTTTACTCTTGAGCTTAATAAGGGTCGGGGGTAGTTTCCGAACGAACGGCGGGGGTACAAAATCTCAAACTCTATATTTTCGTGGTACAAATTATCCCGAATCGAATGTACAAGTAGCGATTGATTCTGCTCGTGGAAAGGGCTACTTTACTCTTGTGCTTAATAAGGATCGGGGGTAGTTTCCGAACGAACGGCGGGGGTACAAAATCTCAAACTCTATATTTTCGTGGTACAAATTATCCCGAATCGAATGTACAAGTAGCGATTGATTCTACTCGTGGAAAGGGCTACTTTACTCTTGTGCTTAATAAGGATCGGGGGTAGTTTCCGAACGAACGGCGGGGGTACAAAATCTCAAACTCTATATTTTCGTGGTACAAATTATCCCGAATCGAATGTACAAGTAGCGATTGATTCTGCTTGTGGAAAGGGCTACTTTACTCTTGTGCTTAATAAGGATCGGGGGTAGTTTCCGAACGAAAGGCGGAAGTACAAAATCTCAAACTCTATATTTTCGTGGTACAAATTATCCCGAATCGAATGTACAAGTAGCGATTGATTCTGCTCGTGCAAAGGGCTACTTTACTCTTGAGCTTAATAAGGGTCGGGGGTAGTTTCCGAACGAACGGCGGGGGTACAAAATCTCAAACTCTATATTTTCGTGGTACAAATTATCCCGAATCGAATGTACAAGTAGCGATTGATTCTGCTCGTGGAAAGGGCTACTTTACTCTTGTGCTTAATAAGGATCGGGGGTAGTTTCCGAACGAACGGCGGGGGTACAAAATCTCAAACTCTATATTTTCGTGGTACAAATTATCCCGAATCGAATGTACAAGTAGTGATTGATTCTGCTCGTGAAAAGGGCTACTTTACTCTTGTGCTTAATAAGGATCGGGGGTAGTTTCCGAACGAACGGCGGGGGTACAAAATCTCAATCTCTATATTTTCGTGGTACAAATTATCCCGAATCGAATGTACAAGTAGCGATTGATTCTGCTCGTGGAAAGGGCTACTTTACTCTTGTGCTTAATAAGGATCGGGGGTAGTTTCCGAACGAACGGCGGGGGTACAAAATCTCAAACTCTATATTTTCGTGGTACAAATTATCCCGAATCGAATGTACAAGTAGCGATTGATTCTGCTTGTGGAAAGGGCTACTTTACTCTTGTGCTTAATAAGGATCGGGTGTAGTTTCCGAACGAACGGCGGGGGTACAAAATCTCAAACTCTATATTTTCGTGGTACAAATTATCCCGAATCGAATGTACAAGTAGCGATTGATTCTGCTTATGGGAAGGGCTACTTTACTCTTGAGTTTAATAAGGCTGAGTTTAATTAGGGGTTGTTTTGAGTAGAATGGATTAAAATATTAAGTTTTTATGGATGGTACAAATTAGTACAAATTCAGTTCTTTGCATTTCTGTCTTTTATTTTCTTTTTTCTCTTTTTTTTTTTTAATGGTCCTGCTAGCTAAATATTGAAGGTAGCAGCGCCACGGTTTTTTTTTTAATAGCACAAGGTACAAAATTATTATTAATGGTACAAATTAGTACAAAATGGGTACTAAATAATCCAATAGGTCTAGTTTAATTCTGCTGGTTTGGTCTTGCTAGCTTAGTGGAGGTAAAAAGATTAAAACAATGAATTATTTTAATAAATATATATTTCTGGATGATATTGTTTATATCTTAGATGGCTTTAAAATATTGGAGATTGTAATATTTAAAATTTATTACTTAATAGTATGTGATATATTTAATTTTGATACAGTATTTATTGCTTGAAACAGTATATATGTTATTATTTTAATATGTAGTAATAATAATTTATAACATGTTTTATAACATTTTATAACATTTTTTAAAATTGTAATTTAATTATTAAAATATTTACTGATTAAGATAGTTTTTTATATTCTATTTAAAATAATTTGTAAGAAAATACAAATTAATAGACAATTTGATAATTTATAAAAAAGCAACGGTGATATTATTTTTAGATTTTATTAATAACAAATTCAGAAAAAATTAGACTGTCACATACACATTACATACATATTACATTATATAAAATTAAGATATTAAGATATATATACAGGGTGTCCCAGAATAATGGGGACTAATCTCGTGTGCACATAGAGCGGACTGAACTGAATCGAAAAGTCCTCTACCATTTTGCAATTTTCGCAATAGTTTATGAATTATTAATGATTAAAAGTCGCCGTATTAGTCCGGCCTACCGCCAAATGCAAGCGCGCGGCGAGATGCGGCCGCCCAGCGATCGAGTTGCTAAGCGCGCGGGGAGTTGTTTATTACAGGCGGCGAGGTGCTACATACAGAAAAATATCATTCTATTGTTAAGAAAAATGATTATTTAGTTTACTTTTCTTCTCTTAAGTAACAATTATCTTTAACAAAAAATATTTTCTTGATAATAGTCTTAAAATAGACTCATCACAAATTTTAGAAAAACTCATTATCATGTACTCAAAAAAAGTAAATATTTGCTTTTGAAGAATATTATATAATTCTATAGAAGAAAAGTCAGATTTGGTTAATTTGATTTTGGTTATTTTTGATTGAATTTAATATTCTTGATTGAAGTATTAAACTTATTAGAATTCAGAATACACATTTTGAATAAATTTGATTCTTATGATAAACTTATGATAGATTTGCAGATATATGAACTTATGGAATACTTGAAACAAGTAATATCACAGAAAAATGCATACTGTACTTAAATAAATATTACTTGTTTCAAGTATTTCATAAGTTCATATATCAGCAAATCTATCATAAGTTCATCATAAGCATCAAATTTATTCAAAATGTGTATTCTGAATCCTAATAAGTTTAATACTTCAATCAAGAATATTAAATTCAATCAAAAATATTCAAATTAACCAAATCTGACTTTTCTTCTATACAATTTTATAATATTCTTCAAAAGAAAATATTTACTCTCTTTGAGTACATGATAATGAGTTTTTCTAAAATTTGTGATGAGTCTCTATTTTAAGACTATTATCAAGAAAATATTTTTTGTTAAAGATAACCGTTACTTAAGAGAAGAAAAGTAAACTAAATAATCATTTTTCTTAACAATAGAATGATATTTTTCTGTGTGTAGCACCTCGCCGCCTGTAATAAACAACTCCCCGCGCGCCTAGCAACTCGATCGCTGGGCGGCCGCATCTCGCCGCGCGCTTGCATTTGGCGGTAGGCCGGGCTAACACGGCGATTTTTAATCATTAATAATTCATTAACTATTGCGAAAATTGCAAAATGGTAGAGGACTTTTCGACTCAGTTCAGTCCGCTCTATCTGCACACGAGATTAGTCCCCATTATTCTGGGACACCCTGTATATATATATATATATATATATATATATATAGTCATACTAACATTAATCAACTGGAAAAATTGTTGTTTATTTAAATCCAAGAACTGTTCTATATATAAAATATTCGGCTTCCTCTAACAATCATTAACTGTCTTTCTGGTAGTGAAGTCCGTTTGGCGAAATTCGCGAAACGTCGCCAAACGTTCGCAAAATCGGCGCAACCGTCGCCTAAGAAAGGCATTGGCTCAGGCTCAACCAGCGGCTCTAGATTTAACTATCAGCGGCCATTTTAATATTAATTCTAACGACAACCACTCCAATGATAATTCTGATAACTACGAGATCAATTCAACCAATTATCAATATTACTATTATTCTAATTTCAACTGCGAAAATTTTTATAACAACTACAATCTAGACGATATTCCATCAACTAGCCATAATAATTTTTTGAATAATACTAATAACTATAGTACCGATCGTCTAGATAATTATCGACCAATCAACTCAGACACACCATCACACTTTCCACCAGTAATTACTCTTGCCGACTCTCCTCCCGCTTCCCCTCCACCTCCTGAATCCAACGCCGATATCGAGGTAATCTGCATAGATGAAGAAACCCCCGATTTTGATCAGGAGGCTCGTGCTCGCATCAAGCAGATAGGCGATATCGGATGTTTCGAATATCTGGCACAAAGATTCCCTATCCTGAAATTACCCTTACCAGAGGGAACCATCTCATTTGGGCCTGATTCGATTGATTTCGAAGAGCTCGAATTAGTAGCAAGGTTATATCCTTGTGGGACCCTCCTCCCGTGGTATACTCGATTTTCTCCTTATCCATTCGCACTTCCAATAGAAACCTTTAAAGAATATTTCCATACCCCATCCTCAGTCGTCATAGAAGAAATTACTTGAATACACACACACACACACATTTTAATTCTATCTATTTGACTATAAAAAAAACGATTGTATTAACCAGTCAGAAATTTAAATTTAATAATAGAAATACCCCAGAATTTTTTGACTGTTGACCTCCGAACTTATGTAACACCCGCGGAAATAAAAGACACTCACAATATAACACACACACGATCTAATTTACATACGTCTCGGTACGTTGTCGATTGTTTTATATATATATATATATATATATATATATATATATATATATACTAATCACGTACTATAACCTAAGCTTTTATGTCAACAAATTTTTTTTTCATTTAATTAATTTAGAATAAATTATAATATTTAAAACAAATTTCATTTATTTTAATTAATCCCGCTCTCATCTCCTCATCCTGAGATCGCACAAGGTCCCGTCCCGCGTAAAAGAGATTCAATTCTCTTACCGAAAAGGGACCACCAAGTGAATGCCCTACGAACAGAGTTAGAGCGACCTTCTCAGTCGTTGACCTGTTCGGGCCTTAAAATACACTTGACTCGAGGCACGTGGCTAAAAACATCTGTCTCGAGAGAAGGTAAGTTACGGCCTTCCGTTTGACTGTCTTTTTCCCGAGTCTGGACGTAACATAATTATATAATAAATAAACAAAATAAAGGCTCTAGAAATTATAAGAATAAAATAAACGGCTAATAAGAGCCAGACCGCATAGGTAAAGGCGCGAGTAAACACAATTGTTTAGATTAAACTATTCTTTATTATATAATTAGACATTTCGGTCCCGCTTCGGGCCATCTTCAATGCACATCCCGCTTCCTACCGGCGGGTACCGATCGGGAGGCGTCTCTAGAGGGGATCGCGGGGTAGCTTGGATGCCGCGTAGACACATTGCTAGTCGTCTCATTATTCGTAATTCAAGCTTACTGAAGATGGCCCGAAGCGGGACCGAAACGTCTAATTATATAATAAAGGATAGTTTAATCTAAACAATTGTGTTTACTCGCGCCTTTACTTATGCGGTCTGGCTCTTATTAGCCGTTTATTTTATTATTATAATTATATAAGTCTCTCTCCAATTAGTTCCCTTGACTGTCGCTGATGGCACCTAGATCAATGTTTGCCTGCGTAAGAAGGCTCCACTTCTGCTGATGTAGACAGTTTTGGTCGACATTTTGAACTGCTTCAGTTTTTTCCAAATCAGTGATAAAATCTGAGATTAGCGTGTAGCTGTTTTCATTAAAATTATTATTAGTAATATTAAGTAGTTATTACTTTCTCAACATAAATATATATGTACATACATATGTAAATGTATGTAAACAAATATTTGGACAGGTCTTTTTTTAGATTATGTACTCTGTGAGATTATCAATTGGTCCTCAATTAAAATAAATTGGGACATCTCTGAATTTTTCTATTACAGTTAGGTTATTACCTTAATACCTTTTTAATTTTTCAAATGGCCTTATTCGATATTTTTACTTATTATGTTTTTACATATTGATTATGAACTCATTATTTCAATTTTGTTGGTCCTATTCTGTATTTCAGCGGCTTCTTCAAGTGTCGAACAATTGTTTTAGAGGGAAATAACTGAAAATGCCTCGCAAGCCTAGAAAAACGCCTCACGAAATTTATCAAGCTTTAGAGGGTCTGAATTTCCGCCAAGAAAATGGTAACATGGTTCCGTGGAATGTGGTCCAGTCTGGGATCTGGCTGTAAATGCTTCAAGGATACCATCATCTATAAAAATGTTTATGCTGCGTATTAATATAGCGCATTTAGTAAAGCTCGTTACTCGCTGGCTGTGTTTAAGAAATCATCTGAGCTTAAAACATTTCTTTATACGATGTGTTGGCATACTCACCAACCAAACGTCTATTAAAGAGTTCAGACAATTGCTTATTGATATTTTATGTGACTTTTTCTGAACAAAATGGTGAGGAAGATAATTCTCAGTTGTCATAGTTCTTGTTAACGATTATTTAACTTGATTTAATCGGTCCATTACAAACGTAATTTGCAATAATATTTTATAGAATGAATTACAGGCATGTAAATCACAAATATTGTGCTCTACAAATGCTGTAATATCCCATGAAATAAACTTCGAACATAAAAATAGTACATATCATCTAATACAAATTTTTTTCTATAGGCATTATTGTGTTTGTCGTTGATAGTATTTATAGTAATTTTGTTTGAAATAAATTCTTTATTTTCCAACATTGTATTTAATAATCTTTCGGTTTTTATCATCTATATATCTATAATATTTATATATATCAATATTTTTAATATATTATATACAGGGTGATTCAAAACAACCGTTTGTCCTTAAAATGTCGTATTTCTGACTTTATTCTAAGACGATTTTTCCTTTACCAAAATTTTATCCGAAGCTTAGTTTTTAAATTATAAGGAGAAATAGTTAGCGAATTACGGGACGAGTACGGGCGGTAGGCAGGAGCGGCGCGACTCACCGTCCGATGCAGGTGATTACGTGGGGCGCTCGCTGCGATCAGCTGCTTGCTACACGCGATGTGTGTGTGTGTGTGTGTGTGTGTGTGTGAGAGAACGTATACGCGTATACACACACACACACTCTCTCTCTCTCTCTCTCTCCCTCTCCCTCTCTCTCACACACACACACACACTCACTTATTCTTACCTTGTAGAGATTCGATATCTTAATACTTACTTCTTAATAATTACTGATGAAAAATTACTGCACGACCGTAGATAGCAATGAGACGTTTTTATGTGACATACCGAGTAATAAGCGAAGTTTTTTCTTTCATAAATTGTATCACGTATTGACACTTTTACGAATTTACTTTTACGAATTTACGCACTTTATCGATCAAGTGCGTAAATTCGTAAAAGTAAATTCGTAAAAGTGTCGATACGTGATACAATTTATGAAAGAAAAAACTTTGCTTATTACTCGGTGTGTCACATGAAAACGTCTCATCGCTATCTACGGTCGTGCAGTAATTTTTCATCAGTAATTATTAAGAAGTAAGTATTAAGATATCGAATCTCTACAAGATAAGAATAAGTGAATGTGTGTGTGTGTGTGAGAGAGAGGGAGAGGGAGAGAGAGAGAGAGAGAGAGAGTGTGTGTGTGTGTGTGTATACGCGTATACGTTCTCTCTCTCTCTCTCTCACACACACACACACACACACACACATCGCGTGTAGCAAGCAGCTGATCGCAGCGAGCGCCCCACGTAATCACCTGCATCGGACGGTGAGTCGCGCCGCTCCTGCTTACCGCCCGTACTCGTCCCGTAATTCGCTAACTGTTTCTCCTTATAATTTAAAAACTAAGCTTCGGATAAAATTTTGGTAAAGGAAAAATCGTTTCAGAATAAAGTCAGGAATATGACATTTTAAGGACAAACGGTTGTTTTGAATCACCCTGTATATATATATATTTTATAATCTATATATCCATAAAAATATCTATTTTTATAATCTATATAATCTAGATACATTATTATCACACTAATCAATGGCATCAGTAATCATTATCACATCTTTAAAAAAATACTGAAATTGTTTATGAAAGCACTAGGTTGATGGTTGCACACACAAATTAAAACGTTGAAACTAATGTAGAACTGAGAATTTATTCGATAACTTTCAAACAAATGAGAGATGGATAATTGCGATACTTTCGTGAAGAAAAAGATATATTGAGAGCGCAGTATTTCTCGCACGAAGGTGGATACACGACAGACAGTCAGGTTTTTGAAAACGAACGGTAACCGAGGATTTTTCGACACCGAGTAGGTCGAATCAGCTGAGTCTCGCTGAGACGGTAGAGCGAGGGGCGCGCGCGGCAAGACGCAAGAAGCACGCAAAAACGCGTAAACACGGTTAAAGCTATTTATAAAGTCGAATATAATGCGCGAACAGGTGATCGAATTTTCGTAATATAAATTGAGAATTATCTGATCGAGAACGCGAAATTAGAATGATGCCTTAATTGATGAGAAATAGTATAATTACAGAGCGCAAAGTATTAACATTACCGCCCGCCTCAGGGGCGTTGTAAGCGTCGCTGAGTATGACAAACTGAATGGAATAAGAGCGAATTACATGACGATGAGATCTAATTGATAAATTGAACGTGGAAATGAACGAAATTGAAGAACGATAAAGAAAGAAAGAAAAAAAAACAGGAATGAGAATTACGTCGCGATCGGAAGCGGACAGAGTTTGACGATCGGTCTTTTAAATTCGGATGCTGATGTGCGAACCGTAACGACGCGTACGAGACCGTCGTTGCCCGGATGCGTTGCTGTAATGCGAGCGAGAAGCCACTTAGTTGGTGGATAGCGCTCGTCCAGAACAAGGACGAGATCTCCGATTTGCAGCGGCCGGGTTGATGAACGCCACTTGTTCCTGGTTTGCAGCCGTTGAAGGTACTCAGTTGACCAACGAGTCCAGAATCGATCGAGCGTTTGTCGAAGAAGTTGCCAGCGAGATAATCTAGATGTTGGAACTTCTGCAAGGGACGGTTCTGGCAGTACGAGAATAGGCTCGCCGATTAGAAAATGCGCTGGAGTGAGCGCGCTGACATCCGCAGGATCGTCGGATAAGGTGCAAAGCGGTCGCGAATTGAGCACCGCTTCAACCTGCGTGAGAAGAGTGCTGAATTCTTCGTAGGTTAGCGTAGTGTCGCCCAGAATTCTTCGTAGATGGAACTTAGCCGATTTGACTGCAGCTTCCCACTTGCCTCCGAAGTGTGAAGAGGAAGGAGGGTTAAACTTCCACTCCGTTCCGTCGGCGGCTAGCAAGTGAGCAAGCTCTGCGACTTCCGTGGATGCGGAGTTGAAGAGTCTTCGGAGTTCGGCGTCCGCTCCGACAAAATTTGTTTCGCAGTCGCTGATGAGAGTGGTGCATCGTCCTCGTCGTCCGATGAATCGGCGGTAGGCGGCGAGGAAACCTTGTGTTGAGTAGTCCGTTGCCAGGTCCAGATGTACCGCGGAGGTTGAGAAGCAGATAAAGATGAAGAGATACGCCTTGTATGATCTTGACGCTCGACCTCGCCAGGTGCGAAGTGTATAAGGGCCGGCGTAGTCCACTCCAGAGGTGAGAAATGGGCGCGTTGGTGTGACACGCGATGTCGGTAGGGACCCCATCATCTCTTGCGCCGTGGCTGCGCGATGTCGAGCGCACTTAACGCAGCGGCGTATGAAGGCGCTGACTGGAGCGCGTCCTCCCAGTATCCAGTACTGTTGGCGCAGCGTGGCTAGCACAACTTGAGCGCCGCCATGTAATGTCCGGTCGTGAATATCTGCAATGATAAGACGAGACAACACAGAATGTCGAGGAAGGATGGCGGGATGTCTTCCGTCGGGATCAAGTAGAGAATTTTTTAATCTTCCGCCAACGCGAAGAACTCCGTCCGCGTCTACGAATGGAGCTAATTTTAGCAGTGGATGAGATCTCGGCAGTGGCGTCTTCGTGGTGCACATCTCGAGCTCGTGATTAAAGTAGGCTCGCTGTATGTGCTTGATCCAGAAAGTTCGGGCCGTGTGAAGTTCCTCAGGATGTAGAATTCTTGAAGAGTGATGATCGGCTCCCTTGAAGACTGCGCAGCTGCGCAAGATCCACGCGGTGATGCGAAGAAGGCGAGTCAAGCTGGAAAACCGCTCAATGAGATCCCAGTACGATACAGGAGTACTTACTGCTGCTGCTAAGACTCGTTGAGACCGTCTCTCTTCTAGATTTACGGCCTCGTCAGTGGGAGGAGAAGTTGATGGCCACCTCACTGAAGGACCTTGAAGCCAGACAGGTCCGCGCCACCACAATGCGTGCTTGCAGAAGACTTGGAGACAGGCCTCGAGAGACGCAGTCGGCTGGATTCTCACAGCCGGCTACGTGATGCCACCGTGCATCTGGTACAAGCTCCTGTATGACCGCGACTCTGTTGGCGACAAATTCCTGCCACTGCGAGGGATGTCCGCGAATCCAAGCTAAGCAGACGCTGGAGTCGACCCACAGGTGTGCAGGAACGTGATGGAAGTTGAGGATGCTGCGAACACGAGTTAGAAGACGAGCCAGAAGAACAGCTGCTGCGAGCTCCAGACGAGGTATTGTTTGCTTCTTGAGAGGAGCCACCTTGCTTTTAGCCACTAGCAAAGTAACCTTGGCGTCCGCGAAAGTTTCAATGGTGCGGATGCATAGCACTGCTCCGAGCGCGTCTTGCGAGGCATCGGAGAATCCGTGCAGTTCGAGACCTTGACTGCTGGATGACGTGCCAAGCCATCGAGGAATTGAGAATTCAGATACTCCTCGCAACTCTTCGTCGAATCGAGTCCATTCCTGAATGAGAGACTGAGGCAGCGTATCATCCCAGCCTATGCTTGACTTCCAGAGAGTTTGGATAAAGACCTTGCCGAGTATCGTTACTGGAGAGAGCCAACCGAGTGGGTCGAATAACTGAGCGACGCGAGACAGGATGGCTCTCTTAGTGAAGTTCACGATTGGATCAGAGCGGCTGACGTGAAACTTGAAGGCGTCTGAGGCTGGATGCCACGTGAGACCTAAGGTACGAGCTTCTGCTTGGAGTTCTCGAGTCGAGGTGAGCGATGATGAGTTCGAGATGCCTTGCAGGATTTCCTCACAATTGGCTGACCATTTCTGCAGCTTGAAACCGCCCGCCTTGAGGAGCTGAACTAGCTGAAGAGCTTTGGCCTGTGCTTCCTGTGGTGTGTCTGCACCTGAGAGAACATCGTCAACATAAATTGCTCTGCGTACGATATCTGAAGCTTGCGGAAAAGCACGTTCTTCGTCTGTTGCGAGTTGCTGAAGAGCTCGCAGAGCTAAGTACGGCGCGCAGGTTAAACCGTACGTCACCGTGGTAAGCTGATAGCTGCGAGGTGAGTCGTTGTTGCTCCAGAGAATTTGCTGATACGATCGGTCCTCAGGATGTATCACGATTTGCCGATACATCTTTTTGATGTCAGGGGCAAATGCGAAGGCGTGCGTTCTCCAGCGGAGGATGACGGCGTCGAGATCCTGTTGGAGTTTAGGACCGGCGTGTAGGCAGTCATTAAGCGAAACTCCAGTGGAAGTGCGAGCAGACCCGTTGAAAACGACTCGCAGTTTAGTAGTTTCGCTGGTCTCGCGTAACACTCCGTGATGCGGCAGATAGATGGATGTGACATCATGTCCTGAAGATGATGAGGTTGGCGTCATGTGACCCAGCTCGGCGTACTCTCTCATGAAGTCCGAGTAAAGTGATCCGAAGGCTTCGTCACGTTGGATGCGTTGCCGCACGTTTGCAAAGGACCGTCGAGCAGACGACAAGGAATCGCCAAGAAGGTTGGCTGAGGAGCGAAATGGCAGTCGAACAATGTATCGTCCTGTTTCGTCCCGCGAATACGTAGTACGAAAATGAGTCTCGCATTCTTGTTCCTCAGGAGTTAGGCTTGGAAGGTTGGACGGAATGACATCTCCCTGAATCCAGAATCGTTGAAGAGCATCCTGAAGATCCATCTCTGGAGATTGACAACAAGATACGATAGACGATGAGCGATACGCTGAATTCTGAGCGTGGACTGGCCCGGACACAATCCAACCTAATGAAGTGTATTGAGCGACGGGCGCATTGAGAGGTCCACGTTTAATATCGCCAAGTAGCAAAGATCCGTAAACGTCGGCTCCGAGGATGATGTCGATTGGCCCTGGTGAAGCAAAGTCAGGATCCGCCAACTGTAAGTGCTTGAGATGATTCCACGATGCTGTCACTGGACTAGAAGGTATCCGACCTGTGACCTTTGGGATAAAGAAGGCTGAAACAGAGAGTTCGATTGACGGATCGTAGCGTGATCGAAGAGTCAATGTCACAACACCTCGTGATGAGCCGATAGGTTGAGCGCCGACGCCAACGATTGGAACAGATGCTCGAGCACGAGGAAGACGTAAGAGCTGAACCAAGGACTCTTGGATGAGCGAGATTTCAGATCCCTGGTCTAACAGCGCTCGTAATTTGATGCTTGCTCCCTTTGAATCATTAAGAGTGACGCAAGCAGTCGCTAACAGTACCTGATGACGCTCAAGGTGAGTGGCAGCGTTGTGAGAATGCACAGCGGTCGACGTAGCAGATCCTGAAGGCGATGAGACGTTTGCTGATTCCGTGGTTGAAGCATCTGTGGAGGTGCTTGCGCCGGGAGAGATCTTATTACCAATGGTTGCGTCGCGATGCAACAGAGTGTGATGTTGAGATTTGCATTTTCGGCAGCGTTTAAGAGACCGACACTCGTTGAGCTTGTGAGAGCCGAGACAATTAAAGCAGAGGGACTTCCTTGTGACGAGATCTTGCCGCTCAGTTAATGACTTGGACGCAAAGTCCGAGCACGAAGAGATGTAGTGCGAGGCACCGCAGCAGGAGCAGCTAGAAGGAGTCACGACAGCAGCGTGAGTTCGAGCAGAGGCCTTCGTTTTCTGGTTTGACTTCTGAGACGTTGAGGTCGTTGCGAGAGCGCGCGATTGCACGGACTCGAGAGCGCGAATACGTTTATCCAGGAACAGCTCCAGTTGGTCAAGTGTTGCAAATTCTTGCGAGGTTCCGAGCTCGAATTCCCATTCTTCCAATGTCTTCGCATCGAGACGTCGAGTGACGAAATGGACAATGATGATGTCCCATTGCTTCGTGGGTGCGCCTAAAGATTGCAAGGCTCCCAGAACTTCCTTGACTGTCGAGAGCATGGCTTTAATTTCGGCACTTGATTTTTGAGTGATCGGTTTGATGTTGAAGAGCCGATCGAGATACGTCGTTCCGATGACGCGTTTATTCTCGTAGCGAGCGGTGAGCGCATCCCAAGCACACGAGAAGTTTGAAGATGTCACAGGAATATTTGCGATGTATCGAGCTGCTTCGCCTGTCACGTGCGACTTGAGATAATGCAGCTTCTCTACCGCGGAAATCTCCTTGTTTGAGATCACCATCGACTTGAAGAGATCGCGGAAGGACGGCCACTCATGGTACTCTCCTGAGAATTTCGGCAAATTAATTTTCGGCAACGCTCGACAGATGCCGGAATTTGACATAGATTCGCCGGAATCGTCTGACTTCGTCGTGATGGAGTCGCGAAGGACCATGATGCTGGAGCGAGAGGCAAAATATGCTTCTTCACACAATGTGTACACGTCCATCGTGAAATATTGATGCTTACGAGTCTCTTCGGTTAACGCACCAACAAGGGTTTCATGGTAGGCTTGAAACTTATCCCAATAGGAGTCGATAGCCTTGATGCGAGTGTCAAGGTTGTGTTGATTGATTTAATTACTTCCTAATTTTTTCACATTGTCGGACGCTCGAGCGATCAATCCGTATAAACTGTTTTGTTTCTCGACAATAGAGCCGAAGGTTGCCATCGTGAATGACGAACGCGCAAGGTCACGATAACACAGAGAATTTTTTAAAGTTTAACGGTCACTGATTTTCACGCGTAAGCGAAATGTCACGGCTTACGCAGAATGCGGAAGATGCAACTGTCACTGCACGATCGAGCGCGAGAGATAACGTATATGAGCGCGAGATAATCGCGAGAGAGAACGGATATGCGCGCGAGATAAGCGCGAGAGAGAACGGATATGCGCGAGATAAGCGCGAGAATTGGTGTAGATCAGCGCGAGAGAAGCGCGAGATGCATTGTTTATAAGCGCGAGAGGAACGCGAGAGAGAATCGCTGATTGATGTCGATGTCGCGATTGACTATCGAAATTCAGCGAACGAACAATCGGTGATTAGAAAATCCGATTAGAATCCGCGTTCACAGAATCCGGCTCGAAGGACCATAAATGTTTATGAAAGCACTAGGTTGATGGTTGCACACACAAATTAAAACGTTGAAACTAATGTAGAACTAAGAATTTATTCGATAACTTTCAAACAAATGAGAGATGGATAATTGCGATACTTTCGTGAAGAAAAAGATATATTGAGAGCGCAGTGTTTCTCGCACGAAGGTGGATACACGACAGACAGTCAGGTTTTTGAAAACGAACGGTAACCGAGGATTTTTCGATACCGAGTAGGTCGAATCAGCTGAGTCTCGCTGAGACGGTAGAGCGAGGGGCGCGCGCGGCAAGACGCAAGAAGCACGCAAAAACGGTTAAAGCTATTTATAAAGTCGAATATAATGCGCGAACAGGTGATCGAATTTTCGTAATAAAAATTGAGAATTATCTGATCGAGAACGCGAAATTAGAATGATGCCTTAATTGATGAGAAATAGTATAATTACAGAGCACAAAGTATTAACAGAAATGTTTTATATTTTAACATAAAATAACAAATGAAAAACTTTGTTTTCCATCAGTATTTTTTGCGGAACTTTTTTTGCTATCGATTTGACTGTTATCCCGTCATGAATTTCCCATTTTCCCGTGGATCTTCTAACATAGCACCGGTAATGACCCATTACGCCGGACATTTTAATATATTATGTTACGGCTACAAGACGGTATGCAGAATTTGCAAAATTTAAATTCACTGGCGTGTCAATCAGATGAAATTTTTGCGTATATTCTTGAATAAAACCTTCACGATACGCAGCAAGTGGCCACTGCAACGCTTCGATATCAATAACGAGATGCAAGCCGCCAAAAATGTTGACATTTTTTTCAACTCTACGACATTTATAATTGGAATTAGATGTAAATAAATTGAGAGACTCCTGCAGTCCATTCAATCCGTTCTCACAAAGAGGAGTCAAATTTACCATAATGGTTTTATAGGATACTATTTTTGTAGATTTACATTTTGGACATTCTAATTGATATTGGACACTTTCTTCTTTTCCAAAGAGTGAGTTGGCTAAGTTGCCAATGTTAAGAATACATTCAACAACATTCTCTTTAGAAGGTGGTTTTATAGAAATTATTAATTCAGCCCTAGAACGATATATTTCTTGATTTCGTCCACATTCTGTAAATTTTTTTACGAACATCATGAAAGGAGTCTTCAATTCTTTCACCGCCTGCTGATATTTAATCCAATCAACGATACCACAACGAACAGCATGCGTTAAGCATCGAATCCACAAGTATTTATAACTTTTACTTTGCCGAGATCTGTTTTAATTGGACAAAGACTATTACCATTAATTAATAATGGCAATTTGTGGCAAATCTTTGGGTTGGCTAATTTGTTTTTAATACCTGGACATGGTCGAAGATAGGTACCTCTATATTTCTTCTTATTTAAACCTTTCCAATTTTCTATTTCGTTTAAATGCGCATTCACATTCAATGAGATGTCTTTTAAAGTTTCTCTAGAATCAGTCTTTTTCTCATTTTTGTCGACAGCTTGATTAGTCCATTCCAGTCTTGTTGAACAAAATTGAGGACTCGTATTTAGTGTGAATGAATTTTTCGTTTGTTCATTGAATGTCTGTATAGGATCTGATGTACTTCGAAGACAATCCTACAAAAACAAAATTGATTTTTTTTTGTTTACAAGAAATATAAATTTACGCAACTATGATTACGCAACTACTTATTTATTACTATATTGATATTTGATAAATTCTTTGAATAATTGTTTATTATGGCCTTAGATGCTTCTGTGAGTGTTGCACTCAATCAATTTCCCCGATAGATGATACTATAAGAGCGCCATAAAACAATTTAGAAAAACGCAAAACCACCTAATAAAAGTGATTCATCGCGTTCTGGCTTTACCGATTTAGTTGAAATTACAGAACTTATTTCAAAAACTTTGCTTAAAAGAAAGGAACCAATGATTTTCTGTAAAATTATTTTAATTGAATAGCATTTTACCTGCATCATCTTCGACAACTATTGGTTCAACATGCTGAGGTATATGCTGTGACGTTGCCGTCCCGACGCGCGTCCACCCTAACATAATCGCGGGGCAAGGGCTGAGCGGCCGCGCCACGCGAGAGAGTACGAGAGCCAGACCGAACTTCCGGAGAGACGAATGCGATAAAACAATTAGTCTTATTATTAATTTGCGTTTATTTTTATATTTTTTTTACATCGATTGCGGGAGCTTTGTCGAGAGGAATGCGATGACGAGGAGTAGAAAAAGTAGCTACGGCCGGAGAGCTAAATCGGACACCTGCAAAAACTGACAAACAAAGGAGATAATATTTGTCGAGGCCGTCCGAGCAAGGTCGCCGTTAACGGACGAAACGCGTGGATCCTCACGAGCACCCAGGACCGCACGACACCGAGGCGAGAAAGTCGCCCAGGAAAACGGAGGAGGAGATCTCCGAGCGGCCGTCTTGCGAATCCGGACAGGAATGCACCGGACAGCTTAGAGGTCACGCTACCCGTAGGACGAATCGGCCTTAAAAAGGAGGCCGCCAGCAATTAAAAATAAGGTTGTCGCGAATTCGCGATCCGGGCGCCGTAGGCCTACATACGGCCGTGCGTAAGCCGAGGGGCGGCGATAGGACACGCGACGCCGTAATTGGGTCAAGGCGCGCACCCCCGTTCGCGCAGGATTGACTCGCGATATCGACCCGAAGGAATAGATCCTTCACTCTCGTGTGGATTGTTAAGCGTGTTGGCGTGCCCGCTCGGAAGCCCTGTCGAGACCGAAGTATCGTACGAGGGATATTAAGAAAAGAGTTATCGAGATAGGAGCCTAGGACCAGGAGATAGATTTTATATCGGTGAGGCTACCCGTGTAAGATTTCGTGAGTAATTACGCTAGTGAATGTCCGAGTCTCGACCGTTCTGACGCTGTCGCGAGCTATTTTAGTGAATTTTCGGCGTTTCTGGCGTGGGTTCTGCCCGTCTTATATTTCGCGATTTAGTGTTAGTTAGCGACCGACGTCAAGCGGCGAGAGCTTCGAGACTGTAGTCCTGTAATTGATCCGCGAAGATTAACCGTCTCTCCGGGATTCGGTCGGTGTATTTTTTGTTGTCGCGTATGTATAATTGCGTAGGTCGTGTGATAATTCGTCCGTCGTTGTATCGTGAGTCTTGTGAGCGCGTAAATTAATAATCTGAATGGTGTTGTGTGAGCGTAAGGCGTGCGTAACGTGCGAACATAATATCGCGTGCGAGAGAGCGTGCGTCGCACGCGAACACCTGTGAGTGCGAGAGCGAGAGAGAGAGGGCTAGGCGCGCGCGAGAGAGAGAGAGTAAGTCGTCGTTTCGCCGGCCGACGTATATCGATTTCGCCGCCGTAGATTGCGCGTTATTTTGCATCTGAGCTTTTGTCGCGAGATTCCCTATCTTCCTTCAAGAAGGGCGTGCTCGTGCCCGTCTCTCTCGCCCGAAAACGTCGTGTTAATCAGCCAACGGGTCGTAAAACGACCGGAATTTAGTCGCTCTCGTATGAATTAACCTCGCGCTAACGTTATCGAACTTGAGCCGCCACATCCAGATCTTTGTATTGAATTCTTTAATGTTGCCGTCGTATAATGGATGTCGTGTACTATCTCATCGCCGAAACGTTACGTTAATTTTGTTCGCGAGGAATCAGTTGCCGGTTTATGATTTTTCTATCGGTTTCTCTTATTAAGGTCTGAGGTTAACTTTAATTACCATTATTTCTTTCTGTTCTTATTCTCGAATGCGTTGATAACCGAATTTTCTTTATTATATTGTGCTCAATTATTCTGGTTTCTAACCAACGTCTGACATTATTATTTTACTGTAAATTCTCTTGACTGGGTAATTACCCCTAATCGGCAGCTTAATATCTTTTTCTCATTTTTTGTAATACAATCAATTAATCTTAATGGTCTTGATATTTTGTTTAATATAATGGAGATCTAATAAAAATTATATTATTTTGCTAGTATCATTTCGCGTCTATTCTTTTTGTGTTTGTGTCTCGTCACGTCGAGTAATTTTCTATGGTAAATTAATTCCGCCGGTGTCGCGTACTGTATTCTGATTTAATAATTTCGCGGCAACACCTCCCTGCCCCTTTACCGTTAGGAGAGCTAACCGGCCCGTAGCGGGCTTGTCGGCCCGGATTTCGCGTTAAAAATCGTTTGTCGCGAATTGACGCGTGCAAGATCGCGTCTGGCGCCCAACTTTTAGTCTATTCCGTGTCTCGCGTAATACAAGGCCTACTTAGTCCGCTGCGGTACGCGCGGGACGCCTTAAAACCGAGTTCCCCCGCGTAATAAATACAACCATTTAATTGATATTCAATTAATTCGCTTATTGTTTTTGACGACATTCGACTTATTTCCCCCGTTTGAGCTCCGAACGGGAGGAGAAGTCGTCGCAATGCGTAAGTGAATTTTTGTCAATATCGGAAAGCTGAACATTTTGTGTGTTTTTGACAGTTATACCATGATTTTTTAGATGAAGATTCTGTGTGATTAATGTTTTTTTCCCGACTTGTTGAAGAATCATCTTCTGCTTGAACTGTGTACTCATTTGACTCCGATAAATCGATAAAAGAATCTTCTATTGTATTTATCTCTTCATTAAACAAGACATTCTGCGTTTTTTTATTAAATCGAATGGATTCTTGCTCCACTGCTTGCAATTTTACAGTACCCAACAATGCTCTGAGATGCTTAATCACTACTTTGTCAACTCTTTCATTCTTTGCACTTAAAATGTTATGCTTCAGAGTTTTAAAGTAACTCTCGCTTCTTGCTGAGGTAGCCGTATACATTATTTGATACTGCTGTGTATGTTTGTCATCGTATAACCTCGGCATTACTGCTGTCCATAGCACAAAATACTCAGATAAGGTTATCAATCTTTTTCCAAAATCTTCGCTAAAATAGGGATTTAACATTCCATTCTTGCATACAAATCCCTTAGCGACATTCTCAACTTCACCAAGAAATTTTATAATTGGACGGCTAGATTCTTTTTCTTCCCTAAAACTTTGCTCGAAATCATCACATTCAATATAGAAGTTCTCATTTTTGTCATTAGTTTTAACTTCATCCGATCATTAAGTTCAATAATCGTTGACGAGAACTATGGCAACTGTGAGGATCATCTTCTTTACCATCTTGTTCAGAAAAAGCCACACATAAAATATCAATAAGCAATTGTCTGAACTCTTTAACAGATGTTTGGTTGGTGAGAATGCCTACGCATCGTAAAGAAATGTTTTAAGCTCAGATTTTTTCTTAAAGAAGGCCAGCGAGTAACCAGCTTTATTAAATGCGCTATGCCAATACGCAGCATACACATTTTTTCAGATAATGGTATCTCTGAAGCAGTTGTGAGTTGTTGAAAGCAATCATCAACAAACTTTGTCAATCTTCTTTCATTAAAAGCAAGGCTTTCCCCATTCAATAAAGCCAATAAAAAATTGCTCACAAATTGCTTTGGAGGATGACCACCAGTTTTCAAAAATTCTCGCATCCAATATGCTAACCAATTCGCGTCATGTCGAGAAGAAATCATCTGGTATACTGGAAGTGTCTTCCCCAAAAAATCAGCAGCGGCTTGATACAGATAAATCACTTGACCAGAATATTCTATAGGAGCACAAATGGATCCGGTAGCATCGAAACTTACACTACCAATCGAGTCTTTTTTTAAAAATGTATTATTTAATGTAATTTGCTCGGGAAGCCAATACATAACATAAAAATTATTCTCACTAAAATCGCGGATACTTTCACTAAATTCTGCACTTTCATATTTTAAATCTCGAAATGTTTGTATTACATTGACAGCAGGCTTCACATTTAAGTCTTTATCCTTTTCTTGTTGTTTAGCCTTTCGTAGGACATCTGCGGAACATAAAAATGCTGGTTCCACGCCACCAAATTTCATTTCGCGATCCGCAACTTCACGGCGCCACATGTACGTCGACTTTGCTGTCACTTCCGTCGCAACAATCCGCCTATTAGTTCCTCGTAACTGTCTTTTTTTTATGGATAATATCCCTTGTATCCCAAGCCGACACGATGATATTTATTCCGTCGTCTGTAGGCGGAGTTTCACTGTATAAATGGATTTCGGTCTTGCATTCATGGCAGAATCCCTTTATAGTCAGATAGACTTCGCCAATTCCACAATTAATTTTTGACTTAAATGCAAATGGGTATGGAAGTTCTAATCGATTCCAAATCTTATAATAAATTTTGTCTGACTAGCCAGGTTCCAAGACTTCGTAATTTCGAGAATTGTACTTCGTAGCATGAGTCCCAAGTGAGTCCCATTCTTTTTTCGTTAGGTAGAATAAACATTTTATTGGTCGAAAATTGCATTTTGGCGTGGACATCGACCAATTACCATCTTTAAACATTACAACCTTCTCCTTTTTTTTCAATACATCCGTTCCTGATAAGTTATGAAGCCGATTGAAAACTCCATTTCGATTTTCTTTTAAATATAACCATAAATAATCTTTGCACATAGATGAATTTAAATTATTTACTACCAGATCCCAGACTGGATCATTCCACGGAACCATGTTACCATTTTCTTGGCGGAAATTCAGACCCTCTAAAGCTTGATAAATTTCGTGAGGCGTTTTTCTAGGCTTGCGAGGCATTTTCAGTTATTTCCCTCTAAAACAATTGTTCGACACTTGAAGAAGCCGCTGAAATACAGAATAGGACCAACAAAATTGAAATAATGAGTTCATAATCAATATGTAAAAACATAATAAGTAAAAATATCGAATAAGGCCATTTGAAAAATTAAAAAGGTATTAAGGTAATAACCTAACTGTAATAGAAAAATTCAGAGATGTCCCAATTTATTTTAATTGAGGACCAATTGATAATCTCACAGAGTACATAATCTAAAAAAAGACCTGTCCAAATATTTGTTTACATACATTTACATATGTATGTACATATATATTTATGTTGAGAAAGTAATAACTACTTAATATTACTAATAATAATTTTAATGAAAACAGCTACACGCTAATCTCAGATTTTATCACTGATTTGGAAAAAACTGAAGCAGTTCAAAATGTCGACCAAAACTGTCTACATCAGCAGAAGTGGAGCCTTCTTACGCAGGCAAACATTGATCTAGGTGCCATCAGCGACAGTCAAGGGAACTAATTGGAGAGAGACTTATATAATTATAATAATAAAATAAACGGCTAATAAGAGCCAGACCGCATAAGTAAAGGCGCGAGTAAACACAATTGTTTAGATTAAACTATCCTTTATTATATAATTAGACGTTTCGGTCCCGCTTCGGGCCATCTTCAGTAAGCTTGAATTACGAATAATGAGACGACTAGCAATGTGTCTACGCGGCATCCAAGCTACCCCGCGATCCCCTCTAGAGACGCCTCCCGATCGGTACCCGCCGGTAGGAAGCGGGATGTGCATTGAAGATGGCCCGAAGCGGGACCGAAATGTCTAATTATATAATAAAGAATAGTTTAATCTAAACAATTGTGTTTACTCGCGCCTTTACCTATGCGGTCTGGCTCTTATTAGCCGTTTATTTTATTCTTATAATTTCTAGAGCCTTTATTTTGTTTATTTATTATATAATTATGTTACGTCCAGACTCGGGAAAAAGACAGTCAAACGGAAGGCCGTAACTTACCTTCTCTCGAGACAGATGTTTTTAGCCACGTGCCTCGAGTCAAGTGTATTTTAAGGCCCGAACAGGTCAACGACTGAGAAGGTCGCTCTAACTCTGTTCGTAGGGCATTCACTTGGTGGTCCCTTTTCGGTAAGAGAATTGAATCTCTTTTACGCGGGACGGGACCTTGTGCGATCTCAGGATGAGGAGATGAGAGCGGGATTAATTAAAATAAATGAAATTTGTTTTAAATATTATAATTTATTCTAAATTAATTAAATGAAAAAAAAATTTGTTGACATAAAAGCTTAGGTTATAGTACGTGATTAGTATATATATATATATATATATATATATATATATATAAAACAATCGACAACGTACCGAGACGTATGTAAATTAGATCGTGTGTGTGTTATATTGTGAGTGTCTTTTATTTCCGCGGGTGTTACATAAGTTCGGAGGTCAACAGTCAGAAAATTCTGGGGTATTTCTATTATTAAATTTAAATTTCTGACTGGTTAATACAATCGTTTTTTTTATAGTCAAATAGATAGAATTAAAATGTGTGTGTGTGTGTGTATTCAAGTAATTTCTTCTATGACGACTGAGGATGGGGTATGGAAATATTCTTTAAAGGTTTCTATTGGAAGTGCGAATGGATAAGGAGAAAATCGAGTATACCACGGGAGAAGGGTCCCACAAGGATATAACCTTGCTACTAATTCGAGCTCTTCGAAATCAATCGAATCAGGCCCAAATGAGATGGTTCCCTCTGGTAAGGGTAATTTCAGGATAAGGAATTTTAGTGCCAGATATTCGAAACATCCGATATCGCTTATCTGCTTGATGCGAGCACGAGCCTCCTGATCAAAATCGGGGGTTTCTTCATCTATGCAGATTACCTCGATATCGGCGTTGGATTCAGGAGGTGGAGGGGAAGCGGGAGGAGAGTCGTCAAGAGTAATTACTGGTGGAAAGTGTGATGGTGTGTCTGAGTTGATTGGTCGATAATTATCTAGACGATCGGTACTATAGTTATTAGTATTATTCAAAAAATTATTATGGCTAGTTGATGGAATATCGTCTAGATTGTAGTTGTTATAAAAATTTTCGCAGTTGAAATTAGAATAATAGTAATATTGATAATTGGTTGAATTGATCTCGTAGTTATCAGAATTATCATTGGAGTGGTTGTCGTTAGAATTAATATTAAAATGGCCGCTGATAGTTAAATCTAGAGCCGCTGGTTGAGCCTGAGCCAATGCCTTTCTTAGGCGACGGTTGCGCCGATTTTGCGAACGTTTGGCGACGTTTCGCGAATTTCGCCAAACTACCAGAAAGACAGTTAATGATTGTTAGAGGAAGCCGAATATTTTATATATAGAACAGTTCTTGGATTTAAATAAACAACAATTTTTCCAGTTGATTAATGTTAGTATGACTATATATATATATATATATATATATATATACACAGGGTGAGCCATTTTAAGTGACCCACTCAAATTTCTCCGTTGGTAAGCCAGATACAGAAAAATGTTTCAGACAAAAGTTGTATAGTGTCGAGGGGGACATAAGATGGTACCATTGGTTTGACCTTGAAGAGTAATTTGAAGGTCACATGAAGGTTACCTTAAATTTCTTAAATGGAACCTACTATTTCTTGTTACATATTCTTGTAGGTTATCTCGAGAGCTTTCCAAAACACTATAATAAAATATTTTTTCATTGAGTAATTTTCGAATTATGAGGCTTGAAAGCAGTACTTTGCCGTACTGTTTGTTTAAATGCGTTTATCTTACTTTTAGCATTACCCAGAAACAACGACGTGGACGTAGAAAGTTCTGTTTCCTTTGGGGTGCTTGTTTATCGTGAGTCCCCTTGCCTCTCACTATTATAACAATTATAATTATTAACCACGAAGCAAATGTTCGAAGTTACCTCCATTGGCCTCAAGGCATAAATGTAATCGCCTCTGGAAATGTTGTACTGTTCTTAGTAAAGTTTCTCTTGGAATCACTGCGCAAGCTCGACGAATACGGTCTTTCATGTTTGCTTTAGTTGTTGGCCGTTCTGCAAAAACAACATTTTTTAAGTAGCCCCATAAATAAAAATCTAAAGATGTGAGATCTGGTGAGCAAGGAGGCCAGTTAACTGGACCTCCTCGTCCGATCCACCTATCATTGTAGTTATAATTTAGGAAGTTACGTACTATTCGTGCAAAATGTGGTGCTGCACCATCTTGCTGGAGCCACATTTTTTGTCTTGTAGCTAAAGGAACATCTTCTAACAATTCTGGCAACCGATCTCTTAGCAACTCCAAATAGCTATTTCTATCAACATTTCTCTCAAAAAAATAAGGACCAATGAAATAACCATTGACTATGCCACACCATACCATAAGGCTCCATCGATTTTGATGGTCTACAGGTATGTGTCAGTGGGGATTTTGATTTGACCAATAATGAGAATTGTGCCTATTAAGTTGTCCATCACTACAAAATTTAGCCTCATCAGAAAAAAGTACAAATCTAAAAAAATTAGGATCATTTGCTATCATTCTTAAAGCCCATTGGCAAAATTCAATACGCATTTGAATATGATGTGGCCTTAACTCTTGAACCAAAGTTACGTGGTAGGCATGATATCTAAGAACATTTAGAATTCTTAAAACCGTTCTTTGTGGTATACCAATTTCTCTTTCAATTTGGCGACTGCTAATATGAGGGTCAAGATGAATAACTGCTAGGATAGTCACAGCGCGAGCATCATTTTCGTCGTATTCGTGGCGCCTGCGTTGGCGAACAAGATGTCCACCGCGAGCTCTTTCGGTTACTCTACATATTGTCCTATGATTTGGGTGTCTCCTAATTGGAAAGCGTTCAGCGTACCGTATTGCCGCTGCACGAAAATTGTTATGACATTCCCCTAAAACCGTTATAATATCAACAATTTCATTAGGCGGATAGTCAGGCATGTTTACATACGGATAAAGATCGAATTTTACAAAAAAGCATGTTTACATACAAATGTTTACATACGGACTCTCCTAGCCTGTGATCGGCGGAGATCGATCCGAACGGAGCCGCTCGGGAATTCTCTCAGACTAACAATTGCTCGCGTCGGCTCTTGTTGTACAATGTATGCGGAGCTAGTGCAATTGTATGTAAACAAGCTTTTTTGTAAAATTCGATCTTTATCCGTATGTAAACATGCCTGACTATCCGCCTAATGAAATTGTTGATATTATAACGGTTTTAGGGGAATGTCATAACAATTTTCGTGCAGCGGCAATACGGTACGCTGAACGCTTTCCAATTAGGAGACACCCAAATCATAGGACAATATGTAGAATAACCGAAAGAGCTCGCGGTGGACATCTTGTTCACCAACGCAGGCGCCACGAATACGACGAAAATGATGCTCGCGCTGTGACTATCCTAGCAGTTATTTATCTTGACCCTCATATTAGCAGTCGCTAAATTGAAAGAGAAATTGGTATACCACAAAGAACGGTTTTAAGAATTCTAAATGTTCTTAGATATCATGCCTACTACGTAACTTTGGTTCAAGAGTTAAGGCCACATCATATTCAAATGCGTATTGAATTTTGCCAATGGGCTTTAAGAATGATAGCAAATGATCCTAATTTTTTTAGATTTGTACTTTTTTCTGATGAGGCTAAATTTTGTAGTGATGGACAACTTAATAGGCACAATTCTCATTATTAGTCAAATCAAAATC